>VWZS01003961.1:0-135491 GCA_013397075.1 Rhabdornis inornatus | reverse complement strand
TTTTTTTTAAAGACCTTTAAGGGAGTTAAGTCACTAAAACTATTTGATTTAAGTTACTTGGTGTTAACACTATTTGAAATGGTAAGTACAAAAACTATTAAAAGTTTAGTTAAAATTAGCTGCTCTGTAAAGTAAAAGGGATGCAAAAGCCTCTCCACTATATATCTACTTGTTTGTTTAACAGGAGATAGACGATTAATTAAATGCATGCATTTTGGGGATTTGCCATAATGAATGCCTCTGTATCCAGTGGGGCGTGCCAGTATAAAGAAAAGGATACACAAGTTTTAGGAAAAGAAGCTGTGTTAGTATTTAAATTTCTGGAACAGCTTGGATTTTATGATAAATCCTACAGTTCATTAGGTCATCTGGAAAACATTGTTGGCAGCATCAGTCAAGTTGAAAGAGCCTCTGTGCAAGACTTGCAAGTAATCAAAACAGTATGGTGGTTTTAACACAGCTGATTTTTAAAATAAGTAATGTGTGTTTAATTAGTTGGGAATTTCTGGAAATGATTGATTTCTTTTCAAATTCGAATTAATCACCGTAACTGTATAAAAGTCATACATTCAATAAAATAGAATTTCCAGCAAATACTACAAGCCCTTGTTGCTTTGCAGCCAGTGTTTAGGAAAGTGCCAGGATGGCTTTAGCATGAGGGCTGCATTAGTTTTCAAGATGAAGAAGTAATTGGAGCGATGTCAATTATTAATGAAACACATGCTGTTGAAATGTTGTATGTTGATTTGTTTTAAATTAGCCTTTCAAAAAAATCATGTTCTCGTTAGAATTCTAGGAGACTCAAAGTGTGAGAGTCCCATAAATGAGTTACTTTTCTAAGAAATTTTATGCAGTCATGCTGTAGGTCTAGAGAGGCAGAATTAGTTCTTTAGACTTTAGTATTTTTTAAGTATCTGGAAAAGCATGATCTCATTCGAATACGAGAGACTATTACTGAATATGTAGTGTATGTGAGTCACCATGAAAAATGTGTAGTTAAAACTTACTAGAAGTTTCTTTAAAAGACTATCCTAAGAGCGATTTGAGTTAGAAGAAAGCTGTGACCTGTTTCTTGACCTTACTGCTAAACTGCAAAGTAATACCATAGAGTAGTTGATCACTGGCATTTTTCATGTGAGTTCAGATGAGTTTGACCCAGAGATTAAATAGCTGTGGGTTATAGATGCCTTTCCAGTTTGCTTCATTGAAACTGTAGAACCCTTGGCAAACAATTATCTTAAGCAAGAAAAAAACATAACCAGTTATTAAATAAGTATACCGTTTAACTTCATATCTCTGTGTAACTAAACATTTTCAGGGATTCTTGAGTATGTGAGTGTATTATGTGTGAAGATTCAAGGCTTAAGGTTATAAGAGAATATCCTCCTAATATCCATAATCAACTGATTTCTATCTTTTCAGATCTTTTATGACCTTGTGCGACAAATTAACAGAAAAACTCCGGTGCCTGGAAAAGCACGCAAAAAGTCATCATGTCAGCTACTTTAATGCATAGCTGTACTGTAGCTCTGAGCCAGGTAAATATTTTAAACTTTTCTGTGCATTACGGCTATTCAAAACAAACAAAACAACAACTAAAAAAACCCTAAACTGCTGTGGTAGCTGTTGATGCAGAACAGCATTGAAAATTATTGATTTACATTATCACAGAAATGTTTATGATCTTTATTTTGCCATTTCAAAGTAAGAACTACAAATAATGCAAGTTACACTGTTCACACTAGTCTGGGAGTTCTTTTCAAGCTTTAAGGTATTGGTAGAGCTCAAATTAACGGTGTTTACTCAGATACTCCAAAGATTTTGGAAACGCAGTTTTCTCTTTTAAAGCCTAATAGAATATACCAGAGCTCGGTTACCTGGAATGCACACAGTACAATATTATAGTTTGCATGCTGGTGTCTCTTTCTGCTTTGAACTCCTGCATATGCTTCTGTGATGTCATAACTTCCTTTCTTGAGACTGTGGATATTTTGGAGGCCAAATTGTAATTAGTATATTTGGATGAGAAAGGTGATCATTGTAACACTCCAAATATTTGACCTGAAGCTATTGGTTACTAAGATCAATTTCTTACTTGTTTGCCGTTGGCTAAATTTCTACATGCCTTACTATGTGCCCAAAGAATGGTGCTGAAGGATAAAGCAAGCTCCAGCCTGCTCTTTAAGCAAGCCTTTCCAGAAGTTAGTCAGGAGGCATGGATTTTTCTCTGCAAATTTTTTTTTGGGTTTCTGGGCAGATTTTTTCCCTCTTTCCAATCTCCAAGCCTTAGTATGGGCAGAGGTCTGTCTTGATTGACCTGACATCATCAAAGTTGCCTGTTACCTCCCTTTCCTTCAGTGTATAGTGGTGCAGTTACTTAAGTACTGTGATCTGTTCTTTTGTCATCTAATAGACCTGTTGGATATACTGAAGGGTCCTAGCAGGACATCTCACTGTCAGAAATCGTAGGCTTTTATTAATAATCAGGTAGTGCCTTAAATAACTCATTATTTGGAACAACTTAGATCAGTTAAAAGTAAAACTAAAATGGTTCCAAAAGCATTTGCTGAGGGTGGCAGAAATGGTTGCTCCATTTCCTTAACGGGACTTTTGATTCAGGAGCTTTGATCCTTCAATTGTGTTTGTTTTTAAAGCCATGGGAACTGTCATGCTGTAAGCAAAACTAGTCCCATCAATCAAATATTACTTCCACAGTGCAGCCTGGATTTCTCTATGTATCCTAATCCAGTTAGGCTAGTAACTGAGATAGTCTGTTATTTGTATGTGTACAGTAGTGTATGATTAGAGAAGTGTTAAAAGGTTGTTTTCTGTTTGTCAAGAACTGTGCTAGTTCCTGCTGTAGCTGTTTTAAGTAAAGAGCAAGGATAAATAGTTGTTACTAATACTAATCCCTTGTTTTGTTGTTACAGGTCTGAAGAACTGTTGCCCAATTCAACAGTGCCAGCATTCCAACTTTATTAAACCTACCAACATCTTAAATGGACTTTCCTGTGGTGGTACCCTTTAAGAAATGGATGAAAGCTACATCAGTTTGCACATTCTATCACTTTCCAGTGTCATGAGAGATTTTTACTTCTAAATATTCTGTGTATGCAACTGGTAAAACCAGAGCCTACATCCAGTATTACTGATAAGAGACATTGTTCATCCACCAATGTTGTACATGTATGAAAACTGTGTACTGTATACTTCAACAATCCCCACTTTCTATTGGAGAGTACAATAATGTAAATCCTAAAAGCACCACTATTTTAGCATAATAAAAGAAAGTCCAAAGAGCTCCTATATAGACTACTCCAGATAACTTTGCTTCATCGGTATTTGTAGCTTATTGTAACTTTTTTAAAGAAGTACAGGATCATCATCATCATCGTATTGTACAAAAGCGCTTTGATTAACACAACGGCTATATAGTTTTTTAATTTTAGGAAAAACCTGTGGAGACAGTGACCTAGTCTTTAAGAGTCCTTTCAGTATAATGTCTGACTAAAGACATGGCCTTTAATATCTGTTGGGAAGGAAATGTCCAGACTTTTCAACCTTTTATTGTATGTTTCCTTTTCCTTGTTTACATAGGGAACAATGTTTATAGTTGTGTGTACAGTGGGGGTCTACAACAAGAAGTGTATATTTTAAAACAATTTTTTAATGATTTAACAATTTTTTGTAAATCATTTTCGGCTTCTGCAGCTGTAGATTCTCACTGTGAATTCCCTTGCTTGCTCATGCATAAGTGTATTTGCAATACCAAATATACAGGTTTAGTACTTTTTGCCTGTTAGTGATTGTTTTACATGTGTAACGTTTTGGTTGAGATGTTAAATGGTGGAAGAGTACTGTGGATGTGAATGTGGGAAGTAATTTTAATCATGTGTAATTGGTCACAGGGCCTAAGTTGCAGTAATTAACTTTTGCTGATTTATTTAACAATGCCTTGTTGCTTTGTATGCATTAACGTTTGGGTGTAAAGATTGTGTGTATATCCAACAGGGAGCCACAGTATTTAAATTGACCAACCTAATGTTACAACTGCTTTGAGGTGGCCAAATGTAAACTAAAAGCCTTAATTAAAGTGGTGCAATTTTGTATGACTTAGCATCAGTAGTTCAATAAATTTGGATTGCCATGCAAGGGCTTGCATTACAGTTATACTTGAATGTTTTGTGTTTTAGTAGTGCTAGTAAATATTGATTTTTAAATCTCTTGCACAGTGCAGATTCATACATCTTAGGATGAAGAGGAACCCTTATGTCTTTGTCTTCTGACAAATACATGCCATAGATATTTCTTCTAATAGTATCCCATGTGTTAGTGTGAATGAATTTCTGACTGAATGAAATTCCATTTATTTCTGGACTTGCAATATTCCAAGCTTTAACAAAAGGAAAAGTCTAACAGAAAAATACCTGTCTTCAAAGGTTACACTATCAGTGGCTGTTTTGGAAACTTGAAAATATGTTGCCTGCTATTTTCCTTCCTTCCAGGGAGAATTAATTGTTAAAATTTACTTAGTCTAGCAAAACAAATTATCTTGGGAGACAGAATGATTTTTCTGCATGATTTTTGCATGAACCAAACTTTATTTGTTTGGTTTTAAGGAAATCTGCAGAAGAGCATTCCTGCAGTATTGACTGTAGAATTTTGCAGGCTTGAAATACCTGTTAATAGTGTTGGAGAAGTGGAATGCATGGACTATAGATGATTTCCTGATGTTGGCTGTGCTGCTGAAAATTAATGTCACACCCAAATACTTGGTATCTCCTGATTCTCTGGCACAGAATTATCAGAGAGCTTGTTCAAGTTCATTCCTGCAAATTCAATCAGATTAGGTTAGCTGATACTGGTAAGCTTTGAGATCATTTATGTTGCCCAAAGTGAATTAAGGAGTCCAGCTGATCCTTCCTGCTGGTAGTTTCATCAGTCATCACCACTGTTTAATGGAGGTAATACACTTCTACTGTGCAGAGCCAGATTTAAGATTGAAATTCCTTTTAATTTGTCATTAAAAACTGTAAGATGTGATGATCCCCATTGTGCTTGGTCCCCAGAGTAGAGGAGACTGGAGCACCAGATGCCCTAGTTCTTTTTTCACTAGGTACCTACCTTCTTTGGTGAGCTAATCAGAATTTTTTTTCCCTTCATTTCCAACCTCTGCTTATCCAGGTCTTGTAACACTTTTATGTCCTGGCTGTCCTTTTATTGGTCTTTTTAATGTGTTTCTCTTCCAGGCATCTGTAAGATGGCATTGGGTGGGAGTGAGAGAAAATTCCTTGAGAACATCATAGAAAGGGCCTTGGTCTGGTCTTGGTGTCCAGCCAAAGAATCCTATTGACAGGGAAGATCAGGCTTTGTCCTGAAAAGCTCTGTACTGAAGCATTCTTGGTTGTTCTGTTCCTCAGCATTAGAGGTATTCAGTTGGAATAAACCCTTAAGGAAGTAAAATTTTCAGGATCTCTAGGCTTCAGCATCTAAAGATTGTGCTAAAGAAGGGAAATATGTTTCCCCCTCCCCCGTATTTAGAATTTATGTCAGATGTGTAAAGCCAGCACATTGTAACCCAGGTAACACCTAAACCCCAGTATTCCTGAAAATTTAGGCAAGCTTGAAGGGAGTAGTGTCTCAGTTGTTAAAGGGAAGATGCTGGACAAAATGTTGCTAATGAAATGATGAAGTGTAAAGAAAAACACAAGAATTCTCTTCATGTCTAAATAATTATGGTGTAAAAAGCTGTTCCTGCTGAGGAAGTGAGCACCCAGTTCCCCATGGGAATTGGAACTATGTAAGCAGTTACCAGTTCTAGAAAATAATCCCATCTGCTGATATTTTTGAACAAATTTGTACGTATCTTCAAGACAATGCCACTATGTACCATTGCTTAAGAAGTTCATGCTTGATGTACTTGTACAGAAATGGAACACTTATCTTGAAGCTTTGGATGAAAACATGGAAAACTCTTATTTTGAGAACTAATGCAGGCATTTTTGCAAATTTGGTGTTAATACATGTGTTACTGCTTGTATAGTTAGCTTATGCTTACAGTGCACACTGCTTCATTTCCTCTCTAATCTGAAACTGATATATGTCAGTATTTAAAGTCTGAGCCTTCTATGGAAAAAGTAGTATTTATGTCCTGAAATACAGAAGTATTATTTAATGGAATTGCACTCTTCCTATTAGGACTCTTTCCTTGCAATATAAACTTCTATCTTACCTTATCCTAGTACCCTTTTTCATTCTCAAATTATCCTGTGAAATGAATGTTACTTGCCTAACTTAGAAGACTATTTTGAGACATGGCAAGATGTTTTCAGATGTCCAAATGAATTAAGTGTAAGCTCAAACTACTACTGCTCTCCTGCATAAGAGACTTAAATTCTGCAAAAGTATTGTGGAGTTAGATATTACAGTTCTTTCATAAGGCATACTGATTCTGTGATGCTAGAAATGAAAGGTGGCAGGAGTTTGAAACTGGGATTAAAATGTTCTAAGTAGAATTGCAGTTTTCTTACAGATGAACAATAAAGATGAGAATTTTTCTTCTTTTAAAATGCTGTCAACAAACTAGATGAATCAAACATCATCAATTTTTTCCCCAAGTTTTCTAAACTTTGCCAGTTTTGAAAATAGCTTAGTTGGGAAAAAGTTTGGCTACAATACTGTACTAGTTCTAGATAGACTTCAGTTTAGACATACCAATAGTAGAAAGTTATACTAGATGTGAGTGGTCAAAAATAGTCAATGTACAGCTATGTAGCACTTTTTAAATTGTAATCTGATGATGCAGCCAAGTGTAGACAAAAAGCTTTTTGTTCAATTTTAAACTGCTGTCCCAACAGCATTAGGCTACATTTCAACTTACTGCTTTTATTTTGCCTGTGTGTGGGGAGGAGGATAAAGACAAATAAAAAGTTAATTAAATACATAACAAATGCAATTGTAAGTTGTTCTCTAAGGTAGCATTAGAGTACCAGTTACTAAATTGGGTTTTTATTTCTGAATCTCAAGCATGTTATGATTTTCTTGGACAGGCTTATGATCAACTTGACGATTTCTAACACCTCATCTACCTTTTCCATTTTATAAAGTAAACTCTGGAATGACACTTATATTTGTGGAAAACTTTGCATTCTGAGTCTTGAACTAAAAGACAAGCAAAGTTGTTTCATAGTCTTGATTTTTGTTCACAGTGTCTCAATATCTGGGCTTCAAACAACATATAAATGTGGATTTTTCTGTGTTTGGTATTTTTTGGGAGTTGTTTGTTTGCTTGTTTTAAATAACCTCCAAAGCCATTTATTTTCAGAAGTCTGAGTCATCAAGCAGAGAGTGACTTCCTGTTTTCAAAGAGTTGTCTTTAGGGAGATATTTGTTAATGGATAAAAGAATGTCTTTGCTGTTCCACAGTACTCACTTCAGTCTCAAGAGATCCTAGTTCTGCCAAACAACAAGCTCTACATCTTCATTGTTTTAAGAAAGTTTACTACCACCAGGATTTTTTTCTTTGAAGTTGTGACTGGGGTGAACTTCATTTGAACATCATTGTAATTTCTAATTAATTTATGTAATGTCTGTTGTCTACCATGGACTTGGAGGCATGGGGCATTTCTGCAACCTTGAATACGAAGTGAAATCCTAGTGGGTGTTACAGTTCCTTCTTTTGTCAGTATACTTTACCTTTTCATACCATGTGGCATTTTAACCTTCCAAATCTAGTAGGGAGGACTCAGTAGCTTCACTCCTATACTAAGTACAAAAAAAATCTCTTCATGTGAAATCCCAGCTCTCATCAGCTGGGCTTACTGCTTGTAATGCATTCAATAGCAACAAAGACCCTTGGCAGTACTGTCATGATTTTCAGACACAAATAAAATGAGTTACAAATTTGTCTCTTTCTTTTTCCTGTTTAATAAAAAAATGGTTTTAGCTGAACTGCCTCAATAGAAAGAGCATGAGAATCAATTTGTTTTGGTAAGAACCTGAGAAAAGATTTTGAGAGTCAACATGCATTTAAATACTAAGCAATCACATGAACACTTTACTTAAATTCTTGAGATTGTTTTTTTTAAAAGTTTCCATGCATTTAAATAAAAAAAATTGAAATTTACACACTTCCAGGAATGTGTTTCAGCTAAAAAAAGATGGGCTAAAACATGAACTTTTTTGCTTCTCTTACAGAAAAGCAAGGTATAGTGTAGTTTCTTTCCAGTTTTCTTTGTACTGAGTGCAGTTGTGCTTCTGTCACACATTGCAAAAACTCTTGGTTTTGGTAATTCTGGTTTAACAATTTTGTATATGC
Organism: Rhabdornis inornatus; assembly: GCA_013397075.1. Classification (NCBI taxonomy): domain Eukaryota; kingdom Metazoa; phylum Chordata; class Aves; order Passeriformes; family Rhabdornithidae; genus Rhabdornis; species Rhabdornis inornatus. The sequence continues at coordinate 127,174 of VWZS01003961.1, read as the reverse complement.
AGATGCTATGTATGCAGCTTAGCAGGGCATTAAGAAAATTAATTTATGAGGTGTCTTTAAATGTATTTTGTTAAGAGTAATGGGAATTTTGAATTAGTTTACTTGTTTAAAGTTCAGGATATACTAGATTGAAATTAACCTAGTACATCCTGTAAGCTCTGTTAACTTTGCAGACAGGTAGTAGGGAGCAGAGGAATCTTAGGCACTGGCAATAAATATGCCAGGTTTCTGTGTTAGTTATGCTGGCTGTAGGGTCATCTTTGGGTGTCCTGCCTCTAAGTAAGGAGCATTGCTACCTCCCCTGGTATTACGGTAACAAGTGGAGTTAAGGTCAGTGTATCTGATGCAAATATGTGAAACTGTACGATTTACGAATTTTAATTATAAATTTGAATTTAGAGTCCTTTATATCACTGACTGAAAAAAACTGTATTCCCTTCTGCTTCTTGGAAGCATAAGATGCTTTCATGAGATTTTCAGTTAATTTTTTCTTCTTTTTTTTTTACCCTATTTCTATCTTGGTAGATAAATTTGAAATGGGGTGCCAGTCAAAAAGTACTGAAACACGCCTCCAGGTTTTTACCCAGTTCCCCCTGCCTTGCCTCCTTACTGGAGCCTCTAAGGTGCTTCCCCAGTCTGCACTTTAGGGAGGCTGTACATTCTAAGACAAGTTCTCTCAAAGGCTCCAATCTTTCATATACTTGAAAGGGTTTGGGTTTGGGGGTTTTCTTAAAAGTATGCATCCTGCCCTCCCAGGGCTCTGAATTTCTCTTCAGACTTATTTCCTTTGCTTTGTTCTCATCTGTCATTGCTTTGAATAAACTTGAGAGGCACACAAAGGAAGCATCTTCTCTGTTATTACATTTCTCATTTGTTTGCTCTCTGCCCTGAGGCAGAGCTAGCCTGAGGGTGTGAGCTGTTAGCATACGATTGAACCAGATACTGATTAGTGCATTATTCTGAATTTCCCACTGCACTAGAGACGATAATGCTACACTGTTTCAGTAGGATATGTTGAGAGGTACATTCTATAAAATATGTAGTACTGAACTAGGAGATAATTCCTTTAAGACTCTCTTAGTTTTTGATCATGATGAAGGTTGTTACCTCTGTTTGTGCTTTCTTGATAGTCTTCGAGATAGAAAGACAACCGTTTTTTGTTACTTTTTTGTTTTGGTGGTTGCTTGGTTTTTGTTGTTTTGGTTTTTTTTAATCCAAAAGTACATTTCCTGAGTGACTAATGTACTCTCTATAGGTCTTCTATTGCTTATGTTTCTGCATACCCAGTCTTCATCAGCTTTCTTCTTGTGAAGCCTTCTGAAGTTAGGCTCTCTGGCAGCTTCAGTGAGACTCTATGCTTGGCATTGTGGTATTTTATCAGTATCTCGAGCAAGCTGGAGGACTTCAGACTGTCTTGCAGTTCTGCTGCCTTTTGCAGCTGTTGTCAGGTGTATCCTTCTGTCTAATGTGCTTGAAGTACCCCATTGTAGCTGTAGCCCTGAAAATACTCAAGTACTTGCAAGTGTTTTTCAGAACCCGCCTGTATACATGAAAAGACCCAGTTTGGACAGTTTTCCTTGTCCTAGAGCACAACTAAACGAACCGGGTCAGTTGCACGTTCGTTTGTACTTACAAAGTAGTAACGAGGTTCTTCTGTAGTTAAAAAGTAGGTAGAATTCATTTGCGGAAGGAAAGGGAGAGGTGATTTCATAATTCTGTTAATTTGTCCAGCCTCGAGTAATCCAGCATGGTGCTCATTTTACTCTTAAACGTTGGTGCCAGTAGACTGAGTTACACTGGGAGGAACGGGAAAGAAATAGATGCGCGTTTGCAACTCCGTGAAAACAAGCTCGTCATTGCGAAGGCCGGGACGGCAGCTGCTCCAGCCGAATGTATGAAATACTCTGCGCGTCTGATTAGCCCTTTTCTGTGCGACGAGATAAGCCCAATACCACCTGGCACACTTACACTACCGGATTTTTAAGCTCTGACTCTCGATGCCGGGTTCCCCGCACTGACAGAAAGCAACAGAGCGGAACCGTTCCAGCCGGGCCCCAGCGCGGCCGGGCACAGCGCATGCGCACCGCGGGCGGAAGCGCCCGTGTCCTTCCGGGCCGCGGGCCGGCGCTGGCGGCGGCGGGAAGGCTGAGCCCGGGCCGGGCCAGGCCGATCCGGGACCGCCGCTATGGACAGGTGAGGGGCGGCGGGAAGGCTGAGCCCGGGCCGGGCCAGGCCGATCCGGGACCGCCGCTATGGACAGGTGAGGGGCGGCGGGAAGGCTGAGCCCAGGCCGTGCCTGCTGTGAGACGCGCCCCGGCGGCGTGGATCGGGGGCGGGATGCGAAACGCAGCGGGCCTGCAGCGGCTTCTGAGCCTACCGTAGGCTTTTTGTCACCTTTAAGTCTGGCTGTTGCTGTTTGAGTGTATCTTTGGACTAACCGGGAGCTGTGAGTTGCTCGGGGGTGGTGGCCTTTGCCAGGCCTGTTGAGGCGGGGCCGAGCTGCCTCCACAGCCCACCGGGAGCGGGTCCTCTGCTCCGAGTAACTGGGAATGGGCATTTTCCTTTCGGCAGGACACGTGAGCTTTCCCAGTCTGTGGTGATTGCGTTGTCCGAAGGAAAAAATCGTGTAGTGGAATCATGCCATTCTTTCAATTTAATTTTTCAGTTCAAAATTGAATTTCCTACTGTTGCATCTTTTATTAGTCTTTTTTATTTCCTTTTTAATGGTAAAATGTTAGTTATGGTGTAGGAGGAACAAAGTCTGGGTTTTTACCAAAGCTCATTTGCCTAAGCTAATATGCAGTGCTGGATTTCTGCAGAGGAAGCTGGACATAAGTAGTAAGATTAGAGATGACTTAATGCTTTAAGTTTCCTGGTTATGGAGTTACTTTGACATGAGGGTAAGATTTTGGATGTCGTGGATTTTGGATGCTTGAATTCACTAGCTTGTTTTCTGTGTTGCTGTTTTGTAGAAATGGTTTTGAAGACATGCCATCCCCCCATGATCCAGAGGTGGTCAGACCTGGACGGAAGCAAGGCTCTCAGAAAAGAGTTTCTAGTATCCTTTCTCTGTAAAGAACTTTTGTCTTTAACTGCTGTGCTCACCAGGTGTGTATATTTTTAATACTGCTTTGATTTTCCTGAGTGTATGAACTCAGGTGGTTGTCCACCCAGAGAACTAGGTAAGCCATAGCTGACTCCATTTCTGAGCTTTTGGAAAAGAAAAATAAGTTTTCTTCATTATATCCTAATTTTATGGTTTTGTGCTTATTTGCAGGTATTGTAGTATCAGCATATTGTGATGACCTAGTGTATCTTATCCACTGTAATAGCAAGAGTAGTGCACAGACGTAGATTTAAATTTCCATATAAATTTTCTCCCCTGCTTCTTTACAATAAGAAACCTCCTCATACCTTGTAGCCTGACAGCTACGATGATGGTATTTTCATGGTTATAATAGCAAAGGAATCCAGTACATTTGCTTGTTCTTCTGGGGTTTGCATCTGAAATAAAGCTACTGAGATATTTGCCCTGATTATATTGTGCCTAAGAATCTAGATGTTTCTGAAAGCTAATAACACAAGCTATTGAAACTTTTATACAACTGCTTCTTGGTAAATCATACCTAGAGCACTGAACCTGGTTGCTGACAGGAAGAAGAAGAGTAGAGCAACAGAGCACCTGGAACAGAGAGAGAGGGAACGGTTTAAAAAATGCATTCAGACTCCTATTTTCTTGTTATGGTTGATGTAGCACGAAGCAGCTCCTCATGGGGCAGAAGGATTCTCTTTGATCTGAGCTGCTGTGAGGAGTCCCAGACCTGTTGTGTTCATATTTCTGAACTTCACTTTGTGGTGTACCTTTTAACCCTCCAGCTTTTAAGGTTCTGGTGAAACACTTTATGAAACTTTCTGTTTTACTCTGAAAGACAAGAGGTGTAATTTTCATAACATTTGAGTTATAACAAAATATTTTTCCTTTCCAAGTAGTCACAGTCATTTAGAATAGATCCAAAAGTGTGTTTAGGAGAGTGTTTCTTAACTTGTTTATTAATCAGTTCTTACATCTCTGGATGACACTATTGGAAACATGACACCCAAAAGTCATTTTCTTTCCCGAACTCCTAACTCATTACTTCAACAGCCAGGTAAGACTGCTTGCTTGTTTGTTTACTATTTAGTTAAAGGATTTATGTGCTTGTACTTAATAATTAATAGCAATCCATAGGAAGGACATGGATGTGCTGTAATCCAGTGAAGGCCCACAAAGTTGATTAGCGGGTGAAGTATCTGACATATGAGGAGAGAATGAGAAGAGCTGGGATTCTTTATCCTGGGAAAGAGGTTGGGGAATCTTGTAGATATGTATAAATATTTGATGGGAGGGAGTAAAAAAAGTACCAAGTTTTTCTTGGAGCCCTGAAAAGTCAAGAGGTAATAGAGACAACAGCATATACAAGGAATTCTGTTTAAACATAAAAAAACTCCCTCCTTTTTTACTCTAATGGTGGTTGAATGCCAGACCTGATTGCCCAGATAGTCTATGGAATCTCTGTCCTTGGAGATAAATAAAGCTGTTGACACACCTTTGGGCTGCCTTTTGCTTTAAGGGTTTGTAGACCAGTTTCCAAGAAAGAATGAGTGGAGAGGAACTGTTCTTTATGCTTGTGTGTGTTTACAATGAACTCTGGTAACTGGAGGTATTTGCCTATATATGCTTATTTGGTGCATATGTACAACCTGCTTTCAGGCTTCTGTCTGCACTTTGTAAGTACATCAGTCTCTGTTAAAAATTACTTTTGGGATTTCTGGATAGAGCAGAGTAGTTTTAAATACTTTTTATTTTCAGAAAAGCCTCTTTCTCTTTCAGGTACTGCATTACATCGCAGCTTCATAAAGCCGTCAGATATGTCTGCCATCCTGGGAACAGGAGGGAAATCTCCTCTCATTTTACCAACTTCTGGACTTTTTGGCAATCTGTCAATGGTAAGATGATTAGAGCATCTTCTTCTCTTTTGTCCCTGTGAAACATAAGAAACTGCAAGTTTAGTGTTTCTGTGTTGTTTACTCCAAAGACAAACTGTGAATAGCACAAGCTTGCTAGTACTGCTATCACTGTTTACTGCTGGTGTTATTTATTACTGTGTTGTTCTTTGAGATGATGCAGTGAGGGAAATAGAGGTTTACAAGGACTTTCTAAATACACCATGTGTGTTAAGCTAGTCCTTATAACGTAAAAAAATCATAAAAATCCCGACTATGCTTGTTTACTAATTCTTCAAAGATAGTTGTTTTATGTTAGCAAGTTAAAACTTTGGGATTTTTGTTATTTTAGCATTCTCCAGTATTAGGCTTCACTAGAATGCTGAAGTTGAGACTTCAAAGAACAAGCTCTTCTGATGACTTTTTAGATTACATTGATTGTCTTCTACTGCAATGTCTTTGGAAAAACACTGATTGGAAAAGTTACCAGTAGGGAACTCTGGAGTATCATATCTCCACTTATTTTTAAATTAACTTGAAGTTAAGGTGGTTTTTTTCTATCTGCATTTCAATTCATTCTCCTTTTTAGTTGTTTCTGTAGTTTGATAGAGGCCATTTGTTTCTTCATAAATTTTCAGCTTCTGGGGCCCAGTTGATCAATGTGTATACAAAACTCTTAGCACTGGTAGCTTTTTAAGGCATAGTTGTGCCTTATCTAAAGGCAGTTCTTTCACTATTAGTTTTTTAGGATTCTCTGTTTATATACCATTCATATATACAGAAAAAAGGTGTAGCTAGGCTTGTAATATCTGAGATTACAATTTATTTTCTTTATGTTCTTGTTGTGGCTTTAGTTGGATGAAAGTAGCTGGACAATGGCACTCTCGCCTCAGCAGACAGGAGTGTTTGCAAATGCAGACATGTCCAATATGACAGAAGATGTCACTATGAGTGCTGTGTTGTTGCGTGAGGATGATCCTGGGGAAGCTGGTGAGAAAATTTGAAGTTTTACTAATGATTGATCAGTTCTGATTTGTGGGATATATCTATATATATATATATAGATATAAATGTGTCCTTTTAGAAACTTTTCTGTATTCTTTTGCTGGTATTTCATAGTCAAAAGCAGTCTAGTTTTAAAAGTTCAGAATATTATGCTGTTCCAGTTTATTAGAGTTTTGTGAGTTCATGCTTTCTATGGAACCTGTTCTGATAGAACAAACGTGATGCTCTAGTAATATGGGAAGGAAAATGGATTCATTTTGTGGAGATACACAATTGGGTTTGCTGTTGAAATTCTTGCAGGTGGCATATTTACAACAGAAGTTTTATAACTGACATAGTTCATAGCTTGTATATATCTTACTATCTTAGCTGATAAATGCTTCTGACTTTGTGAGATAGTTCATACCATCATTGTACTCATTTAAATTTGCAAAAATGAGATATCTTGTCATGAGAAGGATGTTTTCATGGTCCAGTAGGAGCTCTTTTACGAAGTTATGCCTCACTAATATGGCTGTTTCTTCTTATATCTGTCCTAGCTACTATGAGCATGTACTCAGACTTTCTGCATTCCTTTCTGAAGCATACATCAACTACCATTTTTGATCTTGTGGATGAGTATGAAAATATTTGTAACAGTCAGGTAAGTAGTTCCTTGTTTTTTTATTTACTTTATTTTACATTCCTTTTCCAAAGCAGTGTTGCTATGAAGTCACAGTGCTTAACATATATACTTTAAAGCTTCCAGCTCATGAGTCACTGAACACCAGCGTTGAGTAGCATCTCACTTTCCTCAAACACTGCTTTGGCACAGGAATACCCATGGTATAGCTTGCTGAATATTAAAATTGTCGTTTGGCTGCTGTTCCACTGAAAGTGTCAAGTGGCAATAAACATTAGCAGATGTGTAAATGTTTTTATTAATGAGATGGATTAAAATGTACTTATTTCTCTCATATATAAGTAAATTAAATCATCGTATTATTTTATAAAGAAAATAATCATTTGAAGAGATGGTAATTAAACCCGTGTGTTGGAAACGTTCAGGATAATGAAAAGATTGCTGTAATGGCTTAGGAAAAAAATACACTGATGGGCAGTATTAACTCTGTATAAAATTATTTCTCTCAGGTGAATATATTAGGGAAAATAGTTTATCGGGCAACTCCTGGACAGCAGAAGTTTTCCAGAACTGCCAGTGTCTTGTGGCTTCTCAAGCAGGAGATGGTAACTTGGAGACTGCTGTCCTCACTTTATAGGTAATTCCTTTGAAAAGCACACTACTACATTTTTGTACTGAGATGACTTTTTTGGATAAATTTTTTATGAGTTTATAAATAGGTAGTCAAGCAATTAAGTACCTATTAATAAGCTGTTTATAGAAGTAGGTTCTGATATATACATCTATTCATTATTTATTTACGAAAATGAAATTTGTAAATAGGAATGTTCTTACTACCTTTGCAACTTCTTGTATTTTTTAAGAACATTTTTGTAAAGTTTTTTTAAGCATTTATACTTGGGCATTTTGCTAAATTTTCTCAGCTTTTGTTTTAATCTTTAGTGTTTTACACTTTTATTTCTAGAGACAGAATACAGTCTGCACTGGAAGATGAAACTGCATTTGATATCCCTGTAAGCATGGACTCTTGGGTTTTTTTAAGTTATATGAGAAGCTAAATGAACAAAATATAGGCTAAATGCTTATATTTTACTTTTACAATCTCAAAGTGGCAGTCACTCAAAATTCAAAAGTGAAAAATGAGACTGATTTTTATCAAGACAAGTATTAAATTATTTCATCTATTGTGAAGAGTAAATATAAATATTCAGTTCTAAAGAGAGAATGTTAGTGTAAAATTATTGTAAACGATTCTTTGTTTTGTTTCCTTAAATATCCTGAATTGAGAGGGATGCACAAGGATCATTGAGTCCTCCTGCTCTGCACAAGACAGCCCTAAATTCACTATAAATAACTATTTATTTATTTTTAAAAGCTGCATCAGTAGCTGGGATGTTCCCATAGGTCAGAGATAATTTTGCTTTGCTTAAAAGAAGAACATGTGGTCTCAAACTGTGGCCTTTGCAGTCCTGATTCCAATTTATCTCAAGAGAAATCCAAATTTTCTAGCATTCCTGTTACAGCTGTAGTCATCCTGTCTATGTCAATACAGTTCTTCCAGCCTTTGCTGCCGGAATATGCTTAGGAAAACAAAGCTATAAGTAAAGTGACCCTGCCTTTGTAAAATTTATGATTGCAGATCTTTCTTCTCGGCCATAATATAGCTTCCTCTACAATTCCCACTTCTAAGCTGACAGTGTTAAACACCGATGTGCCAAAAATACCCAGTTTCCTCCTACCTGTGTTTTCTCCTCCTACCTGTGCATCTTCTGTTCTCTTTTTATTGGAAGTCTAATGAAAGCTAAATTGATGCAGGGGATCAGTTAGAAGAATCAGGGCTCTGGGGTTGGTATTTTGTTTGTTTGTTTTTCACACTGTTTACTGTTATATGTGTGTATGACCTTGAAAAATGTTATTTTCTTTAATTTAAAGTAACAAATGAGATTTAAGATAATATGCAGGCAGTCAAGGAATCAGTGAATCTACTGTGTGGAATCTTTCGGTGTTCATATACTTGTGAATTATGTGCTAAGTCTCATTTCTACAGTTATTAGTGTAACTGGATATAAAAGATCAAATAAAACAATATATGAGGCGTGTATTTTTTAAGAAGAGGGCGGGGAAAGATAGCATACTGAACTTGTAGCAAATTTCTGAATTAGTGTATGTTTGATTTGGTATTTGTGGTTTTGTGGAAACTTTCTTTTCCATGAAGTAATAATCAGCTTTTTCTTAAACAGGCTTTAACTGCTAGTGAAAAAACAACTGTAGACAACTTGTTTCAGAAAGATTCACTTGTTCGACAAAGTCAGGTATGATGGAAAGTTTTTCATGTGAGAATGAAAATACATTAAATGTTTATAACACTAAAGCTCTATGCACTTTTTGGGGTAATTTCTGATACCATTTTTAAATATTCCTTCAAATGTGTATTAATTGTATGCATAAAAATGATGCTCCTTAGTTGCTAAAGAGGAGAAAGGTTTTTCAGGCTATTTTGCAGAAAATGAAAGGCTGAGAGCTGTTCCCGTTTGCAGCATCTGTTACTGTTGATGGTGACTGATAAGCTGTTAAATAGCAATGTATCAAACTGCAGTATCCAGTGAGAAAGAGAGATCAAGTGCCAACCACCTTCATATTGGATACTTAAAATGAAAGTGAAATAGACTTCTGGGTCTGTCGGCCTTTTGGTTTCCACTTAGATAGCAAATGGATCCAGAGATGAGAGGAAGGCAGTAAAAGTATTATTGTTACATGTTTGTTTTAAAAATGCAATTTAATTTTATTCCAGCTGGTGGTGGATTGGCTAGAGAGCATTGCTAAGGATGAAATTGGGGACTTCTCTGATAATATTGAGTTTTATGCCAAAACAGTATATTGGTGAGTTCAGACGTTTTAAAATTATATAAATTTTTCCATCAAGTGTAAGTTTCACAGTCACAGAGTCACTCTTGAAAAGAAGTGGTCTTTTTAGGTTGTTCTCTTCATTCACTTCTTTTCTTTAAATTCATACATGTAAAAATTTAGATTTCTTACCCATCCACTGAAGTAAATCTCAGAAGTCAATTAGTGCCTTTGGGTAGGCAAAGATGAAAGGAAAAACCATCAAACCATTTTAATTTAATCTTCGTCTGGCTTTAGTTTTTGCCTAAGTTCTTACTGTTTTGTGTCATTGACCCTTCACCAAAAGCTGTTATTGTCACCTGTATTATCACTGATGGGTTTTATGGCAGAATGGACAAAAGACTACCTCTCATGCTAGATGCCTAGAATAAACCTGCTTTTAATGGCTGTTGAATACAGGCTTTTGGAATTATGTGTTTATTCTCAGTTAAATTTCTGTCCTAGACTGACTTTATAGTGAATGCTAATGGCAAAATTTGCTTATGCAGAAATCAGTTAATAGTTGAATACATTAATGATTGAAATAACAGATACTTTTGAAAGAAATCAAATACATGTGCATTAATTCTAATATTGTACTTGTTGTGAAATGTTACATTTTCACAATGCTAGCAGAGTCCATTGATAGATCAACCAAACCAAGTGTCTGTTCTGTAAACATACTCCATGTAACAAAATACATCTTTCAATATTTGTCTTACTAAAAGATGATTGCTAAAAAAGCATTTTTCTATAAAACATTCCACTGCTTTCAGGGATAACACACTACACGCCCTGAAGCAGCGACAGTCAAGTACATACATGGGAAGTTCTCGTCCTCTGGTAACAGAGTTGGTAAGTATTATACAAAAATAAGACTTGGCTTCAGAATGGGCTAGAGAGAGTATATATGCTATCTTCACAGATTCCCACCAATTCTTAGATAGTTGTGCTATCTAAAAGTAGTTGTAGTATCTAAAAATTGCTACAGAAATTCTTTTCGGGATCACTGTGGACTTGTGTTTTTTTCAGCAATCACTTCCATACTCCCACCCCCCTCACAAGTATTTGTGATCTATTTGGTGAAGTAATGGCTTTATTATGACTTTGTCTGAAACAAACTCATGTTCCTAACTAGAAAAGCTTATAAAACTCTTCAGGAGCCCTTGCAGATAAGGGAATGCTGTCTTTGTGCAGTAACAAGTACAATGAAACCAACTCCTAATGCAATACTTTGAGAGCTCTATAATAAAAGCTAATAGGAGAGAAGTCAAGGAAAGACAGGACTATCCATTAGAATGAGGTGATGAACTGCCTCCGTGACAGCAAAGCAGCCGTAGAAGATTGATTCACTGGGGAGTGATCTGAGGTATTGTTTGGCCTTAGAAAATCTCTTTGGATCAAATAAAAGCAAGTGCAGCTGTTGTGGAGAACCTTCTCAGATAGAAGGTGGAGGAGGAGAAACAGTCTGATAGGCAGATAGACAGAAGGGCAAAGGATGTTTGAAGGTGAGAAGAGCTGGAAGATAAGAAATTTGGGGCAAATAACAAGGCAGTGGAGTAAATTGCATTAATCCTTCTGATAAGAACAGTGACAGAAGAGGAATAAAAGAAATTAGGGGAAAAATAGAAGTATCATACTCAATATTGTATGAGTTATACTGATTGTTGTGCCAACATGAAAAAGTGACTCCAAATGATAAAACAGGGCAGGACATTATTGGAAGAGACATACAGGTATTGTGTTGATGAGTGATGACATTTTCCTTGCAGGATCCAGATGCTCCTATTCGACAGAAACTGCCTCTTGATGATTTGGACCAAGAAGATGATGCAAGATTATTGAAGTATCTCTTCACTCTCATCAGAGCAGGAATGACAGATGAGGTAGTGTAAGTTTTAATTAAGTAAACATAAATACCTTACTGTTAAAGCCAATGTGTACTAAAATGTCTGTTTAAATTTGGCTTGTAGTGATTCAGTTTTCAATTTGTTGTCAATACTGACTGCCAAATTAGCATTTTAATTAAGCTTGCTTTTAGTTAAGTAATTTTGGGTGTAGAATAGATGTTACAGAAAAAAATGTAGTTTTGAGTGTTTGGGTTGTTTGACGATATTTTTTCACTGTTGTGTTTTGGTACTAGATACTGCCAAGACAAACACACAGAATGTTTTAAAGAGCTTCCTAATTGTGTCTCTAATCATCAGTGGATTATCAGACATGTATACATAATGACATTTGAGTAATGGGGAGGAAAGGGGATTTGAGATTCTCGTGCCAAAGACCTTAACTGAGGACTGTGGTTACTTGCTCATATTCTGTTTCAATATGGTGCACATCTATTAATTTTCTGATGGTGGTATTGGAACATGAACATACTGCTCTGGACAGTGTGAGTAGAAATTTGCAGCTTCAGTTGGGGTTGGGAAGGCTGAGTGAGCTGGGAAAGTAGATGACTGCATGAAGACAATGATTAAACATCTAAGCAAAAGGGCTATGCTTTACACTAAACTTACCAGAATGACACATAACAGCTGTTCAGCTAACAAAGATGAGGCTGTAGCACATTTCTTACATTGCTGTAAATACTGACTGAAAAACTGAACATTTCCATGAAAAAAATGATGACGTTTACTCTGAAATCTTTCAGTTGTTTTGAGTTTAAGATCCTCTGTGCTTATTTTTCACATAGTAGAATCTCTACACAAATTAACTATTTTAATAATATTCATATTTTTAAAGAAGAAGCTGGAGGTTTTTCTGCCTTGAAGTGTGTCGCTGAGAAAGTGCATTGTTTTTCAGGCACAGCGCTTATGCAAACGATGTGGTCAGGCCTGGAGAGCTGCAACTCTGGAAGGCTGGAAATTGTATCATGATCCTAACATAAATGGAGGTACCTACTCCAAAGTGCATTTGAGACAGATATAAAAATACTAAGATCTCCTAGTATCTGTTTGTGGCAAAGAGAAATAGCTCTTTATTTTTACCTGATGAGCCTTTTTTGGTATCTGGAATATTTTACCATGTCTGTTGAACATATAAAAACTAACATGAAATTGTTTTAGTTGAAGGTGAGTTCACTGAATCCATCTACACATGCTAAAGCCATTTTCTCTCTTAAAGTCAGATGTAATCACTAGGAAATAGATGTCTCAGAGTTCTGTACTGATTTTCTTCACCTCCATGTAATACTTGGGTCTGTATTTTCTTAACATCTGGCTTATGCTGCCTAGCACACATTTCGTTGCTTACAGACTCAAATTGGACTATATACCCAGCTTCAAGAAGGTGTAGTAGGACTAGAGGCCAGCAAATGTAAACGCAGGAGAATGGGATGTTTTTAAAATATTTGAAAATTGTAAAGTGCCTTTCTCCTTGGTTCCTTGAACATTCTTCTCCATTATAACACTGTACCTTGCTTTTCTTTGTGTTCAGTACATTGCAGAATTTAGCAAGGAATTTAAGAATGAGTCTAAATGTTGTTTATAGCTAGGTGTGGAAGGCTTAATGCTTTCCTTCTTTTCATATCCTGATAGCCTGTTGCTTTTATCTGCATGACACACCGCTGTCCTAGCTTTTTTTTGAGTCTGCCTACCTCAGCTGTTGTTACACAGGTATAAATGCCCATGCAGATGCATGCAAAATAGCAACACTGAAGCAGTGACATTTTTAAGAAGTTCTGATTAAGATATAAAAATTATTTTTTCCTCTTAACTTTGTTTTTTTCCAAATGTAGACATTGTAGATATGTTACAGTCAAAAGCCTTATTTTTTAAAAGCTAGATTGCAGCTAAGATTTTAAATTACTGTAACTTACAGATGCAAATTCACCAAACAAGCCAGAAAACTCACCTTGCTGTCCAGTCAAAAGTATCAAAATGCTTTAGGAATAGTTCTGAAGGGGTTGAAATTGGGCTGTGAAAAGAAAATAGACTTCACCGTTTTTTAGATGTTACTGGATTCTCTCTTTTTAATAACATTTTCTCTCTTTTTCCTTTCCCCCTATTTTTCTTTTTTTTTTAAATTATTCTTTACATGTAGGAAAAGAGCTGGAGCCTGTTGAAGGCAATCCATACAGGTGCATTTGGAAAATAACTTGTTGGCGCATGGCTGAAGAGGTAAGACAATGCTGCTTTTCTTTCTATTAATACATAAATTTGAACTTTTCTGAAAATGGGATTTTAAGTAAACATACCCACTCTGTGTTTGCTGCTTAGAGGATTCGCAATTAATGCTTCTAAGATGACTTCTGAAATATCATATTTATGTATTGCGAGAAATCTACATAATCAGCACCACTTTTTCGGGAAACGTCTGCCTTTTTATTCTGGTTGAAAGTAAAACCTCTGACACTGACTTTCATCTTGACTTAATTGAATGGGAAAGAGAAAACATTGCTTTCTTTCCAGGTCAATGTAAATTTTTCAGTTAAGTTACAAGGGTATGCTAGTGAAGGGAAAGTCACTTGCTATTCTTATTTTGGCTCCTTGTGTGTCCTGTGATTTTCCAACTATACTTAGAATCTGTTACATGGAACATTTTGCAATGGATTAATCTATCTCTAATAAAATGTAAAGTGACTAGAAAACTTTAAGTGCTTTGTAATTTAAGGTTTGGGTGTTTTTACTGTTTATTTTAGGAGCAGTTTAATAGATATGAAAGAGCAATCTATGCAGCCCTAAGTGGAAACCTCAAGCAGGTATGTCAAGCCCCCTAGTTAAGCAGTGTTTGGTAGCTGTTCGTTTCCTTTCTCGTATGTGACAATGATATCATCATAAATACCGTAGTTACTGGTTTCTGTACTTTTAAAGATCTAGTTAACAGGACAATAGCAAGCATTGCTATTAGCAGACATGTTCTTTGTAGTACTGACATGTCTTAATTAAATATATGATGGACTTTTCAGTCAAGGAAAGGCTGCTGTTTGAGGTGGTTACTGCACTGCTTTGGTGCCTAAAAATCTAAATTATAGTTGCTCTATTTGGGTTCTGATGTTTATTCATCTCTTAGTAATTTTTACTCTGTGTTTTTAATATGTAGCTTCTTCCAGTTTGTGATACCTGGGAAGATACTGTTTGGGCATATTTCAGGGTCATGGTGGACACTCTAGTTGAGCAGGAAATACGAACCTCAGTAGTAACTGCAGAGGAGATGGAAGAGCTCCCTAGAGATTATTTAGAAACGAAGTAAGTTTCAAGTCAAATTATGATGCTACTACACTCAACAGAGCATCCTGTATGGAATCTATGTGGAATATTCAAGGTAACATTATTTATCTTTTCTCTCTTGCTTTGAAGCTGGACTTCAGAAAAAGTTTTTGAAGAACTTCAGGCAACAGACAAAAGGGTACGTAATAATTGCAGTGTTTCTCCTCACTGCTTATCATTTTTAATTATTCACTAGGTTCTACTTTTTACTGCACTGTTTAATGAAATACTCAAATATGCACAATGACTAATTTGTTTCATATTTTCTATCCCCAAAAATGTGTGATTTCCCAATTCAAATGGATTTTTCTTCATGCTACTACCTCTTAACAGTGAAAGTGATACAGGTGTTGTGCCCTGCCCTGTATCTGCCAAACTAGCTGGGTGTGCTAAAGAAACAAATGACTGTCAAATGTTGTCAGACCTACAAAGCAGACAGAGTAAATCAACTATTCAAAGCTT
The DNA here is from genome assembly GCA_013397075.1 of Rhabdornis inornatus. Lineage (NCBI taxonomy): Eukaryota > Metazoa > Chordata > Aves > Passeriformes > Rhabdornithidae > Rhabdornis > Rhabdornis inornatus. The sequence goes on along the minus strand of VWZS01003961.1, from coordinate 112,012 downwards.
CAATAAAATGTTCAAAATTTATTACATTCAATTTTCTTCATAGGAGGTTTGTGTACATATTTCAGAACAGGCCTTTCAAAATTTAAAAGCTTATTTGCTTTTTGACTGTGATTCTTTGTTACTTTTAGCACCCAGAATACTCAATTCATGTAAGATGGGGATACATACAGGTTAATTTTGCAGGGATTAAATTGAAACTACACTTACTATTATTTGATGGAATGGACACATAGCATTTATTATGTTGCTAAAACAAAGACATGCAGTCAGCTGCAGCTGTATTTGCCATTGCACCATAGTGCAAAACTCACCATAAAGCAAATTTACAGATGTGTTTGTATTGCATTTCATGCATTAATGCATTGATTCCTCTGGGGAGAGGGTGGAATTTCTTCCTGAAGTAATTTTCACAGGCCTTTTCTTTAAGGATTTATACACATTGTTGCTTAGTCTGTGATTTTTGTAAGTCATATCTGTAGCATCATTGTTTATTCTCCTCCTCATAGGAGCAGAATAAAAAGCCCTTAGTGTTGGATATCTTCCATGGAAGTGTTAACTGGACAGATCTGTATTCCAGTTCTTCCTTCGAGTTTGTCAATGTTCTTGTAATTTGATGTGGAGACAGCAAGTGTCTTTTCTTTTGCTCTTTATGAATACCCTTTGAAATAGGATAGCTTTTTTCCCCTGAGGAACCTTTGCTTTATTTATAAGTTTGTTTTCTTCATACATTATGCTAGAAGATTTATTCAAAGTTTGAATTTTCTTTTTTTGTCTCCAGAGGATTATAGAGGAGAATCAAGAGCATTATCATGTGATTCAGAAATTCATTATACTTGGAGATGTGGATGGTAAGCATTTCTCTAAGTGTTTTTTTTTATTGTCAACTGTCTACGTTATTTTGAGGGACCTTTCCAGAAACTTCTATATGAATGGATTTTTAGAAGCACACAGTAGGCAAGCTCTGCATTAAAGCTATGCTCTGATCAAGAACTGTAGGCTCAGTTTGACCTAAAAGTAGTTTTCAAAGAAGTAATGAAATCATGTAAATGTGTCGGAATATATGCCAGACTATAGCTATAACTTCTTCTGAGAAATTATGGGATACATACAGTACATTTTTAAGCCAAACAGCTACATAATTCCAAAATTGTTGCTGTCCTGTTTTGTTGGATTTCTGGGAATAAATTACATTTGTTGAATTAATGCGAAATTTTGAAATATTTCTTAGGTGTTTTTTTCTTCTTCTCTGTGGTATGGCTAATGCAGACATTTCCTTGGTGGTTATAGGTTTGATGGAAGAAGTCAGCAGGTGGCTTTCCAAAGACAGAAGTGTGCTCCCAGGACATCTCCTTCGTTTCATGACACATCTTATTCTGTTTTTCCGCACTTTGGGTATGCAGACTAAGGTCAGTTCACTTGTACTTGATTTGCTGTCATAGCAGTAGCCAGTCTTTGAAGTAGAAATGCTTGTGTGCAAATACATAGACAACATAGAGTGATGGTAAATTGCTACTAGGCTGAGGAGGAGCTGCATGCTTAAATAATGATTTTGTTGATCTTGGAGCCTAAAGGAGGAAAGAGCATCATCCTCCCTGCATGCTGAGCTTAAAAATTGGGTTTTGAGGATGGTGGATTTTACTCAGAAGCCCTTTGTTGAGAAGGTCCTGAATCAAACTTCAGTGTTATGCTTACTCATAGCAGCCAAGATGTCTTGAATATAACCTGTTCTTACAGACAGTTGCTGAAACTGTACCTATTGCTGCCGTAAGCTCATGAATGCTTTTGCTTGATGTAATTAGTACTAGCTGAAACTTTCTTATTATCTCCAAGTATAAAGTAAGTACAGCTTACTACTTACGCGAAATACACAAATGTGTCACATAGCTGTAATTACTTATTTCTGACAATATCACAAGTAGTTTGGGGCTCTCCTTTTCTACTGTTTTTAAAATTAGAAAAATTATTCAGTTGCTGAAAAAGAAAATCCTTGGAACACTAAATCTTTGAATCAGAAGACATGCTTTTTTAATCATGTTCCAAGAGAAACAGTTCTTCCAGTTGAGCCTGTTTGTGTAGATTACTGAAGCAGGAATAGGCAAATAACCTTGTGTCTGTTTTAATAGTGATAGCCTGTCAAGTATATTTTATTTTATTTTTCACATTATCCGATTTAAAATTGAATTTATATTTGTTTGCAATAAGGAGGAAGTTTCTGTTGAAGTCCTAAAGACCTACATTCAGGTAAGCTTTCAGAAATATTGTTTGTTTTCTCTAATGTAATTTAGATGTAAAGGAGGAAGAAAAGCAGACTTAAGGTTACAGGATGATAAGAGCTATCATGCAGCTATTGCTCTTTTCTCAAGAGATTCATGGAAGCTTGCCTAATGCGCAAAGTGTCTGTCAGCAGTTCTTAAGTAAGAGACTGTTTTATTGATCCTTGTTTAGAAGCTGAGTGGAATCTTCCTGTATCAGAATAAATCAATCAGAAATTTGTTACACGTTTTTGGGTTTACCCAGTACATGTTTTTACTTAAGTGTAAGTACACTAAGGAATATAGTATGCATATCTGTTATATATATTTATATATTAGTGGATATCTTCTATATATTTGCTTCTTATATCTTTGCTTCTCATTCTGTACATTTGCTTTGTACTGTGCAGCGGTTGGTGTCTGAGAAGCACACAGATTTAATAGCATTTTATGTCAGCCACCTGCCCCCAGAGCTGGCTGTGGCTCAGTACGCTTTATTTCTTGAAGATGTCACTGAGAGTGATCAACGTCACCACTGCCTTGAATTAGCAAAAGAAGCAGGTGAGAGACCCTGATAGTCCAATAATCATTTTATATCCTGGGTTATTTTGTCTTTCAGTAGTTTTTGCTCTAAAACCTAGCTATGAATATGATACTTTTTCTTTCCCCTGTCTCTCTGTTTTTCAGTTAAATACAATTAATTTGCTGATCACTTCTTCAAGTAGATGTGTAGGTGTGTTTTCATTACCCTGGAATTGTTTAAACTAACTATCACTGATTCTGGGTTATGTCCAAACACACCAGGAAGTAAATGCCAGCTGCCTGTCTCAAATATATGTTCTGAAGCTTGACATGATTATATTATTTCAGAGAACTAATTATAAAAATACATACCTCTTTAGGGGTTTAGGAAGGTTATAAGTATCTTAAATTTTTTGTCTTATTTATAGTGCTTTTTCTTAGCTGTGGTGGGTTGCTTGCATTAATTGTAAACTTCCTTCCAGGCCTGTACATGAAACTAGAAAGGATGACAGTGAAGCAGCACGTTGTTCATTGCTTGACAATGCCTCTGTGCCACTCAGAATACACAAAGAAGCAGATTTCCTGCAGATTTCAGTATCTTAGCTTCTCTTCAGTCATTTTTCAATCATTTTCTTTTAAGCTCAGCTAAGGTTTCAAAAATAAAACATCCTGCTTAAGCATCTGTAAAAGAACTATTCTGAGCTTTTCCTGGTGCATTCCTGTCAAATCATAGTCTTGCTGTCAGAATTGTAGGAGTCAGTGATCTTAGCAGATATATCTATATGCTGTCTTCAGCACAGACTGAAAAACTTACTAGTTGTCTTATTCTGATATTTGATATTCTCTGATATATCAAATTTCATTCTTGTAAAATATCTGCAATAAATTACAAAGCACAAAATCTTATAATTTATCTGACAATGTGTGTGTGAGCAGACTGGTAAGAATTACCAGTAGTAAGGAATAAGATCAGCAACTGGAGTCTGAAATGCAATTTGTGTCAAGTTTGAATTCATGATAGTTCTTACACAGTTCTCTTTTAACTCAGGTCTGGACGTTGCAACCATAACAAAAACTGTTGTTGAAAACATCCGCAAGAAGGATGCTGGGGAGTTCAGCCACCATGACCACGTGCTAGACACAGGCACAACAGAGGTGAGTGCTTTGCAGAGCAGATAGTCCAGTTTTTGAACATGTATGAGCCACATTTTTCTTTCAGCAATGGTGAAACTTGCCTTGAAAAAGCCTGTGAGGGAAATGTGCTTTTCATGTGACCAAGTGAGGATATTGCACAAATCTGTAACTGTTTCTACTTCTCTTTGCTCTTTGGGTGTGTGCTTATCAGCAGCCCTACCTATATACAAACATTAAGTGAAGATAAGGCCCTTGAAATGGCTCCAGCACCCTATGTTGTAGCTGGGAGTAGGATGTTGTTGTAGCCTCTACAATTTATGAGGATTAATATTTTGGGTCTCAGATATACCTTTTAAGATGCTGAAGTGGCATTTCTAGCTACAGCAGACACTGCTTTTGCTAACAGTTTTCTTGTCACTGCTATTGAGTGTTGGTTGGATCCAACTCAGTGCTTTAGGGACGGCAAGGTAATGTTAATAGGCTTTATTCAAAGTACTAGTTAGAAAGCAACTGATCATTTTCAAATTTGTGGTAATGTTTTTGCTATTCATTACAAAGTTTAAGCTCCCTAAGACAAAAAGGTAGTTTATCCAGCACAAAAGTTGGAAAACTGTGATTGCAGGCTGATGGCGCCCCTGAAGATTATAGCAAGAGCTCCATAAAACGTGTTGGTACAGTGTATTTGTATTAAAATTTGAGGAAAATGCATCATAATCTGTAGAAAATGTTGAGAGATGATGCTCTGAATATCTTGGGAACACTCAGCAATTATTTTTTTATTATTCCAGATGGCAGAGATTTTCTAAGCTTATGAATAAAGCAATCTTTGTTACTATGTTGTAATGCTTTCCAAACTTGTGTATTTCCTTGACTAAATCTAATGTGTGTTACATCAGCTGTGTGCTTGAAATGGTGGTGAATCTCTGTGTTGGTTTTTACAGGCGGATCAGCTGAAAATAGATGTAATTGACTGGCTCGTATTTGATCCTGCACAGAGGGCAGAAGCACTTAAGCAAAGCAATGCAATCATGAGGAAGTTCTTGGGTACTAAGCTTCACAAATATTGTAGACTTATTTTTAAATGTTGGTTTTGTTCTCATTGGCTCTTGGCACTACATTTGATATAACTTTGGATCTAGTCTATTAAAAAGCATGAGTTTGCAAGCTTGAGAAGATAAGGTATGGAAATTGCAAAGCTCTGATACCCAGTTCACATTCTCATAGCATCCAAGAAACATGAAGCTGCGAAAGATGTGTTTGTGAAGATTCCCCAAGACTCTATAGCAGAAATATATAACCAGTGGGAGGAACAGGGAATGGATACTCCACTTCCAGCTGAAGATGATAATGCTATCCGGGAACATTTATGTATTCGTGCATATTTGGTGAGTTTCAAATATGCAGTATTCCAAGTTATTGTTTAGAAATACTGGTGGCTTTGCCTTGGTGGTGAAGCTTTTGCTTTGTCCCTTTGATTTAACTTCTGATTCTTTGATACATTAAACCTGTGCATGTAATGATATTCTGGTTATTAGACGAGTCAAAAATACCCAAATACTGTTTCCAATGCAATCCAGGAAGCCCATGAAACCTTTAATGAATGGTTCAAACACATGAACTCAGCTCCACAGAAGCCTTCTTTGTTGCCACAAGCAAGTTTCACTGAAAAAGTGGCCCATGAACATAAAGAAAAGAAGTATGAGGTAGGTGGAAGTGCACCTTAATTGGTGTAAACTTTTATGTTCTTGCTTTAGCGGCAGTCTAGTTTAATGAAACAGAGTAGAAGACTGCTATGTCATATTATTTAAGGACTCTATTATAAATTATTTTTATGTTGAGAGAGTATGAGACAGTAGAACAATACAGGCCAGTGCACAATAAATTCTTTTTTTTTAATGACTCAGCTTTACATAAAATATTGTAATGTAGTAGTAATATTGTCATGTAATATTACCATGTGTTGATTGCCAGTGTTACTTGTAAATGTGAGCACTTGAATTTGCTATTAACTCCATCTATCACCTTTTGTTTTCTTGTTTTGACTGGTGTTGTTTTTGCAGGTCTGGCCAGTAAAAATAAACTGTATTCAGTTAATATAAACATTTATTTTATAAGCATGGCAGAATAGATTGTTTAAAATTATCTTCCTCTAGTGGCTTTGCTTCTGAACAACCTGTCTGACTCTTTGGACAGGGCATTAAGCAAGGATGTAAATAGCTGTTAGCAGCAGGCTTTTAAGTTTTACCCACTGGCTGAAGACTGATTTGGATTGGAACTGCACTGCCTGTTGCAGTCTGTTTTAAAATAGCCTTGGAAAGTATCCTGTTCTGCAGTAGTTTATTTTTTGTTTCTTTGCCAGATGGATTATGGCATTTGGAAAGGCCTCTTGGATGCTCTTACAGCTGATGTTAAGGAGAAAATGTACAATGTGTTGCTGTTCGTCGATGGAGGATGGATGGTTGATGTCAGAGAGGTAAAATGAAGTTTTATGTCATGACACAGGCCACAAAGCACAGATCATGTGTAGTTGTACCTTTGTGACATTTAGTTTCATGTGCTCCTGTTTAATTGGCTCTGGCCTTGCTGTGAGCATTTAGAGCTTGCTCCCCTTAGTTGCCATACAGAGCATATCTGACAGTCCACTCCAGGCTGCTTAGGCCAGTTTTCTGCTTCTGACAGTACTAATTGCGTGGTTATGCTGAGTTGCCTGTTAAAGGTAGATTTTCATAACTCTCATATGTTATTTCGCTCTGGTAAGGATGCCGAAGATGACCCTGAGAGAACACACCAGATGATCCTGCTGCGAAAGCTGTGTCTGCCCATGATGTGCTTTTTGCTGCACACGGTGCTGCACAGCACGGGGCAGCACCAGGAGTGCCTGCGCCTCGCTGACATGGTCGCCTCGGAGCGCCACAAGCTGTACACGGTGAGCTAGGCAGGGCTGCAAGCAGCCTCGCTTACATTAAAAGCTCTGTGGGCTGGCTGTGGAAAAAGCTTCTATATAGAGAGGAAGATACCATATGTTCCTTAACATCATAAGTTTCTTTATTGCTTCCCATTCGCTTCAGTTGTGAAAGATTTCCTTGTGTTATGACTTAAGGAAAATCAAAGAGTTAACTTTCAAACACTGAGGATAATGACTGGTGTTCTGACAACCAGTTCTGAGTACCACACTTACTAGTTTTTGAATAGAATTTTAACTTCATTATCTTAAAGGTCTTTACCAACCTAGATGATTCTATGGTTCTAAGTTTAGCTGTAGAATTGTAAATCGATTTCTTTATTTCTGTTACATTTCAAACACTATATAAGCAAGTTTTGGTTTAGAGGGCTTGGTTTACCCACGACCATCTTTGCCTCCAAAAGCCTGAGAAACAACCCCAAAATGAGACAGAGCTATTTGAGCCTACCTACAGGTTTTGGATGCTGCTACTAACCTGTGTCTTACTAAATGTCCTTCTGAAATGCCTGATGATCACACTATCTTAAATAGAAATAAATAATCAAATAGAAAAATAGTAACTTAATTAACCACCACTTACTTTTTTGTATCAGTACTATTCATTGCAAATAAATATAACTTTATGATGTTTTTTTATTATTTATTCTTAGGTATTTTCAAAAGAAGAACTCCGAAAGCTTCTACAGAAGCTGAGAGAATCTTCTCTGATACTTCTGGACCAGGATCTTGATCCTTTGGGATATGAAATTCAGTCATAAGTTTTCATGTCGATACTTGCAAAAACTTCCGAGCATGGACATTCTGGTTATTAACAAAACAAAAGACATCAACAGCATCAGTACTTGGACAAAGTGTTCTCTTTTTGTGGGGTAAAAAACCCCAACCTTCAGATTTCAATTTAAACTTGAAAAAGTATGACCAACTTCAGAGATACTATTTGTTATACAACCTTTTTCATTTTTTTCCTAATAAAAGTGCTTGAAAAAGAGAAAATGTTTGTTCATTCTAATCTAAAATGTCACTATATGAATTTGGTGATTGTATGAACCTCCTTAATCTATTTGCTACCTGCCAAAAAGAGCTGCCCATAGACTGGAAACATTACTTAGCAGTAAAACGTGCATGGGTACAGAGGGAAGAAAGGTGAGACTGTTGGAAGGTGTATGGAGAAAGTAGGGGAGGAGAAAACAGACACTGAAGGAAAGGAAAACCAAAAAGCAAAAGTGAGGGGTTACTTCCAGCCCTTCAGAAGAGAAGGCAGCCTTGCTCCATGGCTTGTGCTGTTCTCCTGTACATGAAGGAGTTGCTAAAATGCTGATGAAATCTTGAACCAGAGGAAAAATGATCATACATTGAAACCTCCCCTTCTGAGATTTTGTAGTTTATTTTGAAAGCTTGTTCTGCCTCCATTTACATGTATAAGCACACGTTCAGCTGCCTTTCCCTTAAAGAGACGAGTGCAGAGGACACATAGTGCAGTTAGGCAAGGACTTTGGCTCCTTCACCCAAGTCGGTATCTCTTGACACATGACAAAGAACGCACTTTGCGCTGCCCGTCCGTACGTACAATGTCGTGTTTGTGTTCGCGGAAACGCCCAATCCACTTGAGAGGTGCTGGTGGCTTGGAGCCGAGGTGCCTTGGTGCGCGTCGGAGCTGCTGGGCAGGCGGTGGGGGCACGCAGGCATACAAACACACATACACAGGGAGGCACACGGATATACAAATATAAACATACAAACACACACAGAAGCACACAGACATACAAATACACACCCACAGGCGGCCCCTCGCCCCTCCACGCCGCCCGGGCGGGCGGGCGGAGCCGCTCGGGCGGGCGGGGCCACCGGAAGGCGCGAGCCCACGTGTCCCGGCAGGGCGGGGAGGCGGCGGCGGTGGCGGCGGGCCCGGCCGGTGGGTGGGTGGGCGGCCGCCGGGCTGCCTCAGCCATGGGCTGGTTGCCGGCGCAGGGCCGGCTGGCCGCCGGGCTGCTGGTCAATCTGGCCGCCTCCATCTGCATCGTCTTCCTGAACAAGTGGCTGTACGTGCGGCTGGGCTTCCCCAACCTCAGCCTCACCCTGGTGCACTTCGCCATCACCTGGCTCGGCCTCTACCTGTGCCAGGCGCTCGGCGCCTTCTCCCCCAAGAGCCTCCAGCCCGCGCAGGTGCTGCCGCTGGCCCTCAGCTTCTGCGGCTTCGTCGTCTTCACCAACCTCTCCCTGCAGAGCAACACCATCGGTACCTACCAGCTGGCCAAGGCCATGACCACGCCGGTCATCGTGGTCATCCAGAGCGTGGCTTACGGCAAGACTTTCCCTCTGCGGATCAAGCTGACCCTGGTGAGGAGGCGGCGGGGCCGAGGGGAGCGGGGAGGGGCAACGCTGAGGGCAGCGACCCTGCCTAAACCCGCCGTGTGTCCCTCCACAGGTGCCCATCACGCTGGGTGTTTTCCTCAACTCCTACTACGACGTGAAGTTCAGCCTTCTGGGGGTGGTGTTCGCCACCCTGGGCGTCCTGGTGACCTCCCTGTACCAAGTGGTGGGTAACAGCGCGGGCTGGGAGCGTTGGGGTGGTTGGGCTTTGATCGCCTTTAGGTAGCACCCAGCCTCCCAGGATACCTTCCGTGCTCCTTTATTTTTTTTTTTTAAACCACCACCAAATTATCATAATCCACCATAACCCCTCATAAATTAAGGAATTGATCGTCCTTGCTGCTAAAAAATGGGGTGTCATCTTTAACGTGAGCGTTATTTTCGAGGGGCGAAGATTGCTTTAGCGGTAAAACTCCCTTTTTTCTAGAGGGAGCAGATGTTCTCTTTGCTGGAGCAAGTGCCTTGCGTTTGAGCTTTTTCCCTAGAAAGGATATTTTCCAGTCCTTCAATCCCATGGTTTATCCTTGAGCTATTTACATTTTATCAGTATCCTTCTTCAGTTTTGACTATTCACATTCTAAGGTGGTTTTGTAGAGGGTGAATTAATACATAAACACACAATACAGCCTCTCTGGATACTTATGATTTTAAAAATTCATATGTCCAAGGACTGCCTCCGCCCTTTCTGCTGTAACATTGTACTAATAGCTCACCGGATTTGTTATTGACCATGACTGTAAAAGCCTCCTAAATTAGAAACTCCTGTCATGTTGATGTGATAGATTTAAATGTGAACTTCTTTGTATGAGGTCTACTGTGCCTCAAAAAAAAAAAAAGTGAGGCTCTTTAACCCGTGGTGTGTAAGATGATAAATAATGATCTCTTGACCTGTTTTGGGGGCAGGAGGAGGAAAGAGGTGCTGCATTATACAGATATAATTTATGGATAAAGTTATGTAGATAAAAAAACCTGAGTGAGTTTATATGCTGGAATCCATGTTAATGTGATTTAAGTAAGTATTAAATGTCAGTTTTCAGCACAACACAGACACATCCTTTTAGCTGTAACATCTGTCTGCATAGCCATAGATAAGTAGTATTTGTGAAAACATGCAACCTTAAAAATTGAAGTTAGCGTCAATTAAAATCAATATTGAAATTAAATCTGGAATAAACTGACAAAGGACAAATGTGTACTGGTTTTGTTAGCTTATATGTACAGAAAAATGAGAAGAAAGGAACGGAACCCAGTCCCTGCTTAGGCAAGGATACTCAGCTCCAACGCAGGCAGGATCTGGAATTTGTGTTGAAAATAAAGGGGAGCTACTATCTTCTTCCCAGCTCCACAACCTATTTTTTCTTCCTCGAGCATGATAGTTTATCCCTAGGCTATGGGAAAAGGAAAGTTTAGGCACTCTTTTCACTGCCCCTGCATACGATTTTTTCCTCTCATGGCCTTTTCACTTGAAAGAGACAAACACGTGGGGCCTTCAGTGAGGCAAAGGTGAGGCTCAACAGCCTGTTTAAATACTGTTGTCCACATGAGACTCCCTCTCTGTTAGTAGCCAGTTTGCTTTTGCTCAGGTTTTTCAGTTTATGGGGTTTTTTTCCTCATGTTTAACAGCTTTCTCTTTTGGTTTTAGTGGGTAGGCGCTAAGCAGCATGAGTTGCAGGTAAACTCTATGCAGCTGTTGTACTATCAGGCACCAATGTCCTCAGCTATGTTGTTGTTCATCATACCCTTCTTCGAGCCAGTCTTTGGAGAAGGGGGAATATTTGGGCCCTGGACACTTTCTGCTGTGGTAAGGCTTTTATTGACTTTATTTAAATAATTATCACTGATGTAGTTAAATTTGATAGTAATATCTCTTTCTTTGTGAAACAAATTTTTGTACAGCTGTTGGCTAAGGGGAGATGAGAGGGGCATGTGCAGGACAAAAAGCCCCTTGTTGAGTCTGCCCCACTTCCTCTGAGAGGAGCGTGTCTGTCAATTGATTTATCTCCTTATTCTTGTTTCTATTTAGAGGGCATCTGAACAATAGGAAAATCTATCAAAATCCAGAAGCTTCTCCTAGTGTATTAAGTGCTCTAGTTCTGGCTCTGACTGTCCACTCAGAGAAAGAGGCACTCTCAACCTCTCTTCTATGGAAGGATGCCAACAATGGTTGTTCTCTAAAATTAGTAGTTTATTTTCACCAAGGAAACTATAGTTTCTCTCCCTATCCTTCTGTCCAAAAAAGAGCCAGTGGCATATTCTTACTGCTGCTGATTGTGTCCCTCAGTGATGAGTCATTTCTTGTAGCATTGCATTTTATGAATGGGATAGTAAGTATTCACAGTAATAAAATCAGATATTTTGCTAAAATAGTCTTTGTTGTGGCCATAAATAAGATTTTATCTCAAAGTTAAAGGATACAACCTCTATGTGAAAGAGTATCCAGATTTTCCAAATCACTCTTAAACGTTCACCCAGAGTAAAGGAGAAAAGGCCTGTGATTCTATCAATGTATATTTATGGATGTCATACCCTGAGCTGCTTATACGCATCAACAGTGTCTGTACTGATTTGAAACTGTTTCTATTTTTGTTCCCCATATGTTTTTCTTGCGTGATACTTTGCATTTGAAAGTAAATGAAACTAAATAAATAACATGGAATGTACCTGCAAATTGCCAAAAGCAAGTCAGATTACTGACTGTATCCATTAATCCACAGATAATGGTACTGCTGTCTGGAATAATAGCCTTTATGGTAAACTTGTCCATTTACTGGATCATTGGAAATACATCACCTGTCACGTATCCTTTGTAACATTGGTTGTTTTTCCTGTTTCCAGATTGATTATGTTGGAATTCATTTGGACTGATTTATGGGGGAAAATTGTTTGATAACCTTCCTGGTTTATTTTAAATGATGAAGCTGGAAAAGAATGTTCATGTTTTAGTGTATTTTGTTTCTTTGTTTGGGATTTGTATAGGTAATGGCTGTTCACTCAGTGACCTTCATACCTGCAAGGAATGTTAACTCACGTTTTGACTGCCTTGAGGAAGTGTTGGCATGTCCATCAGACTGCAGTGAAAAGGGGTGGAAGGCTTTGGGTGGAGGTTACTACAGCCACAGGGATTGGGAAAACTGTATGAGTTAACACAGTGTACCATTGCATGCTTTGGGTAGAACTAATGAAAATTCCGAGTGTTTCTTTTTACAAAAAATAATACTGGTATTGGCTGTTATCCTTAACAGGTCTCTAGGTATAACATGTTTGGACATTTCAAGTTCTGCATCACCCTCCTGGGAGGGTGCCTCTTATTTAAGGATCCATTGTCTGTTAACCAAGGCCTTGGGATTCTGTGCACGCTGTTTGGCATTTTAGCCTACACCCACTTCAAGCTTAGTGAGCAGGAAAGCAGTAAGAGTAAATTGGTCCAGCGTCCATAGAGCAAGAGTTTCTGGAGACTGTTGTGAAGGAAAACAAGTATTTAAATATGCATTGATTTTGGAATGCACAAAATTGCCTCATCCACTTAGATGTATGGTTTTAGTTTAACTTCCAGGATTGTTATTCTGTAACTAAACCAAACAAACTGAAGGATGTAAAATGCTGGGGTTTTGCCATCTCAGTCTGTCCTATCATTTTCATTAAATTAAAACATTAACTTAAAAGAGAAAAAGGCACACTTCAAATTGCTGTGGAAATTGTACTGAAGTAATTATATTTTTTTGCATCCCAAATGAGATCATGATGGCTCAAGTCATAATACAGAGAAAGAGAAAGAGTCCTGTCTCTGTGATCAAGCCAGTATTGCTGTTGTGAAGAAACTTGGAGGTGCTTTTATGCAGATGTTCTGGTATGTAGTGAGGCTTCCTCTTTTTTGTCTGATGAACAAAGAAGAGGGAAACATACTTTGTCCAGTCATTTTAAAAAAAGGCTGCCAGACTCATTCCTATTTCTTGTATATGCCTTCTTATCTATGGCTTAAACACAGGGATAGATTTTTAGATGAAGAAAGTAGATAAAATTACAGGTGAAGAGGAAAGCAGGAAACTTGAAGCCACAGACCAGGCTGTGGAAAAGTAGGAAATCAGATCTAGACAGTTCATCTTAATTTTTTCTATTAATTTGTCGGGACATTAATGAAGTAATTGACGTTTTGAAAAATGTTGTTACTGCTTTATAATTTTCTCTGTGCCAAAATCAATACTTTACACAAGATCTTGTGAATACCTGTGAACCTAATAAAAGCTCTGGTTTTGTGGTAGTAACCAAATGTTTTGCAGCCTTTGCACACAGACGCTCATGCTAAAGAATATTTTGAGAAGGCTTTGGAAAGGTCACCGTCTTTAATGGGTGTGAAGGTTGCCCAGTTCTCTCTCTTGGCTTCAGCACCACCTCCCTTGCTCCCACGCCTTTCCCCAGGAGTTACCTTGGGTAGGATCTGCAGGTTTGTCTGTTGTCATTGTTTTAGGGGAGAGGCCCAGGGGCTGTGTGGACATTGCTGGGTGTGAGGCAGCATTTCCTTAATAGACAGTCCTGGGAAATGTGTCTGAATGACTGAAGAGTGCAAGGTGGGACCTGCTGCTCTAATTAAATTTTTTTTGAAAATTATTTTATGACAGTATCAGGCATTTATTTTGACTATGTGGATGGAAGAAGTTCAGTGCTGTTCTAGTTTAAAAAAGGAAAGAAAAAATAACCGTAAATCTGGTGAGAACATATGTTCACTAGATTTGCAGGGTTAGAATTTAATTGCAGTATCTTAATCCTTACATGTTAGGGTTTGTTTTGTCTTCATCTACCTCTGTCAGATTTAAAGAGGGAAATTGTATGGACAAAACAAAGTATTTAAGTTGTGCAGCCACTGACAGAAATAATATTTAGTTCCTCTAAGTTTTTTACAATGGAGGTGAGAAGTCTTTGTGTTGGAAGCAATGCAACTTTTCTCAAGCTTGTACAATATTTATTCTGTTAGAGAGTTCTTGATTTAAGAAAAAGTTACTCCTCTGTGTAAACTAGGTTTATACAGTAACACTCCATATAATTTCAGAGTTACAAATACCTGAATAATTTTACATCTTTACCAATTGTTTCTTGGACATTGTACTGGTCCAAGAATAATTTGTTTTAAATACAGTTTTGTAGATCTGTATAATTAGTTTAAAAATACAGCCCGGACTACTGAAAGATGTGTTCAGATGTCAAGCTCTGGATGCATATCCTTCAGTATGAACACTGAGAAAGCCATTTGCATTAATTTGTGCTGTGCACAAGTTCTTTTGAGATGTAGATAGACTGCAAAAAAAACAGCTAGAAAACAACTGAATTACATGCCTGTATGACAAAAATATTAGAGATGGGATGAATGTAAATATATATATATATATAAGTGGTAGAATGAACTCAACAACCATGCCTGGAAATAGAAGAGACTCTGTAAGGAGAAGAGCAGATCTGCAAGAGAAAGTTAACAGCATCATTAAAAAAGTACATTATAAATATAATCTGGTGCTGGAAGGTGTGTGTGGGAGTCACTTAAGTGATGTGATTTTTTTTTCCATGCATTTAAGAACTCTCTTTTAAGATTTACTTGTTGTATCTAATAAATAAAGTATATTGAACTTTGTCATATGGTTCAAAATATTAAATTCAGGATGCTTGTGTAATTGTGGGATAAATAGATCTTTGTATGTATTGTTTCTTTAGATACCGTGTGTAGGGTGGGAATAAATTTTTAATCATTTCTCTGATACCTGCTTATTGCAGAAGAGAGGAGTTATCTTTTTTCATATTCCTTTTGAATTACATAACTTTGGGAGTCTAGGTGTGTATAAGACAAAATGGTACCACATGGATTTCTGTCCACATGAATACAGTGGGGCATTTGAACTTTTTGGACTCATGGCTCAAATGAGGGAAACTTTAAATCCCAAGGTAAAACCAGAGTCTTATAAAAATCACTGATATTTGCTTATTCTATTTTTCACTACATCACTTGAATGTGTTCTGCTGCTGCTGTGTATTTCAATGAGTTTTGGCTTTCCTGAAAGAGAAATCAGAGACTTGCCATCCTCAGCAATATGTAGTCATCACCCTGTGTGAGCTGTTGCAGTTGAAGCCGTACCAAACACGCCCTAGTGTTTCCTTTCTGCTTTTCATTTTACTTTATATTCATACTTTCTATGACTAAACTGTGGTGACAGGATAGGCTTTGGTCCTTTTCTGCCATGCAGTGCTTTGCTGCTGTATTAGCATTCTTTACTTTAAAAAGCTACCATTGATGTAGTTCAAATGGAACTGTACATATCGAGATGGCATTTTAAAAATGAGAGCAGATGATTCTGATTAAAAATGTGAGCAACTAGTGGTAAGACATCTAGCCTTCTCCCCAAAAACACTTTAGAACAACATCCACAAGGTTTTCCCATTTTCCCCGAAGCAATAGGAAGTATGTCTTCATTTAAGAGATACTCAGTGTAAAGCTTTGTGTTGCCTTTAACTTTGGTAACTTGGCGCTTGTTTGACAGCTTTTGCATTGGGTTTTGTACAACTTGCTAAGTTCTTGCAGGCTCCAGGGCAGAGTGCCAGAGGAGTTTTCCTGTAGATGGGTGAACAGCTGCTCTCTCAGGCTTGAGGTTGAAGGAGTGTGGTTTGCTGCTGTTCCATGTATGAAAAGAAGGTTTGTCTTGCAGGGAGTCTACAACGTTCAGGACAGAACTGCAATTCAGCAGGATTATATCCTCTCTCTGTCTCATTTCATGAAATGAATGCCCAGCAATGGCCCGGGGCTAAAGCAACATTAAAACTTTGTTTAGGCTACCCATAGGTTTTTATTAAACTTTTTAAAAAATATTAGTGGTAGTCAATGCTGCTTAAATATTAAGGTGAAATCTCATTTTTTTATAATGTCTTATTATATAAGAGTTTCAGAAGAGTGGTTTTTAACATTTTGGAGTTGAGCTAATGCCTAACCCACATCTAGTTTGTCAAATCTTCAAAATCTATCAAAAAATGCTGGATTTCATAGGTGGCTGTATATATTGGTACAGTTGGGCTGCTGAGGAGAGGCCTGCTCTAGAGCCCAGCCAGCTGCACACTGAAACACTGTTCAGGTGTTTAGCAGTGACTAAGAAACATCTGGCCAGAAATTCACCAACATATTTGGGAAAGGAAAAAGGCTCACTGATTGGTGAGACCTTTTTAACTTCCTGCTTTTTATGTCCCTGCTTTTAACAATAGGCTTGCAGGTTAAGGGAATTTGGAGAGTAGGACTTAGTCCCTCATATCACCTTTCACATTAAGATTTTTCTTCCAAGATGTCAGTTTTGCTTCCCGTTAAATAGTTATGTCTTACCTAGATTGTGAAAGATACAGAGTTTGGATTAAAGACTTGCAGGTATTTGTGTTATGGGGTTTTTTCCTCTTAAAATTTTTTTTAGCCTTTCAAAACCCAAATTCCCTATCTAATGAGAAGACAAAAAATTATTTTAATAAATGAAAGGCTACTGTGCATATATAGTGAAAAATATATTTTGTTTTGCAAAAAAATTTCACTCTTCTAATTTTGAAGATGCAGCTCTTTGTTTTTCTACTGTTACAATCAGGCAGATGAAAAGAAGCACTGGCTTTTCTGCTTCATACAAATTCGTTCTCTTCCTGCAGGTGCTCTTCTTCTGATTGCAGTCTCAGCCTTCCATTTGACAGCTCAGTTGTTGCAAAGGTGATTGGGATGTCATCTGCAGAGGGTTAAGAACACAAAGGAAAAAACTATCAGCAGGAGCTGATATAATCTTGGGTGATGAGAAATCCTACTCTAAGACATAGAGACATCTCACCTAACAGGCCTGTGCTAAGCAGCAGACAGAGACGTGTGGTATCATCTCCAAGGAGGTATTACAAAGAATGCAAGAGACTAATTGTTTGCATTCTTACTGTGCTGTAGTAGTTGACAAATTTAGTATAAAGTAGTTTTTAATAATATAAAATTGAAAATATAAATGCCATAAAAAAAAAAAGCTGGGTTCAGACAGTATAAGATCTTTGCCCATCTTGTTCCACAGCAGTGATTAACCTCCCTTGAGAGAAGGGAGCTATTGTTGTTTCTCCCCTGCTCCAATGATGCTGGGCTTGGTGAAGGAGGGTTTGTGTTCCTGAAAGCTGCTCTGCTTTTTTTCAGCTGTATCAGTTGGTCCAATGAAAACATATCACCTCTCCCTATGGGGCTTGTCTCACTGAAGCTGCTGTTTCTGCTTTCTGAATGACTAATGTGGGTCCTTCTCTTGTCTTCTTTATGTGTGGTAAAATGACCTGAAAGGTCTAATGGACCTAACGATTCTGTTCTATGCTTCTGTGACCCTGGGGAGTGGAACATACTCCATTGCCTTGTGTAGCTGCAGTATCCCCTCAGCAGTAGGGAATCCAGCCCTGCCCAAGGGGTCTTGATTACAATCTGCAGTACAAGGACTAAAGAAGGGGGAAATGTGATCCCTTTTCATTGTTTTAGTTGCCTCACAGTTTCTAATACTTTACAAATTTAGTCTTTGTCATTTCCCTTTAGTAGGTGCATAGGCTCTCTTTCCTGTTCCAGTCTGTCCTTTCTGTATAGTTATCATACAGTTTATGGAATTCTGGAATTGAGGCAGAAATTGTATCACTGCTCACATAAATACATTGATCTCACCCACTGCTGCTGTTTTTTTACATAAGGGGCCCTTGTCTGCCTTCCAATCCAGACAAAATTATTTACTTAAAATACAGGAGGAGTCAGGTTAACCTGAATTAAGAAGTAATTAGTCAGTTCAGGCGTTGCTTGTGCCTTCCCAGCTGCACTTGCTCAGTATCAGACAGGCACAATGTGCTGTCTTTATAATGGATAGGCAGGAACAGACATGGGCAGATTAAACATAATGTAATTAAAGTAAATTACATATTTAGAAGCAAGTAGGGGGAACAATCCAAAGGCTGCTTGGAGGATTGGCATTGCAAAGGTGTTTTCTGATCTGTGGCTTCACTAGAACATGAATACAAGGCATTCATTTGAAGGCAAGTGGTTATATTCAAGGAGCTCCAAGAAGTCCAGCATGGCTGTTGGCTGTGTGGGTAACACACACATGCAGGATGCACATGTAGGCTAAGCAGTGTGTTGGAAAAGAGCAGGATTATTTTATAACCATAGATGGCTATGTCTCATCCAGGAAGTGCAGGGAGGAGATCTCTGGTTGAAGCAGAGCACAAGAATGTAATTTTTAATGACCTTGGCACAAAAAAACTGTTGTTTTACTTTCTTACTAAGCAGAGACTGAGAAGCAATCTCATTTAAAGGAGCTGTGTTCTGAAGCACACGGAATAATCATGGATACTGAGACCATAGAGTAGAGGTGGTTGTGATTAAAGAAAAAATGAAAGTGAGACAATGGATTAAGAAACAATTGAGAAGAGTAAACAGCACATACACATCAAGGCGGGTTTTTAAATATAAGTTCTAAGTTTAGATGCTTAACTCCACAATTAGGCAGCTCAATAGCAGTGCCAGATTTGTCAGTGTGAACTTCTTCCCTTTCAAGAAACTTGATAGAGAATGGCATTGGCTTAGCATTTCCAGAAAGGAAGCTGCATAATTGCTGACAAGTTTGACATTTTTTTGTCTCCAACTAAATTAGCTATCCTACTCAACCAAGAAACTGAGTCCTTTTTATGTTTCCTTACTCTGCCCACAATGTTTTTAATCTTCCTTACTCTCTGGGGAAAAGAAACCATTTGTGCACTTTATTTTCTAGCTAGAGTGACTGAATGGGTTTTGTTTTACAATACACCAAAGTTGTGTATTAAAAACTTGGATTAAGATCTTAATCAAGCTTCTGTCTTTGAGCTGAATGGGAAAAGCCTCTCCAGCTCTTATTATACAGCGTCAACAGTTGTGAAATAGATTCTTCTCTCCAGAGAGTCCAAAGCAGTATTAAAGTCTGGGATCTAAAGTGCTTTACTTGTTAAGTGCATCTCTTGTGGTGATTAGTCAGAGACTAATTTCCTATTTGTTAATCCAGTTGAGAGAAGAAACTGACAGTGGTGATCATACGCCCTCCAGGAAATTATGTTTCATTTCTGAAAACACAGTCTTGCTTTTCTGACTGTTAGGGTGGTTCTTCTGATCAGGATTAACAATGTACCAATGTTTTTCAGCTAGTATCATTCCCCATAGATACGTTAGATTCTTTTTCTCAAGCAAAACCTAAGTAAATTTTTCCACAAAGCACTTTCCATTTCATTCATAGCTTTGTCTCTGTTGGGATGGGTATGTAAACCTTCATTCTACACCCCTAAACCTGCAGTCTCAAAGAGTTCCAGCTGACAGCAGAGTGAATAGACATGTAGGAGGTTGGCACTGAGCTGGTATGGCCGAGCACCTGCACCAAGTTGGTTTTATAGAAATAGATGCAAGTTTACAGAACCAGACCGTCCAGTATTTGGATGTCATTCAAACCTCATCTTAGATGCTGAAGACAGAAATGTAAATTCAGAAACTCTGAGAAATTAGCAGATGTAGTTGAAGACACGCTCCTAGCACACATTATATGCAAGGGCAGCATCAGTGGAATGTCATGTTCCTGCTTAAAGGCACAAGTCCCGAGTCTCCCCATGGACCTAGCTTGGGGTTTTGCTTCTGCCCCTTGATCTGTCTGAACTGGGAAGTTTATATGGCCTTTTGCTAGGCAGAATAGCCATGACTGGCTGTAGAGCCTTCCTGTGCAGGCAGGCAAGCGTCCGTGCTGGGACAAGGGGGAAGGGTGACACCACACGGCTAGAAATAGGATCGGGGGAAACGGGGCGGAGCGGGAGGCGCCTCTCTCCGTAGTCCGGATGTAGCTTCACACGCCCAGACTCAGAAGACAGGTTTTGAAGGAGGAAGTGTCACGCATAAACGAAATGGAGAGAAAACACTATTTTCATATACAGCTACCAGCCTCTCAGGAGCCCTCGAAGAGCTTCTTAAGCACTCAAGAGATTGATAAGCCTTTAAGTGGTCTGGAAGTCTTTGGGAGGCTGGCCCTGAGCCTCAGTGACTTCCAGCCTCTGCAGCCTCCTGTGGACTGGTAGTTCTCTATTCCCCTTGTCTCCCGTATAAAGGGAAGATCTTTGGAACGTAAATTGTATGTTGATCCTATTTTTCAGTGTACTTTATTTAGCTGAATCAGTCTGTGCTACATCATCTGTTTCTGCTTCTTTGATAGCCTATAGTAATTTACTGGATGTCACACAAATCACAGGGATATTTTTTATAAAGGCTGGTTAATTTTCCAATCAGTTACTTGTCCCTAAGCCAGGATTTAAATGCCTTCAAGTTAAGCATCCTCAGTGTTTCTACTGAGTGTAAAAGTAAGATAAACAAGTCCCCTCATCTTCTGAGTTTTCTTTTAGAAACGAATGTAAATCAGCGTATGCAAAGATGACTGAGGAAATTATTTTATTATGTGATGTCCTTATTGTCGAATAGGATTTAAATTAGGGGTGCTAAGAATGACTGAGATGAAGAAGAAATTATGCAAATACTTTGCTGCAAAAGTGATTTGGCAGGATTGGATTGTAGTAGAAGCCAGAGACACTGGGCTCTAAAAGAGGGATTGCTTGCATTGGAACTGGAACCAGAATCTAGTGAAAATAGAGAGCTGATATGCAATATATAAAACATGGATAAAACCATACCGTTTTCTTAGTTTTAGTGTTGCATCGTTTTACTGTTGCATAAAATAATTGTATGGCTGCATGAACCAAAAGGACCCAGTCCGTGTGCAGAGGTTGACAGTGGTGTGTATCAGTACTGCTCCCCAGCTACTTCAGGCTTCTGTTTTCCCAGAGACGATTGTCCTTTTCCTGTCTGTGTCAGCGAAGAGGAATGTGTGCCCATGCCGTGGTCTCCCTTGGATACAATCCTTGGAGTACCAGTTCAACGTGCCGGAGTGAGAACTGAGATGTGGGTAGCGATCCTGTCACCGAGACTGCGGGAAACTCTCCAAAATCTCTGCATTGTTAGAGAATCAAGGCAGTACTTTATTCTGGCCAAGATGTTATTTCGGCAGGACGTGCAATAGAAATTATTTCTTCCACACGTGCCCGGGTTGTGCATCCCGGGCACATTCCATCACAAATGGTTTTTCACCACACATTTCACATATTTATACAATCCCAAAGAAATTCAATTTCAGTGGTCTTAAATTGCGCAAATCTTAGTATTCTGTTTCCTATTGGTTAGTGATCCCTTCGCCTTCGATGCTAATTTGGTCCTCATTCTTCGGTTGTCTTAGCGATCTTTCCCGTGACCAGGTGTCTCCTACCGCACAGGGGCGGGTGATGTTCGTTCATGTTCGCTTGTCCCCTGTGCATCTTCTGGTCTCCCAGTCTGTAGACGTTAAATTTAGCTGACCCCACCCAGACAGAGTCTTTTGAAGGAAAACTTCAATTCCCCTCCCCCTGGGCAAAGGCGAACAAACCCCTGACTAAAGATACATTAAAAATGTTAGAAGTTGTACCGTTTCCAACAATCCCTCCAATTTAAATTGTGTTGCAAAGGCAGTAACTTTTGTCACGAAGTCCCAACAACAGCAAAAGGGAGTGATGACTTGTAATTTTAAATCAGCTTTCACAGAAAAGAGCACTTGCAGTTTGAAGTACAGAGCAAATAATTATAAAACACAATGGCCTGCAAACTACCATCAGAAGTGCCTCCTTTGGTAGTATCAACACAACTCATCCTGCAAACCTTTCGGCTCCTTTGCAACACAGGAAAAGCTGGCTTTGAGTAGCTAAAGTGATCATGGGTGCTATCATGCACTCTTTGCTTCTCCCTGAGTAACACCTGAGGGAAACTTCTGGGAATATGGTCCCAGTTTTAACTGGTTTATTAACCCAGGTGACTGATACAGGAGATAACATTCAAGGTGGGTTTAGATGATAAGGAAAAGTCTGCTGAATGGCTCCCTGCCTTCAGAAGGAGTTATTTCCCCATTTCTATCTTCAATTCTCTGCTTCCAGCTGTGTGTCCCTGCTGCTTTCTTTATGATGTCTTATGTTTTCTTGATAAAGCAAGCTGACATACTAGCAGTAAATACAAGTAAATAAATATCCTGCTGTTGAATCAGATAAATCTGTGGTCAAAGGAGCCAAAGCCAGTTCAAATAAATACTTGGCTAGGAATGCACAGCTCCTGGCAAGGCCATTGTTTCAACAGGACATTAGATGAGCTTGGGACATTCTTTCGGTGAGGTATTTGATGGCCTCAGCTCCATCACCAAACAGTACAAGGAGGCTGAGGCAATCCAACACCACACTTCTTCCAAAAACGTTCTCACCATCAGCTTGCAGCTGTAAGTGAGGAGACAAGGAGGAGAATGGAACACCTGTCTCGAAGTTGTGTGCCCTGAAATCAGCCAAGCTTAATGTAATCTTCCTCCTAAGTAATGCTGCTGTCTAAGATAGCCAAAGCAGATCCCACCTTTTCCCTGCCTACCTGTGTGCTGCCATTCCAGTGATGTCCTAGGCCAGCTGCTGTGTAGCTGCTTGGGACTACCTCAGGGAGCTGATCTACAGGAAAAAGATTGCATTATTTCTCAGGTGTGCTAGGTCACCTTATCCACTTAATACCATAGGTGCACAAATAAGAGGCAGCAAGAGGATGGAAGAAATGCCTGGGAACATATCTCTCTGAAGTAACATGCCTCTAACCCTTTTATAAAGGGATGCATGCTGAGTCTTCATCATCTTGCTATTATACACAACCATTTTAGTTTGGCTCTGCAGCTAAGTAACCCCCACAACTGCTGTATTTCTTGAGCAGAACAGATAGTGTGTCTGATTAAGGATCAGAGAGAGGGTAAGACAGGCCCAAGTCAATGGCTCCCTGCAGCTCTACCTACACCCCATCCAATAAGAAAGAGGAAATTAGATATTGTCATAACCTCTGCCTTGAATGAGTTAAAGATCAGGATTGGCAATTATCTGCCAAAAAGTATAGTCTGTATTCTAACCGACTCTCTTCAATAGATATGGGGGGAAACAAGTGTTTTTGAGAATCTTTTTGAAAGTGTATTTTGGCATGAAAACAGATCTGTCCTCTCAGATGTCTCATTGCAGTACATTTCAGAGTATGTTTGTGTGAGGCTTATTTTGCTTATGTGAGCAAATTGCAGCCTGTCCTCTGACAGCAAAGGCACGATGCAGTAATATCTTACGGTCCCACAACAGTGGATTTGGGATTATTCCCATATAGCACTACATGGTATATTTATCTCAAGGTGTCCTACCCTCTGGCCTTGGGTCATAGCTGAACAACATGTTGTTAAGATAAATAAGGTAGGTCAGAAGTCAAAGCCCAGTGCCTGTATATCTCTTCAAGTACACAGACAAACACGGAAGAAATTGCCGAATTAATTTTAAACTACAAAGGTGATTTAAACTAAGATGCTAGGATGGATATTGCAAAACCAGCTGAATTAAGGAATACCAAAAAGTCTGTGCACTTGCTTTTTGTGCAGGCAAGAGATAACTGCGATATTAATGCTTCAATGGAACCGAACAAAGCACAGAATAGTATTTTGCCTGGCTTCATCATCTGCAGTCAGAGCTTAGTTTGTTCCTGCTTTTCCAGTGGGCTGGTGCCACTTTCATCCAAGAACCTTTTTTGCGTGCTGTAGATGGAAAAAAGAAAAAACTCTTTTCTGCACCAGATGGCGCAATCCCCAGCGAACCTCTCCTAACAAATCTCCTGCCGAGGCTAGCAGGGTGGGGGTTCTGAGTCCCAAGGCTCCGAAACTGCAGTGGTGACTGTCAGACCGGCTAATGGAATTAGGGCAGGTGACAGAAAAACAAGTTTAGTGGCACATACAGCTTCAAAAATTCATGTACCATTCGCCTTAATACTTCCTCTCTTCAAATACTGCCTTCCTGATAAAGACTCCGGATGGTATCCTGATCCATACTGCCCACTTGGACTTAGAAAGAGGTTTCAATTTGTAAGGCAGCTGGGGAAGGGGATTTCCCTTAACTTTACTGTTTCATATTTAGTAAAAAACAACAACAACAACAAACCAAACAAACCAACAAACAAAAACAAACCAGAAAAAAAAATTCTGGTAACAAAACCAAGTCATGGACTTGGACAAGAACTACCTGTTACTATTGGAAACTGCTACCAGCTGGGTTTCAGGTGGAAGTTATGAAAAATTAAAACGCTACAATAAAAGAAGCAGAGTGTGAAATATATGGATATTAAAACACTTTTAAAAAGTAGCAAACCCTCTTGCTATATGCCTCTTTGTTGATCCAATTCTACAAACATTTTCACATATAACTACCAAAAATCAGGACACATAACAGTAATTGCAGAATAGTTTGTGAACTCTTTATATGAAACTACGTTTTATATCTCTAGAGCATGTGTATATATATATATATATATATGTAATATACTGTGGAAATATTAACAAAATCTGAAAAGCAGAAATGTCATGGAGGAGAGAAGGATACAAGAGTATGCAAGCACTGGAAGAAAACACTGTTGGAGGCAAAGTGGATAAAATCAGAAGTGAGTGTGAAAAAAAAGCTCAAGACAGTGCTGGTCATCCCAACCAGTGTCTGGTACTTGAACTGCAGGATGCCAAAGTTCCACTTCCTTAGTGTTTCTTACTGCAGATGTGAGAATGTAAAACGTGTGAGAGCTTTTTCTTTGACCCAGGGTGAAAACATCACATTTTCCCCTGATTTCTGTGACTGTCGTGTTCCAGGGCCTTGGAACCCAACTCGGAACAAGCAGGTAAACCATCATTGCTGTTGCAGTGGAACCGTGCTGCATCTCTGTGGGTCACAAAACTCCTCCCAGGAACATCCAGTTCTACACCAGTTCTCTGCTGAGTGCTGTGCTGAAGTTACTATTCCCTTGCTCCACAGAGACAACAGTTTCTGTTTCAGTGTCATGAATGTGCTCCTTACTTACATGCCGTTGTTTCATGTTTGTGTTTAAACAGGCACGAAACTGGGCACTGTAAAAAAATTCTCTCACTTGGCAACAAGTTATTGCATACCAGCTCCTGGGTGCTGAGGTGACTTGTGACAGGATCCACCTGAATCAAGAGAGGGCATATGGGCAAAAGAAAAAAGACAGACTGGGTAAGCAATGTGGTTTTTCAGAAGGATGACTTAGAAGGAAAAATCAGTTTATTTCAGGAGATATATCGATCTATGCCTCATTTGGGGAGACATTTAATCTCAAGGAAACTCTTTGCAGCAAATCTGCTTCCAAAGTGGGCTTCAGAATATACATCCAAGATTGATAACTTAGCCCTGTTTGTGATGGCAACGGACTCTTGGGGGGAAACTACTCAAATTAGGGTTAAGGGTTTCAGGTCAAGGCTACATCAGACACTAATGCCTCTGAGAAATGCTCCAAACTACTTGTTTGTTGCACTGTTGTTCAACTGCATGTGCTACAACTGTGTGCTAAAAGTTGCACTGAAGAAGCTATGCTCTCAAACATAGAGAGCCAGCAGAAAAGTGACTTTGTAATTCATCAGTAAGTCATATGTTTATGAAAGGAAGAGGGCTGAGGCTTTTTTCAGGAATGGATGGTTCATCCTGTGTCAAGTAAAGTCATAAACCGGTCAGTAAGACTGCATCAACCAAACATTAAACTGTGGAGTGGACCACAAGAATGTCTGCAAGAAGGATGTTATAGATGCTGTGAACCAAAGCAAAGCATATATTCTTTGTGTAACAGAAAGCTAGAAAGCAAGTATGGAGCATGCAAAGGAGATGTGGGCAACTAGGTCAGCAAGACTGGGACAATTCTGGGAGATAAATGATCTATGGTACATAGAATGGGTCTGAGTTAAGGAGCTGGCTGTGTAATAAAATCCTTTGTGGGTTTTGTTGCTAGAAACAAACAGTTCAAGTAACAGCCAGACACTTAAAATAAATTTTTGTCTTTTCTTCCTCTAACCTAGACTGCAGCCTGACTTGAATAGTATTTCAGGCCTGACCTTATCATCAGCTGTAGCTGTCTCCATGCATATAATTCCAAACAGACTGGATTTGGATTGTATACTGTGTTTGCTCTCAGTTTATCCTGGAGCTAGATTATCCCTGAATACATTTCAGTTTCAGACTGAAAGATACCTCAGTGTTTCTCATGAGTCCTCTTAGCCTGTACACACCCCACTCACCCTTCTGGGCCACTCCCTCGAACAGAAATGTTTTTTTGTGCTGGACTGAACAGCACATTTGAATGACAAATGAGCACGAATTAAAAGAACAATTCTAAACTGAATTGGCATAATCCCAGTTTGATTAAATAAGGCAGATGAGCATGATTATACTTGGGCTTTTCTGATCTAATTACATACAATCAAGTACTTCTAGGAGAGGAGAGATCAGTGGATTGTCTAATTTTCACAGTTTAGTAAAGCAGGACATGATCATAACCTAGTCATGTATTTCACCCCTGCTTAAGAAGAAAAGCATGTTTATTCACTGTGATGTGCTTAACAAAAACTATTTGACAGTAAGAGGAGTGTTTTCCTGAGATTTCTCCCTTCTACTTCTTTAGAATTGTTCCATGAGCTTCTTTCAAAAGTGAGGACTAAACAGAAAACTAGAGGGGAAAAAAGCACCCAACCCTTTCATTCTGTGTTAGATATTGAGCAGAAGTTCAAAGTAATTGGTTTATATTTTTGCCAGTTGGCTTCTCTTCAGAAGGCATACACTATTATTTTGTTTAATTGTGCTTGTGGCTGACTGCACTGCTACTAAATAGGAATCAGATTTGGGCAGACAGATTACCAATGTCTCCCAGATGGATGAAGGAATAAATATACCAATTAAATAACAGCAGAAGAGCTGCTCTTTTCTGATGTGGGGTTATTCCACCTCCAGGTGGTTTTAAAGCAGCTGTAGTTAATGTGCTGGAGAGCAGACACACCTGAACTGAGTGCCTGTGGGAGGGAGGTAAGAGCTCATGAACAACTGCTAGGAAAATATTTTTGAGACCCTCTTTTCCAATACACCTAAAGTAATTTTACATTTTTCAAAATAAACATCTGAAGTTATGGAAATGTAGGAAACTGACACATGGCACATGGTGTGATTCTCAGAGGTGTCTTGTGAAGGGCCAGGAGTTGGACTTTGATGATTCTTTTGGGTTCCCTTCCAAATCAGAATATTCTGTGATAAGACACCACAGCCTAGGGTGTGCAGCCTGGTAAAGCTGTAGAATGCCTGCCGTGCCACCCAGCCTGCAGAGTAATTGGGGTAGTTGGGAAGGGCAGTGCAGCCCTGGGAAGCTCAAACATGGCTCCTGCACACCAGGAAAACACAAGCTGGACAGCAAGGAGAGTTTAGTGTTCCTTGTTAAACTGCTGCAGTAGCATTGCATGTGGTTTTTGGGTTCCCACTGCTGCTATGAGCTGTACTCTAGACTCCTGCCTGTCTGTTCAAACTTGCTCCCAGGAAGGCTGCATCTGCTTTTCACTTAGTAGAACCTGATTGTCATTTCTAGTAAGAATTTCTGGTGGAGGTGCTGACAGACCTCTCCATTGGGATAGGTGTTATATTGTGAAATATAATTTCCCTGAATCAAATATGCTATTACTGGCTTGAGGATTTCTTATCACTGTGCTTTTCCTTACACAACAACAGGAGTGTCAAGAAAACAACAAAATTCTTTCTCCTGTATTTGTACAGAATTGTACTGACCCACTGGCACATGGGGTCACAGCTGCAGCAGGCAGCCCTGGCAGAAAGCCACATTCAGCAGGACATGTCCCAGCTGCATGGGGACATTTCAGCATCTTTCTTCCTTTGTCCCTTTTTCCCTGAGGTGCCTGACAATCTGCAGCACACAACAGATCAACTTTACATCACAGTAACAGAGATGCAGTCTAAGGCTTCAGAAAGGATACATCAGCACAGTGTAAAGCCCTTGAGGGCCTTGAATTTATTTCTTTTTTGTCTGGGTGCAATTCATAGACAGTATGAGATTATTCTATCTGATTAGGAGCAAACAGCTTGGAGATGAGACCTGACAAACCCGGGCCACCTATGCCACTGATCAGCATCTGGCAAGGACCATATTGTGTATGTGCTGGATGCTGAATAGGCAGCTGCCAGGAAAGGGTAAGTAGGACATGGTGGGGGGAAAAAATCCAGTGAGGAACAAAAATCAGAAATTGAAGTGTTTTAATGGTCCATCCATTCGCTTCAGTTGGGCACTCCTGCAGCACAGAGACCTGCCTTTCTTCTGCCACATGTGCCTATTGGTAGACCAGATCCATCTCAGGAAACAATGTAGCTTGTAAGCATTAAACAGTGAAATGTCTGCAGTTAGAACCTGAATATATATTTAAAAGGGTCTCATGCAATGTTAGTTAACCACAATGTAAAGTGAGTATTATAAGAATTTACTTAGAATGCTACAGATATTTCCTGTAGCATTTTAAGTAAAATACATAGGTGTGGTGACAACTCCTTTTCTTTTTACAACCCTCAAATAGTGGAGAAGTCAGCTCTCATAACTGCACAAGTTTATTACTCATCCTTCAATTAAAACTTTTTAATTATACTTGTCCTGAATTATCAAGAACAAGAAAATAATGATATATGCTGATGACATAGCAACACTAACTGTATTAGTGACAAACAAGTGTTGCAGCACTGCATATCAGAAAATATCCCCCTCTTTCACTAAAATAGCACAGCCAGCGTATTTTACCTACTTGCAGTCTCCCTCAAGTTTAGTCTGTTGGAGAAAAGAGATAAGATTGTCCTTGAAGACTGATAAAAATTTTAAACAGAAACTGTTGGGTTTTTTTTAACCTTATCAGTTAATGAATCGGTAAGGGAAATTATTATTTAAATAATCTCAGTCTCAAAGTCATTGGTCACAAGATGCTTATTGGTAGAGAAGTGGAAAAAGAAAATAATAGTTATGTGTTTGGCAAGTCTTGGACTGCAGAAAATTTATTGCTAATTTTAAAAAGCTCTTTTTTTTCCACACAGCCACAGCAAAATGATATTGTGCTTAAGATAAGGATCAATAAAGTGATAGCTTGGGGAAAACTACATAAACTGTTTGGTTTGGTTTCAGTTCAGTAAAATACATTTTGCATTGGAATCAAATAGGTTTTGTGTTGTCTGTGTGAGGACAAGATTGAGCATCAACAGTAGAGCTGTTTAGTAGCCATTCACTTCAATCGTCTTGCATTTTTGTGTAGATGGAGTTTCCTCCTAACAATGAAATTAGCTAGCTAAGGATCTCAGGAACTGGGGTGCTGGGAAGAAAAGAGCAGCTTTTTGCCTTTTGCAGACTTTGCCTGCTGCAGGACATTCTTGATTTCACTCGAAAGAGATTTCTGTTTGCCTTGAAATCCCAGCACTGAGGAGGTGAGCAGGCTTTGCAAAATTCTGGCAGCTTCTCGGTTGTCCCTCACTAGACTTTGAGCTTTACGCTCTAGAGGGATACAAGGTCATCTTGAAAATCCATCATCACACAAATATCTAGATTGAAACCGTTGCTGGAATTTTTACAAGATGCCATGGTTGCTGAGAAGCTGTATTTGGCCAACAGACAAGTCCAGGCAGTTATCCACTGCTTGTTTGGACAAGTTAGTTGTCATGGAAAAGTAGCATTATGCTCCCTCTGCTCTAGCCTATCTTTAGACACTGTCTGCAGCACTCATGTTCTCTGACAGAGCTTTTCATTATTCAAAAATAATTTCAAAATGTCACCGTAAGCGAAGAAAAAACCAGAGAATTAGAAAAGGCAGTCGGACTAAAAACTAACCAGTTCGAATTGAAGTGTAGCAACTAATAACTACATGTGAAAGTAACATACTTCCAAACACCCTACATTTAAAAGATACAGAAAATTACAGAATGGGAGATGATAGGAACACAGGGCGAAAACATCCAGTTATCTTTGGATGCAGAGTTTCCTCCTAGTTCCATCTCTTAAACATCTCTGAAAAAAAAACAACTTAGAACTGAGCGACCGCAGGAAATGGAACTGGTCCGCGGAGGCGCTGTTAGGGATGAGGCGGGCGGCGCAACAGCCCCGGCGCTCCTGTGTCTGGGCATTCCTGTGTCTGGGCATTCCCGTGTCTGGGCCTTCCCGTACCCGGACCTTCCCGTGCCCGGCCATTCCCGCCCTGGCGCGGCTGCCAGGGGGAGCCTTCCCCTCAGGCCCCTTCGCAGAGAGGCTCCGGCAGCGCGGCCCGGCGCGCCAGGGGGCGCTGCGGGCGCCAACATGGCGGCGGGNGGGGGCCGCGGGGAAGCCGCTGTTCCTCCACGGCGCCGTCTCTGCACGCCGCCGGACCCCGCCGCGCTGAGTCAGCGCCGGGCCCGTCCCGCCCGCCTGCCCTCCGCGGTGGCTCGGCGGCGGCGCTGTGGGTCATGCTCAGGCATGTCGGGCCGGGCCGGCGCGGGAGCTAAGCCCTGACTTGCCCTTTCCTGGCAGCGCTATAT
This sequence comes from Rhabdornis inornatus, assembly GCA_013397075.1. Taxonomy (NCBI): domain Eukaryota; kingdom Metazoa; phylum Chordata; class Aves; order Passeriformes; family Rhabdornithidae; genus Rhabdornis; species Rhabdornis inornatus. The sequence goes on along the minus strand of VWZS01003961.1, from coordinate 81,277 downwards.
AAGGCCCGGCCCGGCCCGAGTCGGCCCAGACACCGCCGCCGGACTCCAGCGTGTGGGCTGGACGAGGCACCGAGGTGAGTGGGCCCCGCCGGCGTGGCGGCTGCCGCCCGCCCGGGTTGTGTCGCCGAGTGCCGCGTTCTGAGGTTTTTCTCTCCTCAACTGCAGGCAAATGTGCAATACCAAGATGTCCTCCCTTACGGATACCTCCTCTGTCACAGCTTCGGAGCAAGAGGCGCTGGTCAGTAGCTCTGTTGGGCGCATGAGTTTTTTTGCATGCTTGCATGCTTTTTGCAGTGTTTTTAGGGGCTGATTCAGAAGAATCACTGTGCTTAGTGAGCGATGGTTGGAGAATAGCCGGGAAGTCCAGCCGGTGAAGGTGGTCTCTTTTTCGTTCTGTAGTAAGCAAATCTTAACCATAATTGAGAGTACAGGGTGGTGGTATAGGTCTAGACTGTTTCCTGGAGACGTTTGATGTTTTTTGCTTTCTTTTAATGAAAAGGATCCTATGATCCAGTTTGATGGTGGTAAGTATTTCGGGTGGAAATTGTTAATAGATCATAACTGAAGAGCTGTGGAAAATCTGAATGGTACAAAACATACTGTTGATGAAATAATCTGATGATTTTCGACTTTCTCTTCTATTGGAATTCTTAAGAAGGTTGTAAGAAGAGTCCTTTGTGTTTATGGCTTTGCATTTCCAGGCTTTCCATGATACAGTGACAGTTTTGCTGTTTTGTCCTTAGTTTTCCTGAGGATGGAAGTTCTTTACGCCTGAAATGCGAGTTTAAAAACTGCATATGTACAATGATGGTTGAACTGGATTATCTTGTGTAGAAGGGTAAATCTTAAAAGTGTGGACCTGACTGTAGAACCTCAAAAGAGTGAAATTGCAGAACAGCAGACTGTTCAAAATTGATTTTTTTTCATTTGTGTCTCCCTTTTTTTTTACGTCATCATATTGTGATATTAGCGTCTGCTGTCAGATCTGCACGGCTGTAGGACTTCATACTTGGAGGAGTCAGGAGGAGAAGGCTGGGGAGTAAAACTGGGCTTCGTTGTGGACTCAGAGTTCTGAAACTGTGCCTTGCTATGCTTAGTTGTCAGTAGTACTTGAATAAGTTATTGTTTGCTTCCTTTATGAAACTGTTAATATATATACCGCATGTTCTGCATATAATTCAATTCTTAGCAGGGGGTGAATGGACAGCTAATGTTGTTCAGGAGCTTAGTTATTTTTTTCATTATGTGTAATTCTTGCAATTAATATCTTGTTATCTCACTAAAACTTAACGTTGGTTTTAGCAGATCTTTGGAATGGAATGTAGGGTAGTTCCCCTCCTTCACCCTTCCCTCAAACATTTATTCCTTGTCTCATGATATTTTATTCACACTTCCCTGTTTTGGTTTTTAAATTTTTTAAAAATTTTTTTACTTTCTGTGGGGTTTTTTTACATTTTATTTTATGTAATATATCAGGATAGCTAAGTATTAGCGTGGTTTTAGAATGGTTATGCTATTATTAAAGATGTGACACTAGAATATAGTGCACTGGGAGCACCAGTGGCTCCACAGGCATTGCTGTTGTGGCACCTCCTTCAGCTTGTTCTCATCCGCTGCACTGGTGCTGCCACAGCTGTGTGGGACCGTGCAGTTTGTGTGTATGGGGGAAGTGATTTTTCTTGTTTAACTTTTCCGTCCTCTGCTTCGGAAATTGTCATAGACTGACTGCAGATTAAACTGCTGACACGGTGGGTGGGTGGGAGGCTATTTCAGAGGTAGGAGTGAGTGAAGTATGGTGGAAGGGGCAGGGTGTGCTTGTCCCGGCTAAGATATGTCTTCAGAGGTAAAGCCGCCCAGCTGGCAGATGCAAAACCAAAACCCTAGAAACTGTCACAGAAAGAGACTGAGAAAGAGGTGGACCAGTGTTTTGCTTTATGACTTGCACTCTGCAGCTGACAGTCACAGAGGTCTGTTTCTATCCTCCCTCCCTTTGGCGATTCGTGGTAATGGTTAAAGGAGTGAAGCTGAACTCCCCAGGACCCAGCCCTGGACTTGGAACTAATAAACAAGTCCTGTAGCTTCAGTTAAGGAGTTTGTATTTACTGATTCATTGAGGTTTAACCCCAGCTGCCAACTAAGTAGCGCGGAGCACCTTGTTCCTTACCTCCCAACTCCCTCCATGGTGGGATGGGGGAATCAGAAAAAAAGGCAAAACCTGTGGGTTTCATAACTGAGGTAAAGTATAAGAGTAATAGTAAAGAAAAGGGAGAGTAGTTAAATCCAAGGAAGACAAGTGTCTTCACAATGCAATTGCTCATCATGTGCTGATGGATGCCCAGCCTATCCCAAGCATCAGTCAGCACCTCCTGGCCAACTCCCCTGTTCGTAACACTATGCCTGACATTGTGTGGTATGGAATATCCCTTTGGCCAGTTGGGGTCAGCTGTGCTGGCCATCTTCCCTCATGGCTTGTTGTGCATCTCCTCACTGGCAGACCGCGGGACACTGAAAAGTCCGTAGCAACAACAAAAATATCGGTGTGTTGGGAACATTATTCTCTCGCTAAATCAAAAACACAGCACTGTACCAGCTACTAGGCAGAAAATTAACTATCCCAGCTGAAACCAGGGGACAATGAAAGACTAGGGTTTGAGCTAAGATGTACAGTGTATGAGAAGTTTAGTATGATTTGGTTCATATTATTTGCTTTTAAGTTTGAACTTTGCAAAGTGAAAAAGTTGAATGAAGATTTTAATGCTGTTGTGTGTTTACATATCAGATTAATACAGAAGGAGGAAGACAAATATAAATAATGTTTTTTTGGTGAATGATTAATGCATACCGTTTTTCTCTTTCCACACACAGGTTAAGCCAAAACCACTGTTGTTGAAATTGTTAAAGTTAGCTGGTGCTGAAAAGGATACTTTTACTATGAAGGAGGTGAGAACTTTAAATCACAAAAGGTAGACTACAGTGAGTACTGATAGATTGTTTTGGGTTGGGTAAATAGGGGGGCAGTGTTGTTCATAGCTTGTCTAGAAATTGAGATAAGACGCTGTGTTTATTCTTCTGCTGACTTGTAACTGGATATTTAGCAAGTTTCTCAAAAATCTGAGCAAAGGTTTCTAGTGGTCTCAGTAGAATAGCAGTGTTTTTCTGGAATGATAGATGAAAATCTGTCAGCTCAAAGAGAGTTTTAGGCAGAGTTTGAAGAGAAAATTTCAATGTATTTAATAAGCTTTGTCTTTTAAACTTGAAGCAATAACCTGGGTATTTAATGTCTGTATTTCATTTATTTCACAGGTAATATTCTATATTGGACAATATATTATGTCTAAGCAATTATATGATGAAAAACAGCAGCATATTGTACACTGTGCAAATGATCTCCTGGGGGATTTATTTGGAGTAACAAGCTTTTCAGTAAAAGAACACAGGTAAAATGAGATTCTTTTCTGAGAGTCTGGTTGGGAAATGATGAAGAACATAATGCATATGTCCCTTTTTTAACTCTTCACATCTTCAAAGGCGGTAAGCTCTCTTTTATGGTTACACGTAGCTAACTTGTATCATCTCTTTCTTTATCCCTGTTTAAGGAGACTATATTCAATGATTTCCAGAAATCTGATAGCAATCAATCAACAAGGTAAGCTAGTTTAGGAGGGTGATTTGTTTCAGTAGGAAGAATATAACAGCATGCTCTCCATTATTAGCTGTATGGCTTTGCTCGCTATAGTCCAGAGCAATCACAAATAGTGAATCAAAACAAACACTTGTTTCTTCAGGAGGAGAAAAAAATTCTAAACAGAGCATTTGGGTAACTTTATTGACTAAAACCAGAAAAAACACAGAGCTGAACAAAAAGGCAACTAATTTACAAACTCAGGTCATTTGCTTGTGTTTGTTACTGATAAAGCCCTCAACAATATACAAAATTTTAATATGAAAAAATAGCTTCTTAAATTTATGTGAGCAATGAAATCAGGGCAAAGGCTCCTTTTTTTTAATGCTAAAGTTCTATTTTAATTTTCAAAACTGAATTTGAAGAAAATTTAGAACTGGTCATTCTTAGCTATACTAAGCCCTGTTTTAAATGGGCTGTATACTTCTAAAAAGTAGCTTTCTCGTGGTGCTGTGGATAGCCACTCCTTGAATGAAGAATTGTTATACACAGTCCTGCAGTATAAAAATGCTCAATATAGCTGTAATTTTTGCCTGATACAGGGTATGAAACAGAAGTTAAACAATGGAAGCCATTTTGTAAATTGGCCTCTAAATCTGTGTAGAGACAGCCTTTGTTTCTAATTTTTCCTTAAGGCAAGTGTTCAGCTGCTGAACATGGGAAACTTGCTCTGTTTGTCATCCCCATTCTTAAGCCTGCAAACTTAATTTATCTTTCAGTTCTTTTTTTGTGAAAGATTCTTTATTAATTCAGGATCTGTCTGTTAGTAAGCATATATCATTAGCAAGAGCTAATTTTTCTTCTGTTGTGAGTGTGCTTAACTCAGGGTTCCCATAAGATGATAAGTAGTAAAAAGCACTTTGGAGAGGAGCAAGTAATTACATTTCGTGCCTATATTCTTTCATATCTGCAGAATCACAGTTTATGCACAGGTTTCATTTGAAGCCATTTATAATAGAATTCTGAGTTGCTTTCAGTTGACATTTCTTCTTTCTGCCTGCATTTCCACTTCAGTAATGTTACAGGGAAGGTGCTGCATACACCTGAAAAACAGAGGAGCAGTGCAGTTTTTTCCATTGTTGCAAAATGTTTGGATTTTAAGTTTTACTTAGAATTTACTTTTTGAGCCTGAAATTGACTTTTCCTGCTATGTTGTATTATGGATTTTGTTTTGGTTTGGTTTCAGACTCCACCCTTGGTGACACACCTGAGGATGATGCCGCGTCTCAGCTTGAAGAAGAAAATGTTATCAAGGTGCTATTTTTATTTTAATAAATTTTCTGAGTTGTGCATTCTATTCAGTTTTGCATGATAGTATTAATGGTTTAATGTAGTGAGTTGATTCTAGCACTTTACCTCATATTCATGCTCAGCCTTACTCAGTATTTCTGTTACCAGGAGTCTATGCAAGAGTTGGAAGAGAAGCAGACTTCATCCAACGTGACTTCCCGACCAACTACATCTTCCAGGAGGAGGACACACAGTGAATCTGGTATCTGCAGATTTATAATACAGAGCTTTCAGTAGCATGACCACTTAGGGGGAAAAGCTGCATTTTCTTGCCTTGCTGGCTTGAAAGATGCTGACAAATACTATTCGTGTTTCTCTGCTTATCTAAAACAAAGTTCAGTCTGAAAGAAAAACAATTCCTTGCATTGCTCCAGTGTCACATTACATTTTGGATCTCCAGAATTGTTAGTAAGATGATGGAATAACTTGCTCCACAGCTCTGTTAAACTTTTTCACATCAGCAGGACTTTATCAGTTGTGTTATCTTCATGATGAGAACACTTCTGTTTGTAATGGACTGATACCATCAAATTAATTTCAATTCCCTCTGTAGACAGCCACAAAATTTGATATTTTGTTTGTTCATTAAAGCCAGTTTTCTTTGGATTTCAACTGGTGGGAGGCATCAAAGGTATGGTAGTAACACAGGATGGTTTTGGATATATTCAGGTACCTCACCATTAAGCACTTGTTAAAACATCTGGTGACCTAAGCATCAAATTTGCCTCCTCTTTGTCTTTACTGTGGTTATTCAATAATCATTGGCAAATACATTTTCGAAACACAAAATGTTTCTTCTGATAAAGTAGCAATAACAATCTGGTGAGCATAAACCTGAGTAAGTTTCTCAATGGAAGCATTCTCTACAGTTCTACTAAAATATTCTGTGGAATTTCTTGCATTAGTTTGTTCCATCACTTACTGTCTTGCCTCATGACTTGGTAGTTGTAATTACCTGGTCAGTGATAACCTGTCACTGCACAGAACTTCTTTTCTTCACTTGCTCAGGAACATTTTTCAGTTCCTCAGCTTTCAAGTAGTATTTTTTGTGTCCCTCATAGGCCACTGTTACGTGAAGTCGGTCCCAAACCAGTGCTGCGTTTCTGAGCGGTTTGCACTAAATTAAAAGAACACTTTAATGTTGTAACTAAAACTGATGAAAGGATGGAAAGTCTCGGTTAAACATCACAACCTGTAATATTTAGGCATGACACAGAGCACATAAGGTCCTGTGTTGTGCTTACTTATTGTAGGTTTGATTATTAACTCTTGGGTTTGCATCCATTTATTAGTTTGTTACAACCTTAAGAGTTCTTTTAATATAGTGTTTTTATATACACTTTTTTTCTAATTTATAGGAAATCTTCCCTTTAAACTACTATTCTTGTTAAATTGGGATGGTAGCGGCTCCTTTGGAGCCGCTTAATAGTGTATAGAGACCTTGTGGTGATACAGTATCATTACGGCATGGAGCCATGACAACTAAATGAGGACAACGATGGACAGGAGCAACCTGTGTGCCTGAGGGCACCAAGTTTGGTGGGGCTCTCAGGGCGGAAAAAAGAAAAGAAAGGGGCTGAGCCAAGAAGCACCAAGGGAAAGTAAGAGAAGTCTCAAAGTATGTACAAGTGTTTTGTTCTCCTTTTTTTATTTTTATTTTTTTTACAATGAAAGATTCAGGACTTGAAGACTTGTGGATTGTCACAGTGTGATTTGCAAGGCGAGGGAGAAGCTGGGCAACAGAGGGTGGGTGCAAAAGGCACCTTTGGGGAGGCAGCAGGCTCCTACCGAGACCTGTTGAACCAAAAGTTGTTGGCATCTTGGGAGGTTTTCACTCTGCTGCACTGACATTCTGAATTTACAGCACCTTTTTATATAAAGTTGTTTTTTGCTAAACGCTCTAGAAGTCAATGGAGCTGAATTTTGACTGACTTGCCCCTAAAATTCAGTACCCTTTGTCCTTATGCTGCTGTAGGTGATTGCAAAACACAATGTATTTACAAAGCATTGTCTTTCTGCCTTCAAACCAAGCATGCTTAGTAAGCAGAGCTTAAAGCAATGCTTTCAGAGTTCAGCTTTTGCATAGTATGTCTTGAAGATTTTCTTGCTAGGGTGCAATGAAAGTTCTAAGAGTTTGTTACAAAAATCTTGTTGAGTAAATACAATTACATGTAGTGCAACTATTCACTGATAAATCGGTTGAGGTGTCTGAAACTTGAACCTAAACTTACCTTGCTTAGCACAAGGTGTTCTGTATGCATGTGACCTGGGATGTAATTGCTCTATCTCTCTACAAATTCTGGGATGGACTCAGAAGCCCTCTGAAAATGCCTTTCTGTCTGTTGCCTGTAGAGGGAGTGAGGACAAGTAAGATTCTAACTGTATTTTCTTAAAATTAGGAAGGATTTAACATGTCATGCGTAGAGTAAAAATTCTTTCAAATTTGCGATTGTTTTCCATGTGGAGACAGCCATTCATAAGCTCTACTGTTGGGACAAGTGGGGAACGCCAACCCCTGAAATACTGTTTTCAGAAATGTTTCCTGTTGTATGGGTATAAGTGTTATTGGGTCTTTTAAAATAAATCTTAGTGCCTTTTTGCCCCGTAAAAAAGTACTGAAATTGTTATATTTCTTTATAGTAAATTATATTTTAAGCTTTTGTTGAGAATATTCAAAACTGCATATTGCATATATGTTTTTGAGTAATAAAATATTCTTGACTATGCCCAGAAGAAAATTCTTCAGATGATCTGCACAGTGACAGAAGAAAGCGACACAAGTCAGACAGCATTTCCTTGACGTTTGATGAAAGTCTCTCGTGGTGTGTAGTCAGTGGTCTGTGCCATGAAAGAAGCAATAGCAGTGATTCAACAGATTCTCTTTCCATTCCTGTAAGTCAAAATGGAAATGTAAAATGTTTTTGTGGTACAAATTTTACAGATGCCACAAGTGCAAACATGCATCTGAAAACACAATGTTCTTAATTAAAAACAGCAGTGCCTTCAGTGCTGTCTGAGGAAAGAAAAGAGGTTGAAAGAAAATAGGTGTGTGGGTGGAGTGGGGTTTTTCATAGATCTGCTGGCAAAGCTGAAGTGAGATTTTTTAAAAATATTACCATTGAATATTCTTTAAAAACCCAAGATCCTCAATGCTTGGCAGAGTGGGGAAAAATGTCAGATGTATTTTGTATTTTAAAATAACTATTTCTTAGAATGCTAAGAGACAAAAAGTGTCATAGACATTCCATAATTCAGAGTTAGGTGCTAGTTCTGGTACAGCTTTGGTAACTGTACCCAGTGGAATGGATGCTGATGTGCATTGTATTCATTTGCCATGCCACTACTTAGAAGTTTTATATTGTTTTTAGTAAATACCAAGGCAAATTATTTGTGGTTAGATTAAGTCATGAAGAGCTGAACAGTATTTGTAGTCACATACTGTGTTCTAAATTGACAGAACTAATACTGTATCTTCAGTCTTCCTGTTTTGTAATTGTTAAACCATGGTCTCAGATTAAACAAACTTTATAAGAGTAGAGAATTTAATGTCAGGCAGCCAAAAAGATATCATCTTCTTGCATCTGTTCTTTCACTTTTCAAGAGGGCTTTCTGAAATAATAACTGCAGCCTTTCAGCTGCCTGTAGGCTGAGTGCAGTTTCTTATTACAGAGCCAACAAAAGGCTTCCAGAGCTAGCTTTATTTTTACCCACCTATAATTTTTTTATCTCATAAAAAGTACTGTGTCTCACAGCAGCTGGTTCTTTTTCTGCCATAGCTAATTATACTGAGTAGTACGGTTTTATCCTGAGAGTTGTTTTAACAGTAATGTTATGTATATGGACTGGTGAGGTTGAATGTGTGCTTTCTTTTTTGTTTTTTTTTTTTTTTTCAGGATCTTGACGCTAGTTCATTAAGTGAAAACTCTGATTGGTTTGACCACAGTTCTGTATCAGACCAGTTCAGTGTTGAATTTGAAGTTGAGTCTATTTATTCAGAAGATTATAGCCATAATGAAGAAGGGCAGGAGCTCACAGATGAAGATGATGAGGTACTATCTGCTATCCTTGTTTGACCCTGGGGGGAGGAGATGAGAGGGAAAAGTAATTTCAACATGAAAAATTTCTGTAAATTTCCAAGGAGAACTCTGCAGGTATATTTTTGAACTGCATGCGCTGGTGTCACGATCTGCACCCAGTTATTCATTAAATCAAATAACACATCGGTGTGGTTGGGTCACCCTTACATAACCCACCAGCCAGTGACTGAAATGGTGTTGAGGCTTTCTGCAGGCTCTGAAACGGGCTAGATAGGAAAGTCTGGGTGCTTAACTTCTCTCACCAGCTATTGGAGTCTGTGGCAGTAGGTGTACTTTTGTCTTTCTGCATTTTTAATTCTAGAAGTATGTATTGAGCTTCGACAACACTTGATAGCAAAAGAAGCATTTCTGAGTAACTCTTTCCAAAGGGATATGTCCACATTTTTTGCCTCTGTGAATGTAAATGTTTCATAGAGATGCTGAATCAAAGTTTTAGAAGTCTTTATTAGTAGGCAAGAAGACAGAAAAAATTGGATTATAACAATTTTCAAGAGATTTCTGGAATGTTGTGAGTGAAGTGAGAATGTATGTGGGGTTTTCTTTCTGGGTTAGTTTTCTGTTAATTTAGAGAGGTTAATCAGCTCATGGCAACATTGGGTAAGTACCAGAGGCAGAATTGTAGCATAGATACATGATTGTAGCTCCTGAGAGGCTGAATGGGACTGACTGTACTGATATACATCAAGTTGTAGTGTAGTGCAGAGCTGCACCCTGAGAGAGGATAGTAATTTGGAGGCAGAAAGGATTGAGGTGTGCCCCTGCTCCGGACAGTAGTTTTGGGAGTTGCAGAATGACTGGTGTTTGAAGGGGCCTCTGGAGGTTTGTCTTACCCACCCCCCCCGCTCAGGCACGGCTGATTGCCCAGGTCCATCTCCAGATGTCTTTTGAATATCTCCAGGGATGGGGGCTTCATAGATGCTCAGGGCAACCCATGCCTGTGCTCTTTTTTCATCCTCACAGTAAAAGGTGTCTCCTGATGCTCAGAGGCAACCTCATTTATTTACTTGTGCTAGTTGCCTCTTGTCCTGCTACTGGACACCACTGAAAAGAGCATGGCTCTGTGTTCATGATGCCATCCTTTCAGGTATTTACCCACATTGATTAGGTGCCCTCTGCCCTGAGCCTTCTTCAGGCTGAACAGTCACAGCTCTTTCAGCCTTTCCTCACGTGAGAGCTCCTCTAATCCATTAATAGGCTTAATAGCCCATCCCTGGAGATTCCAGTAGCTTGCTATCTGAAAATCTTACCAGGTTAAAAATATTTTGGGATTTTAATTAAATGCCAAAACCCAGTTATTTATATACTTTTTTATTTAATTTAAACCAGGTTTATCAGCTGACTATTTACCAGGATGAAGATAGTGATGCTGATTCATTTGATGAAGATCCAGAGATTTCTCTAGCTGTGAGTAAAAACTTGTCTGGTGAAGCATCATAAGTTAGGTTAACTGACATAGAATAGATCAAGAAGTATAGATGAATTCTGTTGCTAACAGTGAGTTTTTAAGAATTAAATTAACTTTTTCTTCTATGCATGAAGATTCCAATACAATATTTTAATTACTGGACATGTGATAATTAAGGAATCTTGTTGGTTTTGGTTTTTTTTAATGGTTAATAACTTCCTAGTTGTTTAAAAAATACCAATTCCATGCTAATTTACCATTTCATTGACTTAATGGAAGGAAATTACTTGGAACCTAAATCTGACTTTCTGCACAAAATGGAAAAAAATTAAAATCTTAGTCATGTATGTTTAAAAAATTCTTCCTATAAATCAGAATACCTACTTTTATTGTCCAGCTTGAATGAAGGTATCTGTAACATAGAGAAATGAAGGCAAGTGTTTTTTCAGAGCACTATTGTAAAAGAGGCCTTGACTACATTCTTTGTGACCGTTCTTTTAGAGTGGGAAGAAATTTACAGTCTTAAGGCAAAGTGTGGAGATATTTGTGAAAAAACACTGCATTTTGACTCTAGTGTGTGTTATCTCCTTATTTATATTTGCTTTTCACATTTGGCTCTTGAATTAAAGCTTGTTTTGTGGAACCATGAAGTGTTCCAGTCCCTTGATAGTACAAGTAAGTTTTGGGTTGGATTTTTTTGTTTTGATTTCCCCTACGGCTTGCATTATTTCTAAGAAGGGTCTCTGTCCTTAAAAACAAAACGTATTTTTAATGAAATAGTGGTTTATTTTCGTATGGAGTAACCTCTGAGAGGCTGATGCACCACTTTTTTTTTTGCTTTTTATTTTTTTTTCCTTGCCCCGCTTCTTCCCGTCTGTTTTTGCATTGGCCGATGTTTTGTGTCCCGCGGGTGTGTGGGAGCGCCCTCACGCGGCCGTTTTGCTTTGCTGCACCAGCAGCTCAGCAAACCGTAGGGGAAGGATCCCACTGTTTATTAACAGTTCCCGTTGCAGAAGCCCATAGTCCAAAAGAAGGGAAATCAAGTTCTTCATGGGGACCCCTGAGGAATTTTGTGGTCTGGTTTCTGCAGTTTTGCATAAGAAATAATAAATTGTTCTATTCACAAATATACTGCAAAACGAAGGAAAGCCAGAGTCCCTTTAAAATAAGAACTGTTTTAATCTAGACCTGTAAAATGGGGCCAAAACCACTGAATCGCATTTTAAAATTGTAAACAAGTTGGTAGCTCAACGTAATAATTATTTTGGCATTAACAAATTGTTTATAATCTTTGAATGCTTCAGTTATAAATGTTCAAAGTAGCTTAAGGTGTTCCAACCTTTGATTCACTAAAGGATTATTGGAAGTGTCCCGAATGTAATGAAATGAATCCTCCGCTTCCACGACATTGCCATAGATGCTGGGCCCTTCGTGAGGATTGGCTTCCAGATGAAAAGAGTGAGAAATTGGAAAAGAGCAAATTAGAAGCCTCCTTTCCTGCAGAGTCTGGAGAAGGTTTTGATGTTCCTGACTGCAAGAAAACAAAAATGACTGAAGATAAAGAACTAGCTGTTGATCAGAATGAGGATAAAGCATTACAACTTTCTGAGTCCCAGGAAAGTGAAGTTTATTCCCAGCCATCAACATCAAGCAGCATGTTCTGTAGCAGTCAGGAAGACTTTAAGGAACCTGAGAAGAGAGAAACACAAGACAAAGAGGAAAGCATGGAATCCAGTCTGCCTGTTACCAGCATAGAGCCATGTGTCATATGCCAGAGCAGACCTAAAAATGGCTGCATAGTACATGGCAAAACGGGACACCTCATGTCGTGTTTTACCTGTGCAAAAAAGCTCAAGAAGAGGAACAAACCTTGCCCAGTGTGCAGGCAGCCCATACAAATGATTGTACTAACTTATTTTAGTTAGACATATGTTGACTGGAAAGCTGCAAAAGAAACGTCATAAACTGGTTAAGAGAGTAAGAAATTATTTTTGTATGCTTATTGGAAAATTAATATTTTGTGTCTCTTGGCATTCTGTGTGAAAAATAATTGCTGACATAAATGCACTGGAGTTATTAAGAGGTTTGCCTAATATTCATAAGTCAAGTTGGAGATTTTAAATCCCTCTCAGTAGAAGTAACCAGGTGCTCTAGACCACCTGCCTCTTCAAGTGTTTAATGTTCCGTGGAAGTTAGTGACATTTGTTTCATTGAATTAAATACACTCATTAAAACCCCAAATTCGATGATTGTTAGAGGAGAGACATGTTGAAGTGTTTATTTCTGTAAGTTCCTAATTTAAGAAAATAGATGATTATCTAGGTTCCAGTTTTTGTTGCCTGGTGAAGACATAAGGCTCAGTCAGATCCCTCTGAAAATGTCAATAAAATGAATAAATATAATCTTTTCTTAAATTTCTCCAAGTAACCAAATTCTATGGGACATCTTACCAGGAAGTAGGGAAAGATGTGGTAGAAAATAATACTTTGGAAACAGAAAAGGGTATTGTGTGTCTTATTTTTATGGTGTGCATTGTAAACTTAAGGGCTGTGTGTCCCCTGAGAAGTCATTGATCCAAGCTCAGTCATACAGTTGTCTTTTGAATGTCCTGAGAAACTGGCATTTGTGGGTTTGGAGGTCTGTACTGGTTATGATGATGACTATTATTAATTTAGCGTCATGAAACAAGTCTCAGGCAGACAAGATACATGAAGGATATGCTATGAACTGTCATGTCAGGCAGTATTAGGGGACGGTTGTTTTCATTTTCTCCACTTGTTTCTGACTTAGCAGAATACATTCAACTGCATTGCTACATTCACTGTAATAAAAATAGAAAAAAACCCCACATTCATCTGCAGAAACTATTAAGCTGTGCAGTTCCAGTTCACATTCTTTAAGTACGGTATTCTTTCCAACTCACTGTTCTTAGCTGTATCACAAGAATTCTGAAAATCTTTTGCAAGGTGTTTGGCTAATTCAAATTTGGTCTCATTGGGCCAGTCCTTTACTGTTTTTAGCTCTTGTCTCCTCACTGTACTTTGTCAGAAACTCTGTGAAACTTCTCAGTTCTCTTCCCAGGGAGTCTGCTGCCTGCCTCAGTTCTGGGGGCCTTCAGGCAAGTTAGTGTGAGTGTGGGAAGCAGGATGTGGTAAAGATCACTCAACTGCTTTCCACATGGAGTTTCTGTACCCAGTGAGTGGTATTTATTCCTTTGGAAAATTATGTTACAAGAGGAGTTGTATATTTTTAGCACCTTCTATTTTTACAGGTAGTTGCTGATTGTCTGCGTAATAGGGAATGGCATATAAACAGTTAGGGGAGTGCCAAGAGTGGAGATGTAGTCCAAGTGCAGGAATTGTGCAATGTTACCATCTTACAGGCCAAGGCTCAACAGCTTCCCTAGCACCAGCACTGTAAAATTGCTGCTGCTTTTGTGCTGGCACAGAGACTTCTACTGCTCTCCTTAACTCCTGGGCTGCAAATGCCTGGAAGTACCCAGGAAAAGGACATAAAGATGTACAAGACAGACTTAGTGAATCCTTGGATGTGACTTGGTTGGAAAGTAATAACTTTTTAGGTAAAGACTGAATTATTGGGATCATTCACATTTTGTTCATACTTTCAAGCTATTTCTTTAAAAATACCACTAAAAGATACTGGTGTACCTGAAGTTCTAACGTAGTTAATTTTAACTAAACGAAATACAAACCCCAGTTGCATACATTCAAATTCCTGCAAGTTTCTTGCCTCCTGCAATTTATAAAGGGACAGCAGGTAGCTGGAAGTTCTTTGAAGTTTTTTGATCAGCAGAAACCTTTCATGGATTTTATAGGATTTGATAATCCTTCAGCCTGAGATAGAGAAGGCCTTTGGGCAAATAGTTAATTTTTTCAAGTAGGGATACTAATAGAGGGCTACCTGCCTTACTTTTCACTTCCTATTAATGTTTTTTTAATTTTTGATTTGATAAACTTAGTTGCAGTGAGGCTTGCAGAGGCTTTGCATTGCACTTGCAGGTGAGAGAGAACTGTAGATGTGTATATGCAGAAGCATCAATAACATGGGGACTGTATCTAAAAAGTTTCATCTTCTTACGAAGCTTTGTCCGCTGCATTGTCCCCCATGTCTTCCCCTCCCTCAGCGTGATGTCCTCTCTGCAGTCGCTGCCCTGGCTGTGTAACTGCAGTGCTGGGGGAGCAGCTGTCCTTATCTAGTTCCTGTTGGGAGAAATTGTACCATCCCACTCTTGGCATTCTTTTCCAGTCACGTGCCTTCTGTTACGGAGAATAGCCCTGGAAATACCTTCTACTTGCTACACTGGTGAGGAAATGGGGAATTTTAATTTTTCCATCTGCAAATCACTGTGTCAAGTGTTCTGGTTTGAGTTACATTTTATGTCGTTAATGTTATTCTTAATGACTTCTAGTACAACTTTAATTTGTTTGGTGTGGGTGCATGCCTTCCAAATGGAAGTGATGGGTATTGGATGCCTGTGCCTGTTCCTGTTCCTGTTGGGGACACTGGCAGGCAGTGCATGTGCAGACCTGGCGCCCGGGGGGGCACCTGTGGCTCCTGTGGTGACTCCCGGCTGTGGCCCGGAGCTTTTGGCTCTGCCTCCACCCCCTCTCCCAGCCTGGCTGTGCTCCGTGTGTGGGCATGAGCAGTGAGCACCCTGCTTGTTCTGGCCGTTAAACACGTTCCTGGCCTTGGGTAGTGGCACAGAAATCAGTAAAATTTTGGTACAAAAGTTGTTACTTATTGGTAAGGTGTTTGAGATCCTTATTTAATATCACACACTTTATAATCTTTAATTTATTGCTGTTTGTAAATATCCTTGTGCTCACAGTTGATGTTTTGAGCTCTAATTTATTGAATTAGTCTACTGGTACATGTATAGTTATATAAATATGCTTATTTAGTAAATCACAGGGACAAGAAAAATATTTTAAGAAATGTAGCATTAAAATACAGAGAAATACTTGTATTATATTCAGATTGAGAAGGGCACAGAAAGATTTATGGCTATGTTTCCTTTTTTCCTTCCCTTGAAGCAACTTCTACATTGAACCTGAAGAAGATTTATGAAGTAGGGATGGTGCTGGTGAAACATTAGCATAGTGAAAATATTTTGGTGGTGTTTTGCTTTTCTTTGGAATGCTTTTGCATCCCTCAGTACAGGCAAGGAGCTGACTGACTGCTTTTGGGGGTGATGGTCCAGGAGATGCAGGACGGTGATGAGAGGCTTTAAGGTGAATTTGCAAAGGTGGTAATGGCTTTTGCCTTTGGACACATGACCAAGAAGGTGCAGGGGAGGTCAGATGCCCACAGGATGCAACTGTATGCGATTCTCAGTAATTTTCTTAGTCTTTTCCTTCTTGCACATCAGTTAGGCAATAGTTATGTACAAATGGTGCAAGAACTTTCATTTATTCTTTTTTAGAAAGTACAATAAACCTACTTGTTTAAATACAAGTCTTTAACTATTTACCTATTTGTTAGTATTGACGTTATATTATTATTGAAATTCACTCCACACCGGCAGGATCGTGGGCTGTGCCGTCCTGTGCCTCTTACCTTAGAAGATGATTTAGAAAGGGTAAAAGTGCTTCAGAATACTCACTGGCAAAAAGCTTACATTTCTGCTGAGAGTGTGGTACGATTTTTATCACTGAGTTCTGTTTGCAATACATTTGTTCAAATGTCACTGTCTCTGAAGTGTCTGTGCATATGAAGATGCTTGCAGAACTTCAGGCAGATTTTTTTTTTCTTTCATGACTCATGAGGAAGAGAAAATTCCTCGTTCTTACAGAAAGTGTCAACAAGAATAATTGTTTCAGAAAATTGTATTTTACAAAAGAAATAAGAAAATTATTAGGAGCCTAATGAAACTGAATAAATAGGATGAATATAGGGTGCAGATTTTTTTCTTCCCCATCTTAAACTAAGGCTGCTGTTGTGTTAGGGCATAACTTTACCTAAAGTTTATCATTTTAAAGCAGGTAATTTATTCAGCATATTAACTTGCCACACACATGGTGGGGCAGGAGTTATTTTTATCCCAGGAAGATGTGGCATTTTGTTGTGCAACATTTGGCCTGAAGAGGGGCATTTGCTGTTGTGGGGCTTCCCTGTGGGAAGGAGCATATTGGACACGTTCATGGGACTTGTGGAAAGGCAGTGTTGTTGTGAAGGGGCTGTAGGGTGACCTTGGTCCCACAGCACAGCAGAGCCTTGCTGGAGCATGCATCAGCCCTCTCCTCTTCAGGGGATTACCTGCCCTGCCCTGCTCTGCCCTGCCTTTCCAGCTCATCCATACCAGTGTCCAAGGCAAGTCTTGTTCTTTAAAGGTTGCACAAGCAAAGCACAAAACCCAGGTTAAGGTTTTAACAAAGGATTGCACTTACTGAACATGAAAAATTGTTGCTTTTAACTAAAGTGTGGGGGGTTTATTAGGGTTTTTTCTAGCACAGATGCACTGAAAGCCTCAAGTGAATGCTTGTTTAGTTTATCTATAGCTATATTATACATGTGAAATTTGTCAGTGATACTTAAAAAGGTGGTGGCTCCCCTTTTGAGTAGATGTTTCAGCTTAACACCCTGCTTTTAAAGGACAGTTCTTGGTTTTGAGCCACAGTAGTGGCTATCAGGATGATGATTACTTAATGCCTAAAATACCAATAGCTTTTCTAAAACCAGAATCTTTTTTGTCTGACTACACATAGCTGGGATGACTGTTGAATAGAGTAGTTCATAGTGAATTTAAATAACTATGCAACACGCTTTCAAGAGCTTGGCCTGGTGCATTACTTTCCAGCTACCCAGTGCATGTATGACCACAGTCAGTAACCATTAAAATGCAAGTATCCATTCCAATTGCACACAGTATAGACCCATTTATGAGAAGTTTCACGTGTTGCGTTTATCTTTCAGTTTTCAGTTTTTCCTTTTCTGATGAAAATGGAGTACTGTGTTCCATTTAAAAGCTTTAAATAAAGATTTGTTTATCTACTCCGTGGTGCTCTTTTTTTTTCATGTCAATTACTTGATTGTTACAAGTTCTGGTACTTTGTTTTCACACAGATGCTTACTTTTGTGAGCCAGCACACAGGCTCTTTCTGCCCCCACTCAGCTGCTGGACTGCTGACTTCTGTCAGATTTCTTCGGTTTGGGAAATTTTAACTCAAGGAGTCTCTCGTTCTTCCTGCTACAAAGCGGCAGGATGAGTGATGGGGATTTAGTGGATAATTAATTCTCTATGTGGTAAACAACCCACAGCAGATCAGAGGGTGAGAAAAGGTAGAAAACGCAAATGGCTATGAGGAAGACATTCAAAAACCAGTCTCTTGCACACACAGCCCTCATTGCTGTCGGCATTGCTGTTTCAGGCCCTGAAGTGGATTTGCACACTGAATGTGGCCGTCTGGCAGACAAGTGACTGATGCCCAAGCTCCACAGCCCAGCTGGTAGGGCTTGGTGTGAAAGGCAGCAGTGCCTCAGGAAAGATTTTAAAAGGCATTAAAGTATTAACTGCATTCCTGCACTTTTTATTTACTGTATACAGAAAAAGATTCATGTTTCCAAAGATAATATTTGCTGGTTTTCTTTTGAAATTGCTTAAGAAAATTACTGGCAGATAAAGCTTTAAAATAAACAGAGGAGATGGTACTAACTGGCTTTTCTTGATAAATTTTCTGTTTATTGGGCAGCTTCAAAGGGCCCTGAAAATTACTTGCAACTGGCCAGGCAAAAGGAATCTGCTAATCCTGCCTGCAGTACAACGCAGCCAGGGGAACACTGAAACCACCCTCTGTAACTGGAACTGGCTTTTGCCTTGTTGAGTGTGCCTGCTAACTCCTGGCATACGTGTTAAACCGTCCCAACAGTGGAGTAGCAGGGCTGTGAAGCTGCTGAAACAGTATAAAGCCATTGCTAAAACTATTCAAAGAGTTCTGAATTGTATGTGGTTCTGTGCCACAACAAATTCAGTTAAAAATGGACAAGGTAAAAAATGGTCTGTGAGTCTTTCCACATTGTTTGCAGCAGCTCTGCAGTAGGAGAACACTGTTTTCAGAGCCACAAATTCCTCCCTTTTCCCTGTTGGTGCAGATTATCATCCAGCTTCCAGTATGTATGGCCCTTCGGCAGATACTCATTTTGTTTTCATCTTCTTGTCTTAGAACATGCCTGTGTTAGTGGTCATTTGAGCCCTGAACTGTCTCATCTGTCCAGGTAAGAAAGAGCATATATAAAAAGGCCATTCTTCATTTATAACAGTGGCTTTATTATGAGAAATTAGTATTGAGCTGATGACTTACAGTCTTGTGGCACCTGAGCTGTTGGCTCAGTGAGGAACCTGAGCTTGCATGAAACATTGCAGTACAATCCTCAATGTTTTTGAATTTTGGACAATTCAAAAGTATTTGTACTTTCTGCATCAAAATTCTACAGTTATCTCCATAGGCTGTACAAAATTTGTTCAGAGTAAAATACATAGAAAAATATGTCAGTCTGTTACAATTAAAAATATGTCTACTATAACTAAAGTAAAACATTCAATTGTCAAGCCAGTATTTTACAACATACAGTAAACATGACTGTCAATCTGAGAATTTGGTTTATAAAAACATACATTCTTTTGCATATACAATTCCTTCTCTGAAAAGCCACATTTGTGCAGGAAGGTTTTGCCTTTGTCATTCCTGACTTTATTTGAAAATTACAAGCATAGTGGTCACTAAAACCAAGATGTGTACGGTTGGTTTTACTGCAGCTGAAGCCCGTTCGAGCTCTTGGTAGAGGGGAGCTTTGGGACATGAAGCAACTCTTGATCTTATCTGATCTGAGACCTCTGGGAAAGAGAAGTCCTGTTTCAAAGCACTGAAGTTTCCAGTATTGTCAGGTATTTCCACCGTCTTCAGCATCGATTTAAATCCTGGTACAGTAGCCTAGGAGGAAACACAAAGGTGTTCCTTGGTTTGAAACATTGAGTTCAACTGTGAAACAATCATTGTTTACACTTTAAATGTACAGGGAAAAATGTTCCAAAGATACATTTGATAACATGGAATGGGAAAAGAGTAAAGTTTTCATGTGATAGCAAGAAGACTCTTGCTGTATAAGAATCAGAATCCTGCAGTGATGCTTAAGAATATGCCTTTGGCAGCAGGCAGAGCCTACAGGGCACGGATGTTCTTTGAACTTCCACAGAGAAACCATTTTGACACAAGAAAATGACAGTCACCGATGGTGGTGTCAGCCTGGTGCTGTGGATCCCAGGCTCCACCCCTCACCCTGCAAGAGCTCTGTGGTTTGCTTCAAACACCTCAAGCTCCTGTTGCTGTGCTCCAGATGCTCATCCCAGCTGGATCCACCATCAAGTCTAAGGAGTGCTTATCTCCAGACATTGAGGACTGTATAAAAAATTTCCTTTCTGCTGACTAATATTTAAATATATAGCTTTTTAAAAGTCTGCTGAAGAGTCTTTACACCTCCTATCTATGACTTGAGCAGTTCAGCTCACCCAGCTCTAAGGCTGCAGTCTCACTGTGCTTGGGAACTCAATCCAACTAGAAGCAATACTTCAGTAAGGCTGCATACTCACATTGATCACATACGTCCCAGGCAAAAGGAGAAGAAAGTACTCCCCTTGTTCATTTGTTCTGTAGGGGCAGACATGTGGCCTTCCTTTGGCTTCCACGATGACGTTGGGAATAGGATTCCCATTCTTATCAGTAACTTGGCCTTTGACACCTATGGAAAAGGGAGAGGAGGGAAAGATCATGAACTGTAACTGTGAGCCTCCTTCTCTGAGAAAGGCAGACTGTTCTGTTGCTGGATGCACTCAAAGGCTATTTCACCACGTTTCAGCACATCTAATATTATCACTAGTCACTTTGGCCTTGCTCAAGGGAATTACACCAGAAAATCCTTGGCCATTGTTGTTAATAGTTTACACTCATGTTAAGTTAGAAAGCAGTATTGTAATCACTTCTAAATCTCATTTGCTGAAGGCATCATACACGCTTACTGTATGTCCTTTACTGAAGGGCTTCAATCTTCAGTACAGGTTTGGCAGTTCTTGCACACAAACACACACACCCCCTTCTGTTTTGTGATTTAAAATAAGTCAACCTCTTGTCTAGTACTTTCCAAAGGCAGAATACTAACAATGTCTGCTTAAGAAGTAGTTTCCCTTAATTCCCACACACCATCTTCAAGGCAGCACAGGCATTAAGCGGAGATAAAATAGCAGTCAGATCTTTAGGGCAACAAAATACAAGATAAGCAACAGGTTTGTGCAAACCCTTCAACTCATTGTAAAGCACCACAGCTTCACTAAGCAGCAATTCTCTTCCAAATGTGAAGTCAGATCATACCTAGAGAAGCCTTTCAAATTTACAAAATCCAAGCAGCAAAGACCCGTGACACTTGTGCTGAGGCACACATACACTTAGAGACCTCTGAAATAAATGATAGTCCCAAGGCTGCTCAGGAAAATGAGGGGAGAGGGGGAGTGCATGGTCAGACAGCCACCAAGGCCTGTCTCTTGCTCCTGCTCCAGCACATTTTAAGCCCCTTGCACACCTGTAGCAGCACCCATCACCCTTTGCCTGACACAATTGTAAGTTCTCCTGCCTTACCCATCCCTGGCTTTGTAGCACTTCGTGTTCAGAAACTCCCAAGTTAGCACCAGACCACTCCCCTGTGAGCTGTGACATTGACCCAGGCTGCTGAGGAGTTCCCTCTAAGCTCAGTTTCCACTCTGCTCCCATCTGCATACCCACCTAGGTGCACTTGTTTGATATATTCGATCAGAGCAACTTTGTTGTCTCTCCAGAACTTTTCCAGCTGGGCTGCTGGAGGATATTTACAGCATGACAGCTCCAATGTAATTTCAAAACACTGTCCCCAGACATAGTTGTAATCTTGCATTCCACCTTAAAAGTTAAATGAAAGGGTTTTCAGCTGCAAAGAAACACTAAGGTCAAACTAAAAGACAAATAGGACAGTTAAAAGTTGGTACTTGCATCATACCTGTAAGAAAAGTAATTCAGATAAATTATTCCTCAATGCCACACTTGTATTTACTGCCTCCTGTGAAAAACCAACTTAATTATTTAATCTAGTTACTCATAGCGTGTATTTTCTAAAGCATATTTCATTTTGGAAATGATGATGGTTGTGGCTGAGAAAGGGTGGGTCTTTGACTTAAATTCATTCAAGTTTTCCCAACTAAAAAGGGACAGATAGGCTGGCATAGGATTTTCCACTGCCAAAGCCATTCTAAGACCCTTTTAAGTCTTTGAATTAAGACAATGAAAACAACATACACAATGCACAAGCCCCCTATTCTATTTGGCTACACATAAACAATAATGAAAACATTTATTTCAGTAATTAAACATTAAGAAATGGACGACTCTTTCTGAAAGGAGAAGCTCTTGATGCTAAGCAGAGTGTGCTGATGTGTGTAATGTATCCAGCTACTGCAGGCCTTAAGCAAGGCCACAGAAGCAGGCAAACAGCAGCGACTGCCTCATTCACTTGTGTAATTGCTGTCTGGAAGAGTCTGAAAATGCCCAGGTCCTGCTCACAGAATCTGCGTGAATGGGTTGACTTGCCCCCCTCATCAGCCCTCTACTCTGACTAAAATCACTGCCCTTTCATCACTGGAGATGGCAGGAGAAAATGAGAACATCTTACCAGAAGCAGCTGAATGAAATATCAACTATGACATTCTTACCTTCCAGCTGGTACCAAGAGTACCCGTTGGTAATGCCTTCTGGGAAGGTTTGCCTGTTGTCACACCCCGTCCCTTTGTACATGCTGGCATGGTTGGAAGAATAGGTTTTTGCCAGGTGAATAAAGACATCATCATCTGGAGATCTGCTATAACCTTTCAAAGAGCCAGTAACTGCAGAGTGAAGATAACCATTGTGCAACTCTCATTATTGGTAAAACACACAGTGTTGGCTTACACGCAGGATAAACATCTCCCAAATGCCCATATTAGACTGTACATTTTGATGAGGTGTATCAAATTCTGCC
Organism: Rhabdornis inornatus; assembly: GCA_013397075.1. Lineage (NCBI taxonomy): Eukaryota > Metazoa > Chordata > Aves > Passeriformes > Rhabdornithidae > Rhabdornis > Rhabdornis inornatus. The sequence goes on along the minus strand of VWZS01003961.1, from coordinate 58,752 downwards.
CATCCCAGCTCAAAAGCTAGAAGAACTTTGCAGGAATCCTTATCAATTTTGCTTTGGTACAGCAAACGTTCCTTAACCCAGTCAGTTGTGAAGAACAAAGTTTGTCACCAGCTTACCTGGGTTACCATTATCAAAGGTGTAACTGGCAACCAGGGCACCCCCATGCAAGTTCGCTGAAAGAACAAACGTTTCATTTTTTATCCAGTCCATTACTGCCCGAGTCTCTGGCTGAATGCTGGCACTGTTACTTTCAAAGGCATCAGGAAAATTTCTGTTCAGATCTTTTCCATTCCTGTTGTACCTTAGAAAGAGAGAAGACATTCCCATTACTGTTTTGCCTGTGGTTACTTCCACATCACTCAGTACTTCATATCTGTGGTATGCTAGTATCTTTGGGGAACAGACAAGATGACCATTTTTTATTTCTCAAGCATTACGGTGATGGACTTCAGTTTGCTTTCTGGCAGCACTGGAATTTTCATAGGCCACAATAAAACAATTCTAAGTGGAAACAGAGAATATTTAACATGCACATAGAATGTACATCTACTCATAAGTGAATTAGAAAAACCAGAGGCGGATCAAAAGGACTTTGTCCTCCTCCTGTATCTGTTTTTCCTGCTTGTATAGAAGACCAAGGTAACTACTGAATGGCTCTATCCCTTGGGCTGTTGTCACTCTCAACAGACAGAAAAAAATTGAGTCAAACACAGGATGCATTTTCTTCTGCCAGAGCCTTAACACCCAGCTCTGTTCAAATGCTCTTGCTTTTTCACTCAGGTCAGTACAGGAATAAAGAGGGTATTCACCCTTGACTGTGTTAACTTTTGAACTCAGTCTGTTAAATTCTGTCTATTTGACAGTGAGGAAATAAAAAATACACCCCTCCACAAAAGTCCCATCTATTTGCTGAGGAATACGTTTTTTCTCAATAAAAAGGATGGCCTAAACTGGTCACCTAAAGAACTAAACAACCTAAACTTTCTTTTCACTTGCTTCTGATGTTGCCAAGGCCAGTGATACAAGAGAAGTTCTAGCTCATGGGTTTGCTTTTCTGCACATTCCAAATTTGTCCTTTGGGCATTTCTTCCCATTCTCTCACTGTCACTTTCCCTCTTCTAGCTTGTTAAGCTTTTCATCCCCTTTTTGGTCTCTGCAATAGTCACAATAAAGAATTCAGAAGTAGCACAGCATGCAATGCCAGGTTATATTTTCTTCTGTGTAGGTTTTTTTTCCTACCATCACTACTAGCACAGAACCTATTATAGCCAGCTCTGCTTTTGTAACTCCACTTTCTTATTAAATCCACATTCAACATTATTTTTAAACACATTGCTGAAGTCCATTCAACGAGCTTAGAAACACCTTTTCTCATTAAGAAGGGCTACAGAATTCTGCAATTGAAATAGATCCTTGTGGGTTGAATTTTCCTTCTTTTCTTGTGGCACTCTAAAGGTGCTACAAAACAGGGAATTGTGCTTGTATTCACAATCTAGGTCTCCTGCCTAAAAGGTGAGGTCATTATGCCATTCTGACCAATTTTTTTCTGGCCACACCACATATAAACACCAGTCTGACTCAGTCTTCCAGAAACTCTATGCCATAACAACATGTCTTCAGAAGAGCACAGGCAAAAATTAGCCCTAGCACATCCTGTGGACTCTGCTCTCCACCAAGTATGATTCAGTCTTCTGGATAGCTGCGATTATTACTCCCCACCCATTTATTTTACCTCTCCCACCCTCCTAAGCCACTCTTACCTTCCTTGCGTGTAAAAACAATCAGGCACTTTTGTAGCTTCAAATCCATCAGGATTCATCGTTGGCATGATATGAATCCGGGTATTATTGAGTAACCGGGTAATAACTGGATCATGTCCATAGCTGGTCACCAGGAAATCTATCAAATGGAGCAGGATTTCTCTCCCAACAGTCTGTGTAAAGAAGCACAGATTTTTACTTTATTTATTTTCTTCTTCTTCTTCCATATCAGACTTAAAGATCCACCACCCTGAACTTCCAGGTTTTTCTTAGGGACTACACAGACATACAAGGCATATGAGAGCACACTGATCAACACGACTTTGTTTTATGCTCTCTCCTAAATATATTTAAAGCAATTGAATAGATTAAAGGAATCCCTGGAGGGTGTTCACAAGGGTTTTAAACCCAGATCAACCAGACCATTTTGTATGATGGGGAAACTGACTGTGTCAGATGCACTGCTGAAATCTTGTATGGATAAGGAACAGCTATAAGAAAAACTAGAACTGCCTGATAAACATCATGTGGGCTTGGGAACACTCCACTGTGTTTTCTCAGTCCCACTGCAGGGTCCCAGCTCTGTGCTAGTGCCAGAGTGACCCTGCACGAGTACCAGTGCTGTGCAGCACCACTTCGCAGTGGTGCTTCAGCAGGAAGGGAGGACAAATCTGCCACATTTTTCCAGGATGCCACAGAGCAGAATTTTTTCTTGTTAATCCTCTTTTATGGGAAGTCAATACAAGATCAAAGAGGCCACATAGATACTTCTGCTACATTGCTTTATTTTAATGTCATGAACATGTGCATTGGGGAAACCAAATAAATCCCTAGAAAAAGACATGGAAAGACATTTGGATATAGATTTTAGATCAAGGAGAGGCAGTGGCAGAGAAAAAGCTGAACACATCTTTTTGTTCATATAAGTTTGTGTAAATCATGCATGAAAGCTGACATCTCCCTTTAGTCTATCAGTTTTTAGTATAGTGTCAAGTACCAGATCTAGAGTTAAGGACAATCCTATATTCTACCCCAGAAACCACTGCTACTGTTCAGTGGACCGTATTTTCCAGGGGCACTTTCCACAGCACTGTGACCCTGCCTCAAGGCTGCTTTAGGCTTCCTAAGCCCTATCTGGAAAGGGAACAAACCAAGACTTGCAAGCAGATGAATTCTAGAGATAACTTATCTCTACTTTATCTCCAAGAACAAAGCCTGGTATATCACAACATGATCTAAACCAGCACTTGAGTATGTGAAAACAGACTGCTCTGCAGGTTTGATAAATATACTCTGTGAAATTTAAGACGGGATGCAACAGAACCTGTCTTGTACAGGCAGCTCTTGAAAAGGGTGATAGACATCTTGGGNAGGAGAGGAGAGGAGAGGAATCAGCCAAATCATAGCCCCGGGCATGAGAGATGAAGTTACCAGACTCAGAATCAGCAAGAATAGCTCCACCACAGAGACAGCTAAACTACAGACAAGACTGGACTGCTGTCTGGAGAAATTGGGAAAGTGCTCTTCTCCTACTGTACTTCTCTTCAGTGTCTGACCAAAAGAAATTCCAAAAAGAAAGGGTAGAGAAGCAGGAGCAGAAAGGGGAAAAAAAGAAAAGTAACAAAAGAATGTGGTAGAAAAGAACAGTGTTTACAAAGAATGAAAGATAACCAGATTCTCACAGATTACCTTCTTTGCACATAAAAATTAATCCCAGGCTTACTTACATATACAGCATTTTACAGGATTCCTGGTATAGCTGTTGTTGTACTCAGGACATTAGGTGATTCAGATTATCGTAAGAGTGTTGGTGCTTGGGTGATTGCACAGTGAGGGAAGAAGATACTTACTACCACTGTTTTGGTGTGATAACAGAGGGGTGGTTTGTTTTGGTCCAGAGCACGCTGCATTGCTTGGGAAAACACATCTGCAAGTATCTGAGGGAAAGTTTTTGCTCCTGGGAAAGTTCAAGTTCAAGGTCAAGTTTTGACCAAGCCCTTGGAAAGCATCTGCTGTTCAGTCAAGCTTTACCCTGTTACTATAGAGACCAGGTGTGTCTGTGGATAAGAGTTATTAGTCACTTAGTTTTATTTTAAAGCTTCAAATAAAGGATATAGACACACTGAAGGTAGGTTGCTGACAGTAAAGTCAAGGACAGACACTTTTACCTGCCTCAGGTTTAATATGAAGATAAGAGAGAAGAGCAGGGGACAGCATGAATATGTTTTTGGGCTTTGAGAGGACATGAACACTTAGTTTTGATTGCAGTATCCCAAGGGAGATGCCAAAATGAATTGTGCTGCTGCATTTCACACCAAGGGTGACAGAAAAGCAAAGGAAATCCCTTTCTCCCAGCTCTAGGGATACAATTAGACATTAAGTTTCTCTGTGCACTTTCAGATGTCAGCTTCCTCCTGTGCCCCAAAGGGAGAAAGTCAGCAGGAAAGGCTTTCAGTGATCCTCAGGGGAATCCTTGAACGAAGAAGCGTGCATGTGTCAGGACATGGATCAGTGCTGTAGAAAAGGGTGCGACTGCTGCTTCTAACACAAATCCTTTAAAGCTCCTGACTGCCTGCTGGCAGGGCTGTGTCAGCACCCTGCTCAGCTACCACAGGGATTACTCAGGAAGCCCGAGCAGCAGCCAGGTGGGAGATTCAGGTCAGCTCCAATTGCACCTGCACTGTAACACTTCAATACATCAGCCCTGGGTTTAGAACAGCACTGCTACCACATGAGAGAGACCTAATAATACCAGGGGACTATGGGTGGATGGACTCTGCCCATTTTTATTATTACAATTCTTTCCTTAAACATGGCCTGGCTTTAAAGCGGAACGATGTTGAAAGCAAGATCCAAACCGTCAGGTAGGACCTGTTCCAGGGTAACACGGTGTTGCCCATCTCCTTGCTCCAGCCCTGGCTGCTCCACAGGCCAGGTTCAGCATACCAGGCACAGCCCCACCTAAGGAAGCACAGCATGAGCAGAGAAACCAGCAGGCCATCCTGGTTTCCCACTGAAATGCCACACCTGCAAGATGTTATTTTTAACACTTGTACTCACCAATTACTACGCACCGCTAGGACACCCCACTGGGGCTGTCGTTCTTGGCTAAAACACGGCAGTGTTAAAGTGGCTGTTTATGCAAATAGCTTGGCACACACCCACACATCCCTTTACTTCTACAGCAGCAATGGCTATGGGCATGTGAGAAACACCACTGTATGACAGGGAAGTGCAGTTCTCTGGTTTGGCACTGAAGGAAACAGCAACATAAAGCCTGCTTTTGAACTAGTAACCAGTGAAAGTTGTTACCACCTGGATAAACTCCACTGGCTTCAGGACTGACCTGGCTGAGAGATGGAGAGCTTTTCCTTTTCCCACTCAGAAGAGTGTGAACAAAGATAAGGAAAAAAGTAACTGCAGCAAGACAGCGTTAAAATGTGCTGAAACAGACCTCAGCAACATTCAGCTTTTTTCAAAATCTGTTCTTAGCACTGAGATTTGATTGTTTTGAATTTTGAAATCCCTGGTGCTTCTGAGCCTTTTCACATTATATCAGCTAATACTGAAGCTAGGTGGAAAATAGTTCACTATGCAATATTTTTTATTAATAGGGACTTTTTTCCTAGAGCAAATACTGTTCCCTTGCATATCACTTCAATATTATATCACACAGGACTGAGGACACACGAATAGGGGCTTACAATTCCTTATAGCAAGTTGTGTAGTATATACATCATTCTTTTTGTGCAACTGAATGATAAAAAAACAGCCTTTTTTCCACAGTGGTATTTTGATAGTGTAAATGCAGCTTCCATTAATTTTTTAGGAATAAGAGTAAGAAATTCTACACAAGACTCATTAGGTTATTGTTTGGTGTTTTTTTAAGACCCCATTATATTGATCACAAAAAAATCTACTCCAGTGCTTATTGACCTAAGCCCTGATATTTCAGGAAACCCTGCTGTGGATATGACTATGATGACATGGAAAATTGGGTAGAGTTGCTTTGACTTATTTCACAAGATAAGGCCGCAGATAAACACATCCTTTCACACAGGCTAGTTCAGACCTATCAGTAGCAGGCTGTTTCATATAATGAAAGAGGAAAAATAGTACTATTTTAAATAATATTTTATACTACTATATTATTATTTATATTAGTGTTTTATTTATACTATTATAAATAAATTGTTTATTAAAATAAGCTTTTGTATTATTTAATATTATTTGCATTGTTATTTTATATACTGAGAAAATAAAGCAATCAGAAGTGGACACTTTAGGAGAAAAGGACTGATATCAGCACTGCCATCCTGAGAAAGAGTTTCTGTTGTGATGGTTCAGTTTCTTTCTACAGCTGCACAAAGTTAAAGCCATATACTCAATACATTAAAGGAGGAAAGCAGAAACACACAGGAAGTTTACAGTTTGTTCAGATGTGCTTTTCCTCAAATGGTTTCCCTGCAGTGATATACACAGTTTAGGAACAGCCTTCCAATTAGATCCTATTTGTTCAGTTGTATAGATTTCAATCACTGGCACAGAGGGTCCAAAGGTGATAGTTCTGCTCCACTTATGACCTAGGAGTATTTAGGGTTTTGGTTGTGGCCGATGTTAAGCAGGAGGAGCTCTTCCCCAGGGAGGAATGTGTGACTTAGAAAGGGAAGATCTTTCAAGTAAGAGTACAAGGCTGGGACAAGAGAGGCTGCTAATTCAGAATGGGAGTTGTCCCAGAAGATCAGGCAACGTCCCCCTCACCTTCCCCCTACAGACTTTATTAACATTTCACAGGCTTATGCATTTTGTGCAGTCAATCACTGCCATCTTGATTAAAGTTAGCTTAAATCCATTTTAATTTTGCTCAGGTTAAACAAAAAGTACTGCTAAAAATGGTGTCCAGCTTCATACAGCCAACACAAAGAGCAGGAGAAGTCTTTTGTTGCCTCTCAGTGGATCTGGGGCAAAAGTTCACTCTATCTGGCAACAGTGAACACAAATTAAAGGTTTTTAAATCTTGGCTGGTTATGTCTTAGAGCATCAAGAAAAATTAACTTACTTAAAAAAATAAATCTCTTCAGATCTGAAAAAAATACTTCTCTCCTGATACTGTGAACTCACATTACTTTATTAGATCTTCCTTATTGGGCAGCTTTCCAAATAACCTAGATTTTCTTCCAGCAGCATGTGTGAACAGCCCACACACATGCAATTCAGGTTCCACCCCAACTTTTATGTTTCTGGAGCAGTGGGCCAGCTGAGTCAAAGTTCAGTGTCATATGTGTGATCATAACAGGTAAGAAGGGCAGCATCACCAAACAAAGCTTGAGAACAAAACTTCTCATTTTATATCTTTTGTGGAAAACATCACTGAAGCACAAAAGACCTGACTGGATCAATGAAGCCATAATCCCACAGTTCCAATTTACAAAAGACTCTGGCACACAAGTTGAAGCTTGTTGTATAATTTGTGCAAAACTTATCTGCTTAATATATTGTAGTTGACTCTATCCCCAGTGACTAGTCCAGCAGAATCTCAGATTATGGGAAAAAAATATTCAAGTTCTCCAACACTTCTCTATATGAGGAGTTAATTTCCTGCCATCTGAAATACATTTACGATTTATGAAAAAAAAAACCCAAACACCAACTGTGTGTTACCTGTATGTACCAAAAAAACCCATACAGCAAAAATCATCCTGAGGGCCAGAAAAGGAAGAATAGCTCTATTTCTGGAGTGTTCCCTAGGTGTGAGCTTGGTCTGACAAACAATTGGAATGTAGGACGCCTTAGCCAGGCAGCTCAAGGATCAACCCTGCTCAGACTGTCTGGCACTGTGTCTGACTTGAAAAGAAAACCTTGCCTCATTTCCTCATGAAGTTAATAAAAAACTTAGATCCTAGGCAGGGATCCGAGTTGCCAGTGCCCATCAACTCCCAGCCCTGTGGATGTGCAAACAAGTGTGTGTTTCTATGGTCAAAGCTCCTTTTGTGTATCCAGCTGGACAGTGATAATGACAGCGGTGCTTCCTTGTGGACACTTCAGTATGTGTGGCCTTTTGCAGTCCAGCAATATTGGATTTTCAAGCCAGCCTGTTCTGGATGAGATCATATCCTGCCCTCCACCTCCTCGCCATCAAAGCTGGGTGATTTACACTCACATGTTTGCAATCCCCTTCATCAGTCTGCAGGGATTGCAGTGTGGAGCCTGGGTTCCCAGATGCCTTGGTGACACACACCAGGCTCCAGGAGCTGCAAGCCTTATCTTGGGCACCCAGTAGCAAATGTACCCATCTGACACCATGAATCAGCTTCCTCCCACACAGAGTTAAATTCCCAAGCAGTCAAATTCCCAGCAGCACTTTGAGCAAGGCCAGTGTGGAACAAGGTGAAACTAGTCTAACTTGGGGAAAATTCTTGGCACATAGTGTCACAAGTGCCTGTAGGCGTGCAAGTGCTCACACACAGTATTGTTAACAGCAATAACTCGTGACACATTACCCTTTGCACAGGATACACTTTCCACTATATCTATCTTCAGCAGTTTTGGGAATTCACAGTCTAGCACATATATATACACACACATATATCTTGCTACTCCTGTTAAATTATTTAACCTTCACATGAAACATTGCATAAAACATACTGCACAGTTTAAACTTATCCTGAAGATGACTCATATAATCAGGTAAAGATACAAGAAATATAAGGCAAAAAGTATTATAGATGACAGTGAAGCTTTGATTCTTTCTGATTCAGATTCAAGTACTGCACCAGGTAGGCTCATAATCATCATCTCTCCTTGATCACTAAGAAGTGGGCACTCTTCCCAGAGCAAGTTTATTATTCTGGCATTGCATTTTCTTTTGTACTCCATGTCATCTCAGGTGTTCCTAGTTACACCTAGTTAGGTGTAATTTAACTGTTCCTAGCTTAAGGTTCCCAAGATAAATTTTCTTCCTACAATAAATAATTTGATGCTTCACAGCAATTATTACTTAATCTTAGGATGTATTTGAAGAGTTCTATCAGTCATATTTCACGCCTAGGCAATAACAATGTACAAACTGCTGCATCTGACTCGTTGCCAGGAAACTTAAAGCCTCTGGGTTTACTCACTTGGAGAAGACAAAGCTCTCTACTTAACAGACGTCTTGAGTGTAGGATTGTAGGACTTTTCACCATGATGTAAGGTCTCCTAAGGCCCTCCCACCAAAACAACTGAACTTTAATCTGAAAATTCCTCAATAAATGCACATATATTTTGTCTTCCTTGAGTTATGACATACCTCAATAATAAGAAGCACATGCCTGAGAGAAGCTCACTGTAAACCTCTGGTAAGTGTATTTGGTATAAATGACATTGCAAAAATTGAAACGTACCTCATCCCCATGCATATTAGCAACATACTTGAACTCTGGAATGCCAATCTTATGTTGGGTTGGAAACCTTCCCAGAACAAGAACCCACAGGTCTCTACCTTTAAGAGGGGAAGTGGAAAAGACATTTTTTAAAACAAGTGCAAAATCATACAAGCCTTAGAAGAATAAAGAGTTGGTCATTAAGACCATTGTACAAATTCTCATATTTCATTGGTGCCCACTCAGTCCTCTATATAACATATCAAAGTAGACTGTGGAGTTCTTTTATTCTATGAATATTTGCAATATAAGTTACAGGAATAAATATGCTTTGCCTTCTGCCCAAGTATGTAATAAAACCTGCATTTTCTAAAGCATTCAACCAGGGCTAGAAAAGAAGGCTCTTTTTTTTTTTTTTTTGGTAATAAACACTTTTCAAATTAAATTTAGCAAATAAGACCACTTTTCACCCCCCCCAAATTTAAATCATAAAGCTTTTCTGAAATATATACAGAAGTTTTCATTATCACAAAGAAAGAACATCTGGTTTTGTACTAAAGACAACACAAAAAAGCTAAACACATTCATGCATTACTGCTCAGAAAACAGGAGGTACCAGAAAGAGCTGTATCACAGACTTATTTCAAATATATCAGCAGGGAAAGAATTAATAGCTGCAGAAAGAGTACTAGTTAGCACCACTAAAGCTGCACAAGAAGCTGAACTTTAAGTAACAAAATAAACATACAGACGTTATGTAAGTCCACACTTAAGCGGGGGGGGGAGAGGGAGAGAGGAGGGCATTTATTGTTATTATTTTTAGTGATACTGTGGCATTTCAGACCTCACCTGCAAGTCTGTGCTTCCCACTAATGTGCTCAGTGAGGCAGAAAACTCAAGTTTCAGTAGATGGCAGCAATGAAACTGGACCAGTTCCTGGATAGTAGCAGTGACAGGCTATAGATTGCTAATGCCCAGACCTCACATGTGTGCTAGCTGGGACCCACGACCTGTCTGAGAGGAGCCCAGCCATCACTGCTACTTGCACGAAAGATGCAGTACTATAAAAAGCCTTATTTTCTAAATCTTTGTGGGTCACCAAATCTGCAGTAAACAAACTCTGGAGCATATTAACTTCCCATTCGTGAAGGCATGACCCCTGTAGTCATGCAGATGCCACAGTGTTTTTGTTTTCTTCTCCAGCTATGTGACTCTCAGCAGCTATACCACACGGGTCATGACTTTGGGAATGAAAAAAAATTTGAAGAGGACTGAAGCAAAACTGCAAGATGCACTGAAACAGTTGTAAGAGAGGTAAAACTGAAGACAGTGGTTGCCAAACTAAATTATCAGTTAACAGAATCAGAGTCCTAGGCTTAGGATCAAGAAGCAGAAACACAGTGCTGAGAGCTGACAGATTCAACAAAGAGTGATCTCAGTATCCCCTGGTTTTACAGTTGCTCTTGAAGACATTGGTGTTCCACCCCTGTAACCATGCTCACAGCACAAAGCTGTGAGATGATGCTACTGACTCTTTCATTAGAGGACAATGTGAGCAAGCAACCCATACTTTAAAAAAAAATTTTGTGGCAACTGATTTGGTAAGAAAGCTAGTTACGTGGCCTTGTTGTATGTAGAGCCACTGCTTCATAGAAACAGAAAAAGCTTGATTTCTGTAAGCTTAAACAAATTGCAGAGTGGAGAACCCAAAGATACTAGCTTTTAATCACATTCTTCTTCAGAAAGGAAAAAAAGAGAACACACAAGTCATCTCACCCTTCTTCCCTCCAAAACCTCCAGAGGTCCCCTCTAATCTCAACCATCCTGCATCCCTGTGAAAACAGATGACAAGTCTTGCTGTGGTAGCATATGTTTGGAATTGAAAACAATCCTAGTAGTGAAAAAACTGTCATTCATAATCAAGTGTGGACAACAACCTCAATTCCTAACCCTGCAATGTGTCGTTCTCTCTCTAGTTGTATCCTAGGGCAACTTCCAATGAATTAGCAAGGAAGTCCTTACAGAATGCTCCTATGATTCTTCGTCCCTCTAAACCCTGCTTCCCAGCTCTCTTTCCCTCTACTGGAAGGCAAGTTCAGACATCCCTCCTTCGTGTCAGTTGCCATGTGGACTTGTGCACCAAGAGGAACACACCTGCTTACAGCAACAACTGCAGCCTTTCCACCACAGCCCAAACACAAAGCTGGCTACTGCAAGCCTACAACATGCAGCTCACAATGTATTACCGAAGCAAAGAGTCCAAGTAGAACTAAAGTGCTCTAGATGTCTCCATCATTTAAGATCTTCTACAAATAATAATGTATTTTGATTTTAAATTGTAAAATAATACTTCCAGTGTGTTGCCATCAGCAGTATTTATTCCTGTTGCTCTCCATGTGAATTGCACTCATGGGAAACATAAGGAAGAGCTAAGTATAGACTAATATTAAATACTGATGTAAATTGGTCTTTCCTGCATTAGTGTTCAGCATGTTTAGAGTTTGTGTGAGGGCCATCTGCACAATAAACACTCCCATGAACTGAGATACCAATTATTTCCTGGCATTTCCAGCTTGTAAGAAGTACTAACCCTTCCATTAACAATTAAAATACATTCCTGAGTCTGCTCAGCCTGCAGTACTGGATAGTGTATCTATGAGGGATGATGTAAGATTTCTTTCCATACAGCTGTAATTAAGTGCATATAAAAAGATTCAGCACATGGATGGTTTCCTTTAATCAGCAAAGCCTAGATAACTCTGGTTTGGTACCTGAAGGGAGCAGCTAAACTTCCTCTCATGCTTTGAAAAGCCATTTCTCACTGCCAAATTGCCAAACCAAAACTGACGTCAACTAATTAGTGAACTATATTTCAAGCGATGAAGACAAACGTGTGGTTCTAAGTGTGTGTCTCAGGACAAGTAACAAGACTTGCATTGGAGCAGAGCCAGACCATACTAGTAGAATGAGAAACCTTTTTAACTTTTTAAAAGGTTTTCTAGCACTGCCAATAGTTTGCGACGTAGCATCAGTATTTTAAACAGATGTACAAAAAATTGTAATTAAAATGAAGAATTGAAACTGATCTCCAGATCTAGTGGGAAAGAAACCAAATTAATCTGTAGATATTGGGAGTCTAGACTGTGCTCCCCGCTTTTGTTCTGAATTTGAGTTCTTCTTTTCTTCACTTTGTTCTTTACAGCTTCATTTATGAAAAGCTTGTCATTTCAAAGAAAGTTATGGCTAGGAAATAGAGTCAAATGACTGGGGAATGGCTCAGACCCACTGTCAGTACCAGTCAGGCTAGGGTACTGATTCAAGAGTTTGCAGGGAGGACCACTTTGACCAAGAAAAAGCAGTAGACTGACTACAGTCCTTTTGCCACGAGTTACACACTGGCTTCATGGGTAGGAACTGCAGTAATACTTATCTGGGTTAAGGCAGTCTCCACCTAGAAAGATGCAGGACAGAGAAGACAGGAAGAAAGATTAACTCTCATGAGAATACAAGGTCCCAGAGCAATTGAGTCATAGAACCAATCTCAGAATCATTGAGCAGCCCAGGTTAGAAGGAACCTCAACAGATCATCTGGTCCAAGCCTACATGGGAAAGGAAACCTAGATAAGATTATTTAGCACTTTGTTCAATTGCATCTTTAAAACCTCCAGTGAGGAGGACTCTACCTCATTTCTGGGAAAGTTGTTCCAGTGAATGATTCTCACTGTAAAAAATTTTCTTATATTGCGATGGAACCTCTCATAGTGCAACCTGAACCCATTGCCCCTTGTTTTTTTCCATGTAGCTCCTTGCAAAGACAAAAGATCCATCTTCTTTGTAGCCACTCTTCAAGTACTAGAATTCTGTGATAAGATTCCTCCCCCCAGCATTCTCTTCTGCAGGCAGATGAGCCTCCCCAAGCAACACTGTCTTCCAGCAAAACACTACCACAGCTAATGAAGGACTTCAAGAGTAATTCCTTTTGCTAAATTATCACCAGCAGCACCCTTGCCCTGAGGTAGTTTGATTTGTCATCACCAACTGAAGCTGAAAAATCTAAAGCCATTTTGGAACTTTTCTTCTGCAAGGGGACTGCCCAACAACACACATGGCTTGATTCAGATTCTAACAGAATCTGGAGTACCAATACACTACTTGTATAACCAGAAATGGTTAACCAGAATGACTGATGTAGCAGTATTGCAGAAGTAGCCTTACAAGCATGAACAAATATGTGATTTTAACCTAGCCAGACTGAGTAAAACATCCCCAAAATAAGCTATATACCTGAAGCCGAGATCAGAAAAACATCTGTAAGAACAACCGTACACCACATTCTTTTGTGAGCATTTACCCTACTTTCAGGTATACTATGATCCACTGAGACAGAATGGATTATCTAAAGACTTGGCCTGTAGAAGCACTGGCATTAGTAATGAACAAAGTTGATATACCAAGAAGAGCTAGGACACTTTAAATATAAGAAAGTCTTCAAGGCATTTTAAAGAATAAAGAAATACAATCAATCACATACATCAACCAGGCATATCTGGCAATATTCAGCATGGTGCTTAGGTAAGCAGAATAAAACCCAAAAAGCTGCAGGTCTACCACAGCCACTGACAGCCACCGAGTCACTATGTGGGGGTCACTGCTAAACTTAATACTTCTGGCCTCTTCCCACGGATCCCTTATTACAGACATAAGGCGCTCTCTCTCAGCAAAACATAAACAGAAGTATCATTTTCCCACTATTTAATCAGTTCCTATCTACTCCAAGAGATTATACCAGTCACTCTAAATTAGAGTCAGCACTATATAAGTAGAACTGATGGAATAAACAATGACTCTAAAAAACAATAGATACTGTTTATTTGTATCCAAAGCACTCGAGAAAGGAAGGGAGTCAAAACAATTAATGGTTCACATGCTTGCTTATCTTCCTAAAGGTTTACAAATCTTTGGTTGATTGGGACATCCATAGCTGCTTTGGACACTTTCACAAGGCTTGTATCTTATGAGAACAGCAACCCTTTCTTTCCTATGTACATGAGTCATCACTGTACCATTTCCAACTCTTGTGATCAAGTTGAACACACTCTTTATACCCAAAACCATGAAAAATTGCCAATGCAGAGCACAGTCTCTACAATAGTACCTTAGAGGTTATTTGAACAAAAATCAAGAAATAAAAATAAATTTGCAAAGGCCAAAGAAAAACAACCCCAAGGGAATACTGGTTTCAAATTAAGATATACTAACTTTATTCAGTATTACTCACTAAGAAGATGAAAACACCACAGTCTGAGCAGGCTTTTTCTACTATTTACACTGACCAGTTTCATACTTACACCCAGAAACCAAATAGACTATTTTTCCTTTTCACCAACTCTTATTTCTATTAACAAAAAGTTTTTAAACCTAGTTCTAAAAAGGTGTATCTTATTTTCTGAGAAAGCTGTGAAACTGGTATGCATCTAGTAATTTTCAGAAAAGCTATTGTATACATGAAAGTAATAAATATTACCCATTCACAGCAGTACCATTGGATCATCATGAATAAAGTGATTGCTTGTAACACAAGCCGGCCATAAGGGAGAGAGGTGGTTTGTTTTAAAGCGCAATTTATGCAGATTCAACAGTTTTGTTTAGCCTACACTTTTACTGTCAGAGGCAGAGGACATCAGAACTATTTCTGCCACTTGAAGGTAACAGAGGGAATGCACTAGAGGTTGTGGTTCATACATGGCTGAGAAGTTACTGGTGCACTTTGAGGATTTCAGTTCACTGAAGTATCTCACCAAGAGGCTTGCAACACCTATCCTGTAAAAACCCTTGTCAGATCTCAGACATTATGTTTGCCTCAAGAATAGGAAGCTCAAAACCATACACATCTCAACACTGACAAGCAGACTCCTACAAATCCAGATACCCACCCCTATTTTTTTTTTTTTAACCCAATGAAGGGGAAAAAACGGAGGCTACATTAATTTTTTAAAAATAATCCAGTGTCTGTCATGATCATCTGTTTCTGGTTTAGTTAACAAGCTACATTAGCCTGACCAGTTGTGTCCAGATTCCCGCCTAAAACAGGTAACAAAATGTCTCTGTAGAAACATTAGCGACTGGCTTTCAGGAAAGGTAACAAAGGCACAAGGCAACAACTAAGAATCAGGCTGTGTTACTATCTACAAGTAGAGTAATTTGGCCTTTAGTCTCTTGAACAAACATGCTCTGGAGGCCTTTGTTTATTCTTGGGATTTTGAGATCAGCCCAATGCAATTGTGTATCAAAGCAAGTTTTGTACTTTAGGCACATCACAATCAGGAAATACACTTCATCAGAATCATCCTGGCTGCGTATTGCTTGAAGTGCATACCAGGGAAGGCATCTGTGCCTACCTCATTCCTGCAATTTTCTCTAGATGTTCTTTGGAAAACAGAATTATGGATAAGACTGAACTTTTGAACTGACAATAGGACTACATTTCTTACTTTGAAGAGAATTCTCTTTTGTTTTAGGTTTAGGGTAAGTGTTCCTTTTTCAGATGTGCTCAAGCTCTATTGAATGCCCCAGGTAATTGCAAGACCATAGATGTAGAACACACTGGCTAGGGACAAACAGGAAATATAACTCTACTGTCCTAAATCCACTGTGAGCTCAGCATGTTACGTAGCAGCTACAGTAATTTAATTAACTAACTCTGACTGCCATGGTCTGACCTTTCCCATAAGTAAGTCCTAGATATCAAACTGCAGAATCATCTGCTTAGAAAGACCCTCTAACCTCTTTCTCACATTTGAGCCACTGCACAGCTTAGAGTGAACAGTTTTACAAGGAGAGTATTCTCTCAGCTGTGAGTGGAAGAGATCTACAGCCAGTCCTACGCATTATCTTTTTCTATGTCCACTTCATAAAATTAATCTTCTAATTAATTAAAAGTTCCAAAAGCAGAACTTCTTCTGAAGGATTTCAGAAAGTTTAGAAATCACATGCACATTCAGATTTCATTCAAAGAAAAATCCCAGCTCTAAAAACAATCTCTCTTCTACACATAAACACGTACAGAACAACTGTCTAAGGAACAAATGCTTCGTTGTAAGAAGTCTTGCAAACAATTAATTAATGTATTATAAGTAGGTCTCCATGTACTTATGGGAACACAATACGCCATAGCTACATACAGCAAACCTTTAATTAGGTAGCCCTGAAAATAAGCAAGACTGGTTCCTTCAAGGATCTACAGCCAGAGGTCCTAGGCAGAAAGGCTGGGCAGAAGGGATGCAGGGCACACTGCTCTTCTTCTGTGGGAAGTAAATGGGAAGCTACTAGAAACACTTATCCACTAAAAATCTCATTGTCTGAAGTGGGATAGGAGAGTTCTCCTCAAGCTAAAAGGAGAATGCAGACAAATTGACCATCTGGGTAAAACTGAGACAAGGTAAGAGTTTTATTTCTTTAAGTAAGTTTGTGATTAGGATCACATTTCATTTACAGGGCTAAAAATACATGCACAATGCTTCAAAATGCAGAATGCTACAAGGAGTAAGGGAGAAAAAAACCCCATTCATTTATGTTCATTATGCACCACTGCCAATATCCTGAGCTCTGTATTTTAGTTAGTTGTAAAACAAACTAAACCTCCAAACATAAAATCTCTTACATATTTACTTCCTCAATACCAGGAAAGGATATGGATACAGCATCCACCAGCTGCAACTGGTGATTCTATGTTACACGAGCTCCAGAGCATTGCTAACTTCATTGGTGTGAATTACAATATCCAGTAGTCAATTCTGCCTATTTCTAAACAAACACAGAAAGCTGCAAAGTCTTGCTGATGGAAAACAGGATGGCTCCAGCCTTTAGACCTCTATTGCTGTGAAAAAAAGGTTGACAAACATATGCTGCAAGCAGACAACTACATAGCAAAAGACACAGAGGAAGCAGGAGAACAGAGATTTTTCCCACAAGGCTGATTCTAAATAAATGCTACTCACATTAACAGTGCACTATTTCTAAACAGATCAGATTGTTCCATTTTGGAATTACAACATTAAAATTTCCATACTAGATAACAGTTTATATATGAGAAATGTTTGATCTACATTGCTAGAATAGGTTCCCCACACACTTTTTGATTTATTTATTTAGGCTGGGACAGGAATCTTTAATACAGCATGTTTTTTCCATGTTCCACAGGAAAAAAAAACAAATAAACAAACTTTCCCACAAAACTTTCAGCAAGAAGTGTATTTAAGTAGGAGAAATCATAGAAGGCAGGACAAAAGCGATTGACCATTTCACAGCAAGCGTAAAGAAGACTTAAGCAAATCATTTTACTTTTACTGCAATAGAATAGGAATGTGTTCAGAGTCAGTGACTGCATCTCCAAGAGTTAATGTCTAAGCTTATCAATCTTTAAACATCTGACACTGACCAAATGACATGCTTTTTAAAAATGATTCATGCAGTAAGCATAGTTATACTGATGGGAAAGCAAAGTTAAGTCTTATCATCAGATAAAATCTTAGTACTTGGCTATTGGAGGACTGATTGCACACCAACTACTTGTGTTGCATCACAGGAGTCAAATGCTAGAGGATGCAGACAGATAATATATGAATATATTTCAGTGTTTAAAGAATTTTTAGCTTCAGTTAGGGCAAAGAGAATTTAGAGCTAATATAGCAATGGTGACTTCTATTTAAACACATGATTTAGAGCAAAGCTCAGTTGGGAGCTGAAGACATAAGAATACAAGCTAATACTTCTTGGTTTTAAAGTCATGGTTTAGCTTTCACTAGATAAAACATGAAGGAGCCAGTATTCTTCCTCTGTTTCATTTTCCCTTCCCATCACAGTGACTCACATAATGTACTGCAAATAGACTTTACAAGGCTATTAATATCAATCCCATCTGTGAACCCAAACACCTTTTCAATAATAAAAACAACATGTAAACCTTCTTACAATCTTGTTAACATATAAGATTATTATGTTAACATACAAGATTTATATGCCACACATACTGTCAAAGACAAGAACAAAGACGGTTATAAGGAAAGACAAAAAAAAGCAAGTGAACACACAACAAGAAAAAATTTCAGAAGTGGGCAGGCATGGATAAGAATTTAATTATCACAGTAAGTTTTAGGATGCCCATTTTTACACGGAACTCTGGACTGGAGCCAAGCAACTTTAGTAGGGGCCCTCAGGGTGGAAAATGTCTCATTCATTCTTATTTCTAAAAACAAACTTTGAAAAACCTCAAGCTTATATTATCTATACACACCATACTTGCATGGTGAGCCTGTAAGGAAGTTTGTGGGGTGGGGATAAGGAGGAGGGAAGGGAAGAAGAGACATTATCAGGGATTGGAGACAGGAGGAAAGTCATCTGCAGCAGTCATATGGAACAAACCTAAGGTAACAATCTTCTACACAAATATACCTCACGTAATGTAACCACAGAAAAAATAGCTGCAATATAGTCTTAAAGACAACACATTTCCTGTGGATTTTTGTCTAGGTAATTTGTTTATTTTAAGACAAAACAAATCCTCTCTATTACCTTTCATTTTCCTTCCTTCTTTTAAAAACACTGGTACTAGCATTTAACAATGGGTAACACCAAGAAACTTACCTTGAAGTACAGTGGGCTGTATATAACCTTCTCATTCTACTTTTGTGCAGTGCCAGAACCCTAGAGCCAACGCAATAATAATTCCAGGAGAATACAAACATTTTATGGATAACGTATTTCAGCTTTGCTTTCTGCAGCAGTAAAATTTGTTTTCTAGTACTTCAAACAAAGTAAAAACATCCAGAATATAAAAGTCTGTAATGTAAATTCAGTAAAATTTCCAATGCACTTTACTATTGATGGTAGTAACCCAGGCTCCTTCCATACTGTGTCACAATAAATAACTTAATATGAGTTCCTATTTTTCCCCAGCTACATATACAGACTATTAATGTGTAGATGGGACAGGTACAATTCCTGGCCTTTTGTTATTAAAATTTCCACTGAAGTGCAGTGAACCTTAAATCAGTACTCCCCTGTTCAATTACCACCCATAAGTGCCTAAAGGCATCCATCACACTGTATTTAAGTTGACCTCTGGCACACCTTGGGCACACATTCCACTGATGTTGGTGAGGAATGATGGATTAGCTGCCTAGGTTAATTACCTAGGTTTTCTATTGCCTGTATTACCGGGCACATGTTGCATACAATATACCTGAGTCCTAATCCCTAGCACACCCTTTTGCTGAAGTCACAGCTGCTTATCAGATGGAAACCTGGGCATACTCATTCCCTCCCGTTTTCCAAGGAGGAAAACACACGAATGCAGGCAGGAAGGAGACATAATGTGCTGCAACAGGCACCTAGTCACTGGGAAGCCCGGCCTGCTGGGAGCCCTGCTGAGCACACCTTCCCTATAGTGCACAGCACAATCCATGCACGCAGCCACGGGCAAGTCCTGCACGAACTATAAACCCCACAGCAAACATACACACACCCCCTGCACATTTCAGCCTCTCCAGTTTACAGAGCAGGGATAGCAAAATGCTAATAACCAAGACTCACTACTTCAAAACAAAACAAAACAAAATTTCCCCGAAGTTAGGAAAGTGTTTAAGATTAATGGATAGAATGTGGCCATCCAAGGGCAACAGAGAGAGCAACTGGATATTGGTGTTCACTAAGCATCAGAATTGGATGACTAAGCCATATAGTTCTCAACCAAGTAAGCCTTCAGGACAGCTCTTTTGCAAGGTATTTCTGAGAATTTCTAGTGGAAGCAGAACAAAGCCTGGTCAGCTTGTTTTACTTTTTGTCTCTCCAGTGATAAAATCTGCCAAAGGGATATTAATATATAAAGTCAACTTCGAAACTTCATTAGGTAAAGACAGGGGAACTTTAACCATACGCAACCTTTCCCTCAGTGAGCAGAATCTGGCCTGAGGATGTTTACAACTGCCCCAAGTTGAATGGAATTCCAAAAATGCAGACTGGCCTCCATAAAATCTAGATCTAAACCAAGCTGTAATTAGCATGCTATCACTTTATCTCAATCCAGAGTGTATCTGAAAAGACTTTTTAGAGTGTGGATCTACTACAAAAGTTACTCTGCTCTTCCAATACCTGGTTGTTTTTATCCTAAAGAGGTCATCAGGTCTGTTAGAACCCTTAAATTGGCTTCCCATCACCTTCATTTTCTTTTCAAAGAATAACAGCAGCACTGCATGTTGAACAATGAAAAGCCATAGGTCATACACATACATTGACTATTTTGTCTTTGGTAATGCACTCTAAGATTTGCTTGCTGAAGAGTCAGTCTGTTTTCATTGGGGTGGCAGTAGGCAGGATGGGTTAATATGATTACACCAGGTCCCATTCTCCCATCCCAGACTGATGCAGCTCTGCAGATTCCTCTATTATTATAGAGAGCACACACTGAGGTTGAATATTGGACATATTAGAAAACTGAACTCCTGACAAAAAGCTTTTATAACTTTATTCAATAACAGACCTGAAACAATATAAAAGAATTAAGGTATTTTCTGGGCCATCACACATCGCTGCCTACCTGCTGCTAAGACTGAATCAGGTTTGTCACAGACAAATCACCTACAAATCTTGAGGGATGTGAGGATACCTACTAAATTAGACCAAAAGGTAACACTCTAATTTTGTCAGCCAATGAGCTACATCTTTTAAGCTCCTTTCTCCCCTCATTTAAGGATAATAGCTTAGCAGATGAGATACATAATTAAATATCATAGCTCCCACACCAGATCTGGAGACTGAACAGGCCATTGCCAGTCTAGAACACATTGTGCCCAGTAATTTGGCAAAGGCGCTCCTAGTAATCTGGCAAGGGGGAATTTCTATATGGTGATGTAAACCACCACAAAACAAATTGGGTGTTTTTTCATGTTTTCCGCTGAGGATCTTGGTACAGATTCTGCTGTGTACATCACTATTACAGTCTACATGCATCAAATAAACACACTATGTAAATCTCACCTCAAATCTACCCATGACAAATCACACTTGACAGTTTGGGTTTTACGCAGAAATGACTGACTTAGTGAGACGGAGCAAAGCACCCTATTTCTTTGGCAAGGCTTTCAACAGAACCACAGACCCAGGAATTGCATGGGACCTCTGGAGGTCACCTGGTCCAACTCCTCTCCTTAAGCAGGGCCACCTACAGCCAGCTGCCCAGGACTGTGTTCAGACAACTTTTGAATATCTCCAAGAATGCTCCCTGAGCAGCCTGTTCCAGTGTCTAGTCAATCTAATGGTGTCATCATAAACAAGCTGGGAACATATGGATTAGAGGAAGAGTCTACGGTAAGGTCAGAAGCTGACTGGACTGAATAACTGGTGGTTCAAGAGGCAGCAAATAATTAGCAGCACTCTTCAAGGGTCAGTACTTGGGCTGATGCTGTTTAATACCTTCATCAGGGCCAGGGCTGCCATTCAGAGGGCCCCTGATAAGCTGAAGGAATTTCTTGACAGCAAACTCATGGAGTTTGACCAAGATAAATGCAAAATCCTGCAGCTGGAACAAAAGAACCCCATATTTGGATTATCAGATCAATAAACTAACCCATGCAGGTACAGACTGCAGACTGGTTGGGTTGCAGCTGTGCAGCCCAAGGGGTGCAAGGTGGCTCAGGTACCCAGACACTGTAGAACCTCCACCCTTGCAGATATTCAGAAGCAGAGCAGAGAGGGCCCTGAGCATCATCATTAACTTTGAAGTGAGCCTGGCTTTGAACAGGAACTCAAACTAGATAGCCTTCAGACCTAAATTACTTTATGATCTGCCTGAAGCAGGTGAGGCTTCCAACATGAAGAGTGTTTAGATGCTTCTTTTAAAGAACTACATACAATCACTTTCTGAAATACTATCACCCTCCACAACTTCTAAGAGCTGGATTTTTATATCCTTTCAGAGCTCTGAATCTACTCACACCTACCGAAAGTCAAGCCTTTACTTCACACTCTTCATAATAGAAGTCTAGATGGCAGTATAAAATACTAGATTATTAGATAAAATTGGAGTAAAACGTAGATTAATAAATATCATGGGAACAACAGCCATTCATGATAATAGTAAAATAATGTCTGTTGGCTTTATAGGTGTTACTTTGATCCATGGGATACTGTATTCATCATCAAAAATGTTCATATCTGGAGTATCAACTTACTACATGACATTCATCTCAGCTTTATAGTACTTAAATTAATTTCTGTTTCTCATCATCAAGAAGTACATTTTGCTATCATGGTTTAGCTAATTGACAGGAGGACAACACTAGTAAACCCATACAAGTGTGTGCATGCACAGACAGTCTTGCTTGTGTCAGCTTAACTGAGAATAGAGGAACAGAACTTCAACCCATGGATCAAAATTGAAGCTTTATTTTCACCAAAATTCTATAACCACTGTTGTCATAAAAATTTCTTTCAGTATGATTAAACCCCCTCCCCCAAATTAGACCCTAATTCAGTACCATCCCCTACCATATTCCAGGTGACTCTGCAAGCCCATTTCTCAACAAAGGTAGAAATCTCCTAACATTCAGAAAAAAATGAAAGAATAGAGGAGCACTTAACATTTTTCACTGCCATTCTGCTTTACATGGCACTGAGAATAATAACAAAGAGAGCCCGCACAGTTCTCTTCTCTGAGTTTGGCAAAGCAGAAGGCAATATATCAAAATCTGAATGATGTTTCAGTGCATTGCTCAATAAAGAGATGATGCTTTTCCAGTTTTTATGCTGATGGAACTCAGACAAGTTGAACACCTCATGTTATCAGCTTTCAGGAATCTAGATATGTAAAAGCCAAAGTTTCAATCTCTCAGGTTGGATGAAAGGTTTTTGCCTACCCACACAAAGATAAGCCAGCTGAGTTCCTTGCAGAAAAGTCATGATCTAGTCCTATAATCGGAATGTCAGCTAAGTTCTCTAAAGGTATAAAAATGAGGATGTGGATAATTGCTAGTTTGTACTGGAGGGAACTGTACATACAGGAACTAACCTCTTGCATGGCTGAATAACACAACCCAATCTAATTCTGCCTTTGATGAAACTAAAACCAACAGAGTTTAAGTAATTTTACGATTCCTTGTCTACTTTGAGATATGTGGTAAAACAACAGAGAAGGCATGGAAATGTCTTCATGATCATCTACCAAGAAGAATACAGATTCTTAGTTTTTTAAACACAAATGTGGATTTGATAATAGATGCTAAAAATTGCTCCTTCCAGTGGTAAAAAATTGGATTAGAGGAACAGATTATGTTTCTAAAGAATGGATTTTCTATCTAGTTTTATAGCTCTTCTCAGAGTGATTTAGTTTCTTAAACTGAAATTTAATAAAGCAGTTTGGTTGTTTTTGTTGGTTTGTCTCTTTTTTTGCTTAAAATTAAACAGATATACCTTAAAGTCCACATGCTAATAAACACTAATCTTTTAAAAAATTAGCCACTTCCCCCGCCAAATTTATGGTAAGAAAGTACCAATCATAGGGAGATAAAATAACAATATAAGGTCAGAAAGGTGATTATTGATTTCAGTACATTTTCCTGTAAGGTTTGAGACTGAAATCCTATTCTTCATCTACAGCACAGGACCTTGCATCAGAACGTATTTTTAACATAACAGCAAACTAGAAAACACACGTCTTTAATTATAATCCCAGCCAGAACGAGCACTTGGCAAGGGGGTCCCACATATTCTACGCTCAGTAAAGACTGCCCTCTTTCTGAAATTGCCACTCAGGACGTTTCCAATTCTCAGAAACGTAAGTGTTGGGAGAACTTTTACCCTGATGACACATATGATGCCTCAGCCAGACTGTGTTATTCACGCTTAAGCAAGAAGAAGAAGAAACTTCACGGAGGTTTGTTAGAGCAGCCCCGCAGCCAGCAAGCACCCACGAAACGCCACCTTTACCCACAGCTGCCCGGACTGAATTAGAACAAAAAGCCTCTCTCCGCTCGTCCCGCCGCCTTTACCTTCCACCGATCGCCCGATGCTGTGCAAGTGGGTGAGGGAGGGGTACGAGGCATGAACCCTCCTCAGGTACTCCTCCAGCTCCTCGGTGTGGTGATACTTAAAGTCCAGCGCGGCCGCCGCAGAAACCAGGCAGAGGATGAGGATGCCCACCACGTCCTGGAAAGAAACAGATTGAAGCTCCCTCCGCGGGCTTGTCGCCGTGCGGCGGGGCAGCGGCCAGCCCGCGGAGAGCTCTGTCTGTCTGTCTGTCTGTCCGTCCCTCCCTCGTTCCCTCGTTCCCCGCCGGGAGCAGGTGCTGCCGGCCCTACCCCGGCCGCCGCCCTCATGCTGCCGCTGCCGCCGCCGCTCCGCCAGTGCCGCCCCGCTCCGGGCGAGCGCCGCCATCCCCATCGCCGTCCCCCGGCCCGGCCCTGCCCCTGACTGACGCGGGACACATCCACTCAGCTCCCCCGGCCCGCCCCGGGCTCGGGGCCCGGGGGGACAGCCCTCCCCTTGTCCCTTGTCCCCTCCCTCCTTCCCGCCTCGCCGGAGCGCTCACCTGCGCGGGTGCGGCTGCCGTGCGTCGCTGCTGGTTTTTCCTCCTTTTTCTTCCCTGAGCGCTGTCTGTAGGGATTAAAAAACCCCAAACAGCAAACCGGAGAGCGGTGCAAACGTTCACGTTTTGACTTTTGGTGTTGTTTCGATTCACAAGAAGGGCTGTTAAATAAAAACCAAACTCCTCCTCAGCACCTGTGTGGTCCTGGCGTGTGATCAGCACGGCAGCACCTGGGGCCCAGAGACAAAGCTTGCTGCATGAGCCGTGAGGGAATTTATCTGCAAATCCAACAAAATCTCTACCTGGTGCTATTTTTGCTTTGGCTTGTTTTGTTTAAAGATGAGTTTTTAATAGGCTTGTATTCGCTTACTAAAAGGACTGGATTCTATCTACGCAATGAAGTGCTCTTCTTGGTTCTGCACTAACCACACTGCCTTGGGGATATCTTGGTCTTGGGATTCACCACAAAGACTTTTTCATCACCTTTTGTTGTCTTGAAGATTGAAAATAACTAAGAGAAAGAAAGTTAAGATGGCTTCCAGCAACAAAAATTACTCTGCATTTTTTAAATTCAGGATAGTGTCTGCATTTATGTTATTCATTTAAAATATGAATGTGGATATAGCTGAGCGTTAGAATACAGCTACTTGTAAATTCTGTATAATTTTACTGAGAAAAAAAGTTGTAACTGCCAGTGAGATTTCACCTGCTTTCTTCTGAAATTTACTATGCTGGTTAATGTCAGAAAAGGATGTTAAAGGAAACGAACCTATGAGCCAATCTCTAATAAAAAGTATTCCAAATGGAAGACACTATATTTAGCAAAAGTTCTTGTTAAACAAAAAGTTACTGTTAAATTTAAAAGTACCTTTTCTTTTTTTAACCATGAAATTTTAAGAAGAAAATGTTAAAACTATATTTTAATGCAACTATCTGTAGTATCCCAATGTACCAGAGGCATATATATCTAAAAATGCAAGTTGTCCACATGCAGACCCCTCTTAGTTCATGGGAGGGACTTCCATATTATGTATGACATACAACAAGGGATGTATGCAAATTAAAAGGCTTGATTAAAAGAGATATGTAATATTATATTTCTGTTGAATAGGGTTCCTTCCAGCACGGTACTCTGAGGGAGGGAACAGACCCAGAGCCTTTCTTCCATACACTGATTCCACCTCATTTTAACTCTTATAACTTGACAAGACCTTCTCTCTCTTATTCACAAAACAAAATTCTTGTGCGACTTAAATGTGGATGTCTTCTACATTCTGTAAAAAAAATATAAAAGTTGATAGTTGATTTTGGTTGTAGTTACCTGCTATGTGAAATGGGAGAGAAACTGTGGGGTTGTACTGCAAACATGTCTCCAGAGAAGCAGGAGCAAGAAGTCAAGTATGTGAGCTGCATATTTGAATTTATTTGGCTACAATATACATATTTATAGGCTCCTTGAGAGGTGATCTGGACACACCACTTGAGTAAGCAGGGAAGAAAATACCTTCAGGTGGTAATCCCACATAAACATACCTGGAAACCTTCCCAAGATAATCCAAGATAATCAGAGAAGTCTGACTTCAAGACAGAGTAGGGTGTTGGCAAAATGGTAAAAATCACAAGGGGTGTAAAAACTTAATCTTAGTGAAACAACTAAAGTCACCTTTGATACTTGGTGATTACCCGGTATCAAAGGTGACTTTGATAACGCAGCGTTATCTCATTTGGAAATTACACCACCCTCTAATGCAGCCAGCATAGTCATGGTTAAATGAAAGTATTACTGCATATAGGAGTGTTCAAAATGATAGATTGTTTGTGTGCCAGGTGCTTGCAAGTTAAGACAAGCCAACCTGTTTGGCAATATTTGACTTACGTGTGACAGAATCAAAAACCTTTTTTTCCCTCCCCAGACTTCACAAAATTCAAAGATAAACTTGAATCGCTTTTCACAAGGTCAGTTTAATCCAGCCTGGGCTAGTAATGTTCTGGTGAATACAGCTGCGCGTGATACTACCAAAGATCAAATCCTGCACGAAACGAAACCAGCAGTAAGTCTCCCGTTAGCATCCGTAGCTCAGAATCAGGCACTACGTGTCCGAAACTGATTGCAGCTGTTCTCAGCACTGCTGTGGGCAGTGACCCTTACGAGGAAGTGACACACACAGAGAAGCCAACTCCTCTTGCTGTAAGAAGCATTATTCTCCTCTCAGTGTTATTCCGGATCGTCCATTCAAAAGTATTCATCTGGTAATTATTTAGGTTAGCACTTGAGCGTGGGATTTGTGGAGAAAAACCCTCGAGTCTTTATGTGAGGTTCGCATCCGTGGTCTCAGCAGGGACTGGCTGGGGCTCACCGGGGCGATGCTGAGAGCAGCTGCGTTGCCCTCTAGTGACAGGCACAGAAATTCCTGCCACAGGCAGAAGGTACGAACGACTCTTCACGCAATGGTTAGGTACCACCCTGGGAATGACCCTTCCAGACGCAGCTGAGATAGGTAACGGCAGCAAAAGGATCTTCTGGAAAATTTTGTGGCTTTGGAGAGCCGTTCGCAGAGGAGGCCTTGGAATTTGAAATCTTAATCAGTGTTTTGTCACCTTTCATACAGGGTTCCTACACTTTGCAAAGATCAGTAAGAAAAAATAGGTGCACCACATTATAACCGAAGTGTCAAAATATTTTTGGCCAGAAATTCAAAAAGAGGTCACTAACAAAGATTAAGTTTTTAAGAATCACCACTGCTATTGAAACTCTCATCTGGAATCATGCCCTAGGCAGCCAGACTACAGCTACATGTTCTTTACATTGATGTGACATTAAGGACCTGACAATCAGATTCCTCTGGGGGAATATCAGAAGATAAAGGCTTTCTCAAGTGAGATGAACCAGACAAGTGAGTTCAGTACAAGTGATGACACAGGCACATGAACTTGATAGGACTGCACAGTCCTGGATTAGCATACACCCAGATAAAAATCACCTGAATAAATATCAATGAAGCCATTCTGGTGTATAACATCCACACTGATGAATTAACAGGCTGATATTAGTATGGCAAAAGATAGATTCCCTGCAAGAAAGAGCACTAAAGTATCAGAATCTCTCACACATTCACCAGCTGATTAGTTGTCTCTACCATACTGACAGTTCTCAGCATATTTGGTTCACGAATCTCCTCCCCTCCATCCCAGCATAAGAATGACCCCTGGAGAAGAAAGGGATGCCCTGCTGTGTCTGGCAGTCTGCAATTAGAAAATGATCCCAAGGGGAACTATTAGCAGCTGGTACTGTTTAGAGCTGTCCAGACAAGCACTGATTCAGCTGGGAAATCTGGAACCACAACCAGCTGCCTGACAATCCTCACTCATCCCGTCTTGCAAACATCAAGATTTGCATACAGCAGAGATTTTGAGCTACTGTATGACAACACGTTGTCATGTGCTATGGTAGAACAGGTCAGTTCTGCTCCACATGGGGTTGAAAAATGGAAACATGATCTCATTCAAGACAAAGGTCTTGAAGTGTTGTGTCTTGGCTGTTGTAATACAATTGTAACATTTTTCAGCTTTATCATTCTCCTCTTAAATTGGCCTATACTTGCCCTTTCAACGGTCCACACAGAATTAGATGTAATTTGAAACGAAATTATCCTTGGAATGGCAGAACCTAATCTTGTACCTGAGGCATTACATGTCCCTGGGTAGGTAAGAGCATGGGACTAAGAATAGGGAAAGACAGAAAGGTTTGGTGGGAAGTTCAGTGGCCTAGGGACAGATGCATCTTAGGGAAGCGAAAAAAAAGAAGGAAGGTAAGGAATGTCCATAGAGGTCTTTAGGAGGTGAGAGGGGCCTGGAAGGTGGAAGGGTTGTAGATACTGTGTTTGGGAAAAAGCAATTGAGAAGATTTGGCAGGCGAGTTCATGTGGAAGAGGACTGAGAGTAGTATTTCTGCTCGCTAACATCTTGCTGATCTGACCTCAGGGTAACAAAATTTGAGGGATTTAAGATGTTGACATAGCATCTCGTCAGGTCTGCTAATTTGTATATGAAATGCATTGCAGTTAAGAGCATGGAATTTAAAGAGATTTTTCATAGCTGATTTCTTGTTGATATTAAGCAATACTTTTGAGCAATCTGAAAATTATCCCAGGAACTGGACTCATTTCAGCTTTAGCCATTTGGAAAATTTGTCAAGCTTTGAAATAGCGTTTTGCCATTTTTGCTAATTACCTTCAAATCAAAATTTGTTTTAATTGCCATTTTCAAGAACAATGCAACACTCTTACTCACAATGATGGCAAGTCTGTCTCCTAAAACCAAAATTCCTCCAGGCCACTTAGCATATCTGTTTCAAGTAAACAATAGTGCCATTTCTTGAACAGGAAATTAATATCCTTTTTGGAAAATTTCACTGTGTAATAAAACAATCCTTTATTTCTCTGCACTTACTTATGCATAGTGGGCCTCTACGCAGACAACCGAGTAAGCAGTGTGCACTGAAATCTCCTATCAGTGAAAAGTACATATTCTGAAGTTTTTCACTAATCTTTTTCTTCAGAGAAAAAAAATGAAAAAGGAGCTTTCCAGATATACGATAGCTATGAATTTGCTGATTGGCAGTTTAAAAATGAATGTTTAGTGGTGCAGTAAACAAAGATGCCACTTGTTTAACCACAGTGAAACAGATGGGGCAAGACTTTTTGTGTTAGTCTGTACTGGCTAGACTGTCGTTTATTAAACCATATGGCTCTGTGTAGGCTCTATTTCTCTGAAGATATGGGTATGGTTTTCTAACCAGCTCAAAGTAACCTAAAACTGAGCTGTCCCTGAAAGAGGCCACCCTGCTGCCTCCCTTTTGCCAGTGTGAGCACTCAAGCAGCTGTGTGGTCAGTTAGATTAGGGAGCTTGTACATCTGGAAGTTAACACACACACACACACACACACACACACACACACACACACGCACATCCAAAGAATCTCTGTTTTCACCTGTCTCAGCTCCCTAATCCATGTAGGCACTGGTCTTTGCTGAGGGAGCAGAAGAGCCAGATGGCTCCTGGAGAGTGAGAGTGAACTGAAGAGTAAGGGGAGGTATATATGGGATGCCACAGGCCAAAAGAGAGTCTCTTTGGATGAATAAACTGAGTTTATAAGAGAGGCTGTTGTGTTCTGCCTCTCTTCTGGCAATGGCTTGTTTCCTAAAGATACCCTACATCCTATTACTCTCCTCCCCCACTAATGATATGCAAATATTAATGCTGAATTTAATTATAGATTAGTTAGTGCTTCTTAACCAGTCTTGTAATGCCAATTAAACAGAAATTTGAGAAAGAGAACCGTCTTACAGATATGGAAACTTCTGCTACCCTTAGTCTGACACCTGTCTGATACCTCAGTCTGTTGCCTGTTTGGTATAGAAAATTATAACATATGAATAGTTCCTCCAGCCACATGAGCCTTCCAAGACTACTGCCATGACAGAAACTGTATTAAGGTTATCTTGATAGAGCCAGTATATACAAACACAACAGCCTGCATAAAAGAGCACTGAAAATAATAACTTTTATTCACAAATGCTTGTAAGTGAAAGAAAAGCTGTTCCCGTGGTGGCTAGGGAGGCTGGCTAAAGAGAAGCCCTTATGAAGACACAACCTGTACAGCAAGAATCTTTCAATGCCCAGGATCTGAAGGTAGTTTATTTGAGGTCATGAATATCTTAATCAGAAAATCCAAACTCAGGATGAAAAAAGTTTTTTTGCTGACAGCAGAGAATTTTTTCCCTGCTAGTTCATCTTTTACAAAGTTATTAGAAAACTATAAAAGTAGGCAAGATTTGATATGAAGCAAGAAAGGTAAGCTTCAATTTTGTCTTGGTTCACTGAATTTGTATACAATTGAACTTCCAATGTTATTTATTTACAAATACTTTTAAGTGCTTTCTTGCTTTGGAATACTCTGTACTTAAACTAGATCATGAAAAAATAAACTTTCTTTTACAACAACGCTTCCCTAAAAGTAGCCTGTCAGCAATTTTTCCTGTCAAATCCACACACAGACAAGATATATAGGATAAGGGACGGATAAGGGACGCTTTAGCATTCTTGGCACATCTTTGCTATGGATGTTTTAAAACAACATACGTTACAGCAGGCTTGAGCAGAGTCACCAGGCACCAAACTGACATCTGAGCAAGCCCCAGACTGGAACAATTTCCTGTACCAGATACAGAAGGAGACAAATCTTCAGTGGAGTTCAGTATCTTAATTTTTATTTTGCTAATATATGGCTGTGAAAATATAATATAAAATTCTCCCCTTGGAATGAGGATTTCAAGTGTTTAAGAAAGAGTAGCCTCATCTCGTTTGCATTAGTAATCCTCGTTGGCAGTCTCACACACAGGAAGCCTGAAAATACACAAGAAAAACATTAATTCCCCAGAGAGCCTATGGTAAGAAGATCTCTAAATTAAGATAACTTGAAAGATGTCCTCATTTCAAGGCATGTATTCAAATCCCCATAACAGATAGCAAGGCTGAGTATTGCATGAACTGCATAGATTGCCAAAACCATTTTGGTAGTCAATAGTTTTTCATATAGTTTTAATTATTGTTCATCCTACAGGGCTTTTAATGGATATCTATGGAACCTTGATCTGCTCTTTTCATTATACAGAGTAGCTTTTTTGAGCCTCTCCTTTGCATGACTGCTCCCATGCAAGCCTAAGTTCGTCAGAATCTGTCTTTGATCAATGATCGAATTGTTGAGAGAAGTATTTGATATTTAAAAATATCTTTTTATGGGCTGATGCTTCAAATTCCATTGTATACTACAAAGATTTCCATAGATTGCCATGTATATAGATATTTGATAATTAAAAATGTACATTTCCCATATTTGCCTTCTTTAAACACTAATTATTTCACCTTCTCCTAATATTTGTAGATCTGTTGTGCTTCAGGATTTGGCATTATTGCAAAGTAACTATCACAATTACAAATGTATTACAATATGAGCCTGATGTGATTGCTGATTTACAGAGTCATAGTACAGATCTTAGATTCATGGTGGCAGATAGATATTTTACAGGACTGGAATGTTAGCCAGTTCTCATGTCAAGTGAAGAGAGTTCTTGTTTTAACTATAATAATTCTAAAGACTGGACTAAATGTAAAGCAGAATCTGAGTCAACAGAACTTGCATCTTCTTCTGATCCTATGATATAAGTTATATTAACGGAAACAGTTTATTTATTTTTCTTGGTTCCCTTAGATTCATAATTTTTGATATTGGACCTTCACATTTGGCCTTGTAGCCTAAATGTAATCAAAATGTGTGATCACTTTATCCAGCTTCTGTCTTTGTCTTTAAACAAAGAATTATTTCTTCTCACTGCATGTGGAAACACTTACTATCCCGTGTGTAAGTTTATATCTAGGACACGATTCCTTATAAGAGGACCAAAATTTATTTCTTCCTCTCCAGCCAGTTTTGTCCTAATTATCCTTGGTAATTTTGGTACTTTTGTCTACATCTAGAATTACAAAAAAGATCTCTATCTCTTTGTGTTGTCCAGCCTTTACTCAGCCATAAATAGAGAGTCTGAGCCAGCAATCACACAACCATATGTTCAACAACTTTAAATTTAGGCCAAGGTTGTCTTTATTTCAATCACAGTTAAGATGATATGCACTATCATGTAGGAGATGAAATAGGTTTGGGAGCTTTCATAGCTGGAGCTTCAGCTGTTCCAGAAATGTAGAATGCTAACTTCTGTAGAGTTTACATAGCTTTATATGAAAACAGAGATGATCCATGAATGTAGGCATCTGTAATTTCTGTTGTGTTTTCTTTTAAGGATTTGAGATCACAATTTTGATCGCCATTATTTTCTCCCATACTCTTTTGAAACAAAATTTTAGCTAGTTGCTAGGCCTACAGAGATTTATGAACTTTTGCTGTCTCATAGGAACATTTTATCTGATTAAAATATGATATCATGCTTTTTTTTCCTTTCTCTGTTTATGTTCTATTCAGAACTGATTAACATGGAAAAAAAAATCTTGGTCCAGTCTCTTTTGAGAATTAAAGAGCTGGGAATGATTTTTCTTTTGCTCCATTCAAGATTCTAGGCTCTCAAAACTCTCAGTTTTGCCTTGTCCTATGTTGTCATTCGTGTATATGGAGTGATTGAAGAGTGTGCAAAAGTTATAAATCAGCTTTTTCCATACATTTGGCAGTGATCTGTTGATTGGGCTGCAGAGAATATGTCTACTATCATTTGGCATTCTGCAAAGACCATGGCCAAGTAGTAGCTGGTACAGAGCTGTGGTCTGGATTTAGTGTGAGAATATTGTGGATTCCACAACGATGTTTTAGCTGTTTCTGAGTAGTGCCTACTTTAAGTCAAGGCCTTTTCAGCTTTTCATGCCCTGCCAGTGGAGAGATGCACAAGAAGCCAGAGGGAGCATAGCCAGGACAGCTGACCTGAACTGATCAAAGGGATATTCCATACCATAGAATGTCCTGTTCAGTATATAACCTGGGGGGAAATCAGGGCTGATCACTGCTGGGGGACTGGCTGGGTACTGGTCAATGGGTGGTGAGAAATTGTATTGTGCATCACTTGTCTTTCTTGGGATTTATTCCTCTCCCTCTTCTTGTCTTCCTTTTCACCACCACCACCACCACCACCACCACCATCATCATCTTTTACTCCATTGCAATTACTAAACTGTTCCCTCAATGCACAAGTCCTACCTTTTTACTGAATCTCCTCTTCTTCCCACTGTGGGGACATAATCCATGGGGGACACATCTCCNGGGCTGCAGAGAATATGTCTACTATCATTTGGCATTCTGCAAAGACCATGGCCAAGTAGTAGCTGGTACAGAGCTGTGGTCTGGATTTAGTGTGAGAATATTGTGGATTCCACAACGATGTTTTAGCTGTTTCTGAGTAGTGCCTACTTTAAGTCAAGGCCTTTTCAGCTTTTCATGCCCTGCCAGTGAAGAGATGCACAAGAAGCCAGAGGGAGCATAGCCAGGACAGCTGACCTGAACTGATCAAAGGGATATTCCATACCATAGAATGTCCTGTTCAGTATATAACCTGGGGGGAAATCAGGGCTGATCACTGCTGGGGGACTGGCTGGGTACTGGTCAATGGGTGGTGAGAAATTGTATTGTGCATCACTTGTCTTTCTTGGGATTTATTCCTCTCCCTCTTCTTGTCTTCCTTTTCACCACCACCACCACCACCACCACCACCATCATCATCTTTTACTCCATTGCAATTACTAAACTGTTCCCTCAATGCACAAGTCCTACCTTTTTACTGATTCTCCTCTTCTTCCCACTGTGGGGACATAATCCATGGGGGACACATCTCCCTTCTCCTCCAGACCAGTTACCACAGCTCTTGCAAATTTCAAATACTGGGATGTTTAAACCAGCATGGTTTTATTGCTGTGTCTTCTGACTCTGTTCCAGATCTTGTTGAACAACTACTTTAAAAATCACCCAGAGATCTCTGCTGAGATTGGACAGCTCTGAGTGGACGGGGGTGTGGGATAATGTGGGCAAGTGCCTAGAACAGTGGGTACATCCAGCATTCTGGAACTTCCCCCTGAACAAGTGTAGGATCCAGAAAAACTGGGAAAATACTTGGAAAAAGGATGTCATCAGCCTGGCAATTCCAGAGAGACACAAATCACTGCAATGTGCTGGGTCCTGGCCCAGGCCTACCGAGCCCAGCTCAACACTATTCAGGATCCTCAAAGGAAAAGAATCTCCCTGGATTTGATGACAAAGTGACAGGCACTGCAGCTTCTCTAACCCTGGCCCCAGGCCCTAAACCAGAGCACCAACCCCTGCCAGCATGAGCCACCCCTTTTCACCAGAAGAAATGGACACAAGAGAGCTTGTTTAGTAAAGGAGAATAAAGCAGGGCCATCAAAGAACAGGAGGAAGAGGCAGAACAAGAGGGAACCACTCAATCCCTACCCCTGAGAGCTGTGGGATATGCAAAAGATTTCAGCCATCACCCAGGTGAGCAGGTGAACACCTGACTGCTCAGATGCTGGGTAACAGGGCTAGGAGCCTGGAATTAGAGAGTAGGGAAACCAAGCAGCTGCGATCACCTTCGAAAGAAGGGGGCATTGACAAGGCAATTGGCACAGGGCCACAAGTCCTAAGACTTTGGAAGGTGACTCCTGTGGAGTGTGGAGGAAAATCCAGGAAAAGGCTGCATGGACACTTTAGTTTCTAATGATACTCTTTTAGTGAAGGGACTTTTAATCTAATTTTCCACACAAAAAATCTAAAACAAGGAACAGGTGTTCTGTCCAGTGAAGTGTCACCCTGTGATGACATGGTTCATGACTAATGACCTAAGCTCCTTGTTGTTACTTATTCCTTATTTGCAAAGAAAGCAGTCGGTCAAATTCAAGTTTCCATAAACAAAACCAAGATCCCTCAAGTTCCTGAGACATATATACATTTATGTAAGGCCAGAAGTAAATCAAAACAGATTAAGCATAAGTTTCATAAAGAAGGAGACACTTGGAATAGAAAGTATTTATATTAAATAGTATTAAATAGTATTTATATTAAAAAGTATTTATATTAAATACTAGAATATAAAGAATGGCTGCATGTATGTGGAGAAATGACATTATCAGGACACCAAAATAAAAATACTTAATTGTTAATGAAGGAAAAATATTAGACTATTAAAACCCAAGGCAAATACACTGAATTTTTTTGTAAGTCATGGAATTCAGACCCTGAGACTAAATGCATTCTTGAAACTGGCTATCTTGACTCATCCTTTTCTCTGTACTTTTTCTCAATACACCCTACTTCAAAAAGACTAAAAAGATAGAATGTTAGATTCATCTCTAGTTAAAACAGTCAGCCTGTGCATGATGTAAATTGACAGATTTTACAAATAGTAAAGCCAGAAAAAAAAGAGCCTTTCATTAAAATTTCCTATAACAAACTCTCCTATCACAAAACGCTACTGTCACTTCATTACACTCAGAAAACACTTTGAGTTGGATCATCATGTAAACTGCTTATCCTGCTAGTGTAAGATTGCTTCAGGGCACAGAACAGATTTTGAAGCAGCCTTGCTTCACCTTTGGCTTTTTCAACTTGTAGATATAAGCAAAGATCAAAATTGCTCTGTTTGCTTTAAACACATGTTTTATAAACATTTCAGAATTATCTGCCCAATGCTTTGGCAAAATGAGACATTAAATTATAATACGTAAGAAGCATATAGTGGCTCTGGGGTTACATTCTGCAAACAAACCCAGAAAAAGAGAGTAAGTTTACTATAGCCCTGCATGGAGGGCTGAAAATGCTGCTGTTTTGCCTAAACTGCTGTGTATTCAATTTGGTCTTTTCTTACAGATACTGCACTTTATTCTGTAATTAATGCTGTAGCTCTGCTGATGTTACTGCAGCCCCACAATTGGTAAGATAAGACAGAGAAAGAAAAATGTAGACAGGGGATTTAAAATGTATGAACATATTATTCAGGAGGATTCACTAGTTTTTAAATATTACAACAGCCAAAAAGTGTTGTTACAATTGAGAAGACTATTTGCCCAGTAGTACAGGATAAAGCCCTGATACAGAAGTTTAAGGTGGCCCTTCAATTTTCCTGTGAAATAGATCGTTATATCCACTGCTTGTCATGCTAAGACTGCTGAGGATAACTTGGGAACACCAGGCTCTTGAAAATTATGGTGCAAATAATTCTGAATAATGAACACATTGAGTGAAGAGTCGCACAACAGTTGTCCCTCATCAAAAAATAATAATCTCTATCTGTGGTGGCTTGTGGGCTGCCTCAAGCTGATCCTAGGTGTTGCATATCTTTGTAATGATGAGGACTCTCTGGACAGCTTTTGGAACGGATTTTCTGACGAGACTGACACATCAGGCTCCCTTACCCTTCCCTAGCAGCCTTTTCAAAATCACCCTGCTTTGCACGGGTATTTATCTATGTTCTGAAAGATTTAATATTGTCTGTAAGCCACTAACACAGCACTATTGCCTTCTGGTATGGGCTGTTACTGTGTTAGTCCTCTGTACTCCAAGAAATAAACTACAGTAGGGCTTTTGTCCTGTCTTTCTGGGATGCACATCACTCCAAGCCAATCTTGTCCTTTCACTGATTCTATCTGGACTGCTCTGAGGTCTGGGACACTGCAGTTTTGTTTCCATTTCTCTGACTATATGCTTTGTGATACTGTTTCCCACCATCACTGCCTTTCCATTCTGATACACATGAATCTGGCCTCAGAATCTTTTTTTTTTTTTCAGTTGAAGGGAAATTGCTCCAAAATCTGTCCTGTTGCATCACAAACTTGCTGCTCTGAAAAGGAAGGATGATGAGAGAAGTCTGTGACTCCAAGAGAAACCACTGCAGGGACAGCCCATGACATCACTGTCTCCTATCTGACAGCAGGCATTATTTCTAGCATTACACACACAGCATTAGCAAGGGCAACCAAAGCTTCCCCTTCTTGCAAACTGTAAGCTTTGTCACTCACAAGAACCGAAAGGATACTGCAAACATCATTTTAGCTAAAAGCTTCTGACCAGGACCGAGCAAAGGATCTCCCAGGAGTTGTGTGTTTAGTCCTGTCTTGTAATGACAGTAAGTGACCTGAGGATGGCCCCTAACACGGAGCTTCGGTGGATCGCCATCAACTACTCCTTTTGCTAAGCATTTCATTTCTATCATCAAAACAACTTGCACAGTTAACGAAGTCATTATTACAATTAAAATGACAACTGTAAAAGCAAAAGCTCCATTTGAAAACGCCTGCAGCTGTGGGAAGCCACTACTAGGAGAGATGTCAGGGATTCCCACCATGGCTGCAATATGAGTAATCTGTAATTTCGGGAAAGCTACGTGGCTGATGAATGCAGTAAAGGTAGGATGTTTTAGCATGTACCTTAGTAGTTTAGCAGGTACCTAAAGGCATTAAAGTTAACAAACAACTGCCTTTACCTGATGGAGTTCGATGGTAATTTCTATGCCTATCGTAACTGTAACCATGATCCTTCATAAAGATTTTACTACAAATACAGACATTTCTGTTACTTTTTGCATTGCAAAGATTGACATACACTACTTATCCATTTCTAAACAATCTGTAAAGCCATATATACAACCAGTCATCTGATAGCTGTAGGTATGGGACTTGACAGATATTCTACACCGATTGGCAATTTAAGACAGCAATATCTGGATAGTAAAATCATCCATAAAGCTTTCTTTTACCCTAATCTATCTTGACAGACAAACAACAAGGTTAAAACAGTATATATTCTGGGTTACCACACCCTGAGCAAACAGGTCAATTCTCAGTTGTATGACCCCAATGGCAATATACTTTTCTTTTAATATTGTTGTACACAGTTTTCTGGTTTTGATTGTACATTTCCTTTCCATTGGTTTCCTCCAATAAACATTTTAAAATATCCTCAATATAGCCCTGTACAAAGTGACTTTCTTTTCTAACCTCAATGCTACAAGACTGCACACGGTGCTACACCAAGTACTTTTTTACCATAATAA
Organism: Rhabdornis inornatus; assembly: GCA_013397075.1. NCBI lineage: Eukaryota > Metazoa > Chordata > Aves > Passeriformes > Rhabdornithidae > Rhabdornis > Rhabdornis inornatus. Next base: position 20,456 of record VWZS01003961.1, on the reverse strand, counting down.
GCATTTCTATAATTAAGTGATTCATCTTTTCTTTTTCATAATGTTATCCCCATGGTTCTCTCTGCTCTTAATCACTCTAGTATCAACAGCACTTACATTTTAAACGTCTCTCTCTCTTTTCTTTCCACTGGCTATTTTGCTGCTGATGTACACACTCCTCTGAGGTCTCATTTATGCATGTATTCACATATTTATTTGAAAAAAATATTACTGATTTTCATAACACTACTGTCATTAAGCCTGAACCATTTTTTTATTGTGATAACTCTCAGATTTCCTTGCTTTGAACCCCTCATTTTAATTGTCTTAAATTTGCTAACAACTGGGAACTTTTTTGCTCTCTTTTTCTTCCAAAACTTTTTGGAAGCCGTGTTACAGATTCCATGAATGCAAAAATAAATCAGCAAATGAAAATATAAAAAAAAAAGACCGCAATAAAAGTAAATGGTTCTCTTTCTTTCATCTACCTCGTTGGTTTTTTGGTTTGTTTTTTTTTTTTTTTTGAGATCAGAATAGATCTATTGTATCCAGATTTCTTCATCATGCTGCTGGTTAAGCCAATATCTGGCAGCTAATAAAAAAAAAGATCCTAATATGCGTCAGCTTCCAAGAACTTCTTGTTCATTTTTCACCCCAAAATTCCATCAGAATGGTGAACACTTAACAGTGATTTAATTTTTACTGTGAAGGCCCCAGGCAGACTCTCTGTATAAATTCTAGATAATTCCTTTCTCTGGAGGTTTTCTTTCATATGCTCATATTTCTCCAGGCTGGTATAGATTTCTGTTTTCATGTTGGAAGTTTCTCACGTGGTTTCTCTCTGTGCCTTTTACTCCAAGAATAGGAAGTAGAAAATTTATTTTCTTGTCCTGAAAGGTCTGTGTGTGTAGTGGCAGCCAGCAGCCTGGACAGCTCAGGAACAAGCCTGATCTTTCATATGAACCACTTGCACTGATTACTAGGTGACTGCTACCTAGCTGTTACCTGGGAACTCCGAGTTCTAGTTTATTCCAGCAGCAGCAAGGGGATAAATGGGAAACAGATTTCTAAAACTCACAGACTCCATAAATTATGAAAGGCACATTTTTAGTATAAAATTAGAATGCTGAAGATCTTTTTCTGTCTATATATATATGATGAGATGTGCGTTAATTTGACAAAAACCCTCAATCCAATTAAGATATTTTATTATTCATTGTCTCCCTCTCAAACCTTCAAATACACATGCAGCATTAGTTCCAATGCCTGGACTTTACTGCCTTGGTAAAGAACAGGGACTCACCCAGTTCAGAGCTTTCTCTACTCTCTGGACAGCATCTGGCAATATTCTTCCAATAAATCTTCCTCTTCTATCATTTTGTCACAACACACACAGTTATGAGGAACATATGATATCATTTTAGTTGATACATCTCCAGTTTGAAAAATTCTGGCAGCAGGTAAAACTGTGAAACTGTTCCCTGGAAATAAATTTCACAGCATGAAACTGTTCCCTGGAGATAAATTATAACTGATAAATTAATTAAGATTTCCAGTCCTACTGGAATGATGAGCAGCATTCAAGGAAAAAAAAAAGGGATTTACAATCAGGTTTAAAAACCAAGAACAAAGTCAGGGTCTGTTTTTGTTTAGTGAACAGTTCCAGGTCTGGATTACAGCAGTTCTACATGTTGATGTTGGAGTCATGAGAATGTTGCCCATGCAACATTATCCATCCAGTCATGACTATAGGTATTAATCCTTTTTAATGAGATACAGATAAAATGCATTCTTAGAGAAACCAACTAGATGAAGAAGACATAAATAATTTAAATGCTCCAATGTGATGATTCTTTTGGTTTTATCTGGAAATATGCCATTAACTGTGCATCTGTGATCACACAACTCTTTGGTTTCCAGAACTCTTCATTCCAAAGTCACGGAGGTAAATCTGACACACAAAGACTGTGGCGGCTGTTTCTGCTCTGCCTTACCTGGGTGGGCTTGACTTGTTTTGATTTGTACATGAACTTTGCCTGGTGATCCCCCTCTAGTGTACATACTTAGTTCCTTCTGGCACATGGTTGTGTTACGGATACACTCACGGTGATGTAGTTGATGGGTTTTTTTTCCCTGTAATACCTGATGTGACTCTGGTGGTTCATCAGCAAAACAGAGGTCAAAATAAACTTCTCTAAATGATAATGTATAGGGAATTATACAATCACATAGTAAAACCTGCCTTTAGGCTGCTGCTACAGCTGGCAGCCAAAGCAAAATAAAGCCACCTTCTGTTTGATGTACAGCTGGAGGGAATCCAGGTGGGCTCTGTGGCCTTGAAAGACATATCCTGCTAGGGTCAGATGTCTCTGCATACCCATTTACCTCCAGAGATTTCATCTAAATCCTCCAAACTAGAACAGCTGGTGCCTCAAGACTTAAAAATACCATCAGCAAGAAGAATGGGGACTCATCCTTTCAGACAAGATGGCTGCCAAGAAGAGCAGCAAGGCCCAGCTGAAAAAAATTACTGTAGTCACTTTGGAAATTAAAATCACAGTGTCCAACAATGCTGTTGGATGTTATTTAGTTCTGCTTGGCAACACTACTGGGACAGACGAATGAACCTCAAGGGGGATATTTGTGGTGGAAAATGAAGTACAAGAGATCCCTGCCCAGATCCAGAAAAGTCTTCAGACAGATATATCCTCTGAACTAGCCAAATCCTGCAGCCCACAAGGAAAGACAAATCCTTGAAGCTTGTCTTCCTGTTCCTTACAAAAGTGCTCAGATGGCTAGGAGATGGTGAATTCAAATCAGGAAAAGCTCTGCACCTGGCTCCAACTGCAAATACCATGTACTCATATTTACACATCTCAAACTATGAGAGCAAAAAAGTACTATGAGAGCTCAGTCAAAAGAATTCTTTTGGGGATTAAAAATAATAATTTCCTTCAATTTAGCAAAACACATTATGGGACTGTAATCACCCCTTTAAAAAGTAGGAAATCTGCCAGGTGGCAAGGACATGAACTTCTTAATGAAGGTTCCAGTTCAGTTCTACTTTCAGACCAGTGAGGAGCTACCTCCAAAAGCTGTGTTCCAAAAGCTACTGGTTTCTAGTCTTTAACTTTCAACAGCTCACCTCCTGGAAACAGGAGAGTTACTTCTATTTTCAGTAAGATATCAGGAAAAAATGTTAAATGATAGCTCCAGCAGCCAACAGAGTGGAAGAAGAGATCAGCACATGATGATTCACACCATCTGTACAATCACCCACTAACCTATTTCTATTCTTCAACTACTTGCACCTTCCTATCTCCCCTTTCTTCCTCCCTTCTTTCTTCCCACATGCTCTTCCCTCCCACCCCTCCCAGAGTTTTCACCACCCTGCCCTCCGTTTGATTTAATCCCTTATTCTCTGTGCTCCTTTGCTCAGTTTCATGCACCATATGAGGCCAGACCTCCCATGTATGAACCTGGAGTGAAAAATCTGTAATAAAGAATCAGTCACTGGACTTAATTGTCCGTGCTCTTTGCTGCAAAAGTTTACAATTTGTCCCAGAAGTTAGATTTTTCCCCTGATAGCTGAACCTTTGCTTTGCATGCCAGAAGGAAAGAGGCTGCCGGCTTATGAAGAATGTGGAAGGAGGACTCTGATGAAGCCTCCCACTCCCCCAGCACATAACATCTCACTGAGAACACAAGGATGTTGATGAGGGTATTCAGTCTGGGAAATGATCAATCACAGAGACAACACAATGGCCAGACACATCCTCAGTTAGGGAGCACACCTGGCAAGTGTGGATATATCTGCACAGTATGCTCACCACTGAAGTGCTCAGCACCCAATGGTGCAGGAAACATCCAAGGGTAGCAAAAAGGCCAGTGGAAGGGGGAGTGCTGCCCAGGTTGGCATCCACCTCAGCTCCAATAACTGCTCCCAGAAAGCTGTTTGTGGTTTAATCAATGCCACAGTGAGTGGCTTTCACCTACACTGCCTTCTTTGACATGCAAGACTCTGATATCCTTCCTCCCTAGCCAGCAGGTCCAGCCACACTGCTGTGTTTGTCACAGAGATCGCAAGGAGCAGAGGATGGGGAGGAAGGTGGGCACACTCATACCTCTGATACACTTTCTGTCTCCTTATAGCTCCTTCCAGTTGTCTCCAATTTCTGCTGGTGCCCACTCTCCACCCTCCCACACCCCCTCAGTATCCTTCCTCCCAGCTTTTTCCAGCTGTCCCACTGCTGCCAGTGGCAAGTCTCAGCCACTGTCTGGAGAAACAGCAGCTGGTGAGAGCTGGTCTCTCTCCAGTATCATAGGAGTTGCCTCTAGGGCAGGTTCCCTTCCCATACTGGCCTTATTATGGCTCCTGTATTGCTCATGTACAGCCAGCAGACAGACAAGTTGCATCCTGCCCACAAAGCCAGGCTCTGTCTGGGTATTCTCTAAGGCATCAGAAATGATTAATTCTTATATTCACAGGGACACAGACTCAACTGGAAGATGGAGTAAGTCACAGATTAGTGGTTAGGCAGTCTCTAAAAGAGATGCAAAATACGAGTTTGTTAATGTTCCCAGGCAAAAGAGAGAACTGCAACTCTGGGGCAGTCCTGTGAAAAGGGGTGATGGTGTCACCATGACTTAAGTGGAAACAGTAGCCATGACTATGCCTACTGTTGTGTGAGAGAGGAGCCTTTGAGAGCAGACCACCAGACACAGCTCAGCACAGAAACTCTTGTTTCAGAATTCTGGTGAGCTACAAGCAGTTCATGCATGAGACAGAAAACAAATTGCTGTCAAAATTGAAGGGTTTCTGCAAATGTCCAGAGGCTGAACCTTCAGAAGCTTTGAAAAGACAAGGATTTTAGAGGCCTCCCAGCTGAGGTGATATCTGAGCCCTGGTCTGAAAAGTAACAATTTTGGGTGCGGGTGTTCATGGTCTGTTGAGTTCTTCACATGATCTGGTCTTCCAGACTTAGGAACAGATGTGATCTTCAATAGATGATGGTTCAGATTTGAAAATTCCAGGACAAAGTACAACGTTGCCTCTGAACTCATCTCAATTATGATTGAAAGAATATGTTCCTGACACAAAAATTAGATACAATTTGGGACATATTTTGGCTTTCCTCCTTGGTTCAATCTTGAAACTCTGCTTCACTACTCTGTGAAGAACAGTGGAATTGCTTAAGACTTTTGGACACTATTTGGAGGGTATTTAGCAACACACAGTTCAGTAAATTAAGAGGAAAACTTTAATTAGAGTTGCCTAGGTCTATAGTTAGGATTAATATATTTACAAGTAAATGGGACTTTCTGATCTCTCACATGTAGTCCTTACAAACATAGTGAATATAGATGTGCAAGTGAAACACGTATTTCTAGTAAAACTAATTGTTTAAAGTTTGAGTGTTTGGGTGTATGAGACTTGGAGATGAGTATTTCTCACATCTATAAAACTTTGGAGTTTACAAAATTATACAGCAATGTTGAATTTACAGAGTTCCATTTCCAGCACAGACTGCCAAAATTGCCACAGTTTCCAAGGTTTAAATGCAGTGCACATACCTTTACAACCTCTCTAAGAGCCTACCAAAAGTCATCAGTCACCAAATAATTTAATTCAGTTCTGAAAACTCAGTCAGTAGATGAAGAGGTATGAGGGTGTCTTACTGCATGGAGGTTTGGTAAGGGATTGCAAGTCAAGGGGTGTGGAAATGGTGAACACTGTTTTCTAGGGAGTGAGACAGTGCACTTGGAAATTGATGGGATTTTTCTGATGACTTTTGTTTGCTCTCAGCTGCTCTTAGGAAGGACTATGCCTCCTGAGCCACTGAGACTGGCACCAACAGACCCACACATTTAAGCACGATTTTCTTGACTCTGTTTTGCTCCCCTTTCACCAGGACAAACTAATTTGTAAGATCAAAACACAGTCAAAATTTTGGTGTCAGTTGCTTTCTCTAAACAAAAGATGCTAAGCAATATAGCTGAAAACTGTGCTGAACTTTTGCTCTGCTCAGAAAAAATAAGATGCACGGATGTATAGATGGATGGGTAGACAGATGCACTAAACATTTCACCCTGTACTTGAAAGCTAATGAAAAACACATTTTGTGGCTTTGACAAATTAACAGAGCAGAGCAACCTAGTTTTATATCTTATTTCCTGTTTTTCTAGTGAGTTTTGGCTTGGAAAGCAAACAGGCTTGTGCACAGATGAATAATGTGTTTAGATTTAGATTTGGCCAGAAAAGGAAGTCACGGAAGACCTTTTTACTTGGATGGAAATAATGTATGTTACCCTGATGTTACTCTATGGGATTCAGTTCTGTTGCTGCTTTCATAGCTGATTGCAATGTGCTAATGTCCTAGTGCCAAATCTCAAATGGCTCAGTGAAGTCAGTGGGAGTTCTGACTAAGTCAAATCTAAATTACATTTGAAGAAGGATGTTAGGATTTGCTTTGTCACAAGATCTTCCCCGGCACCCTAAAACCTTTTCACCCTGAAAAAAAAAAAAGAAAAGTATTTTGGAAGAATCCTAAACACTCTGTAACTGAGATGGTTTCTGGAGCACAGACAGGCACTCAGGAAAACAGCTGTACAACCATTTTCCAGTAACCCCACCAAATCACAGTGCAAAGGGCATTTCAAGGACAGACTAGAGTTGTAGCACACAGCACCGATGTCAGGCAAGGTCTCAGGGTGTGCAGGGTAGCATGCAGAAGACTGACTGTGTCAGACCCAACCCTCTTCTCATGCTGGCCCCTTTACATGATTTAGGAAAGAGGGATGATCTGTACAGCAGGATCAGGAATTCAGTGTTTCAAACGAAATCATCAGCTTTATTCTCAGCTGAGATTCCTGTTAATAAAAAGCAGAAACTCATGCCTTAGCTTTTGTGGCTTTAATTATCATCTTCCTGTAGAAGGTATTGAGCTGGGTGGAAAGAAACTCCTGAGCCTGACTCTTACCAGGGCCCTTTTACAGTGTCAAAACCCTGTTCATCAGTATGAAACCAAGTTCATAGTTTTATGGGATTATACAATGGCCTCAGTTGATATTTATATACTTTTTAAGTAATTACATTTTTCAAAAGATTTCAGGCCTATGTAGCCAGAAAATGTGAACTATATGGATTTAAACTAGCATACCAACAAAAAGAACTTTTTACTATTTTTAATCCCCCTATTTTTAAACTACTCTCATGAATCATCATGTTCTGGGGTCTCTGGGATTTTGAAGGGCTGCAATTCACATCACTTCCCACCTCCAGAGGGTAAGAACTGTTCAGTGTTCTCCTCTCCTTAAATTTCCATTAAGTATAAAGACTAGCGTTAGACTGCTATGACAGCTTTGTAATCAGAACTTCCTTTCATGAGAAGCTGGCTGGAGCCACAGATGTTTCTTGTATTACATATCATAAAATGCTCACCTGAATGTACAGATTATAGCCTTTTTTAGACATTAATCTGGTTTGGGTGTTAGCCAGCTGGGCATTTTTGAGGCACTCTGTTTAATCAGCAGTCCTCTGTCATCTCTTCATCCTTCCACAAGTATACATACTTGTATACATGCAGAACAGCTAAAAGACATATTTCAGGAATTCTGGTATGAATATTTTGAAGTATTTACAAGAAGCCTTGTATGCTTCAGACCTATGTGTCTTCCTGAAAACAATACTGGCTCACTGGCATGCACCGTGTGGTAGATTGACCCCAGCTAGATGCCAGGTGCCCACTCCATCACTCCCCTCCTCAGACTCGTGGGTAGAGATAAGGGAGAGATCATTCACTCATTACTGTCACAGGCAAAACAGACATGACTTTTGGAAATTTATTAAGTTTATCACCAGTCTAATCAGAGTAGGATAATGAGAAACAAAAACTAAACCCTAAAACGCTTTTCTGCAAATCCTCCCTTCTTCCAGGGATCAGATTCACTCCCAGTTTTTTACCTCCTCCACACTGGCAGTGCAGGGAGATGGCAAATGGGGGCTGTGGTTAGTTCATCACATGCTGGTTGTGCTTCTCCTTAGTCCTCTGGAGGACAACTGCTCACACTCTTCCCCTGCTCCAACATAGGGGACATGCTCCAGCATTCTTTGTGAACTGCAGCAGGGTTGTTCTTTCAGGAACAAACTGCTCCAGCATGGGTCCCCCACAGGGTCACAGGTCCTGCCATGACCCTGCTCCAGCATGGGATCACCATGGGTTCACAGCCTCCTTTGGGCATCCACCTGCTCTGGTGTGCGGTCTCCACAGGCTGCAGGTGGATATCTGCATCCTCATGCTCCTCCATGGGCTGCAGGGGCACAGCAGCATCACCATGGGCTGCACCAGGAGCTGCAGAGGAATCTGCTTCTCTGCCTGGACAACCTCCTGCTCTTCCTTCTCTGACCTTGGTGTCTGCAGAGCTGTTTCTCTCATGTATTCCAACTCCTCTCTGCTCTGACTGCAATTGCTCCTTGTGCAGTTTCTTCTTTCCCCTCCTTAAACATATTATGTCAAAGCTGCTTTCGCTGATAGGCTCAGCCTTGGCCAGCAGTGAGTCCATCCAGGAGTGGGCTGATATTGACTCTGTTGGACATGGAGGAAGCTTCTGGCAGTTCCTTAAAGAAGTCACCCCTGTAGCCCCCCTGCTACCAGAACACTGCCTCACAAACTCCATACACATCAGTATATGCACACACATTTTTCACATTGAGGGAAGTCAAACAACAGAACAGAGTTTCCAGAGATGCTGGGCAGCCTCCATCTTTTGAAGTTTTCGAGACCTAATGGAACAACCCATGAATAACCTCTTATGAACTCATGGCTCATGTTACTTGGAGCAGCCCCTGGGCTGCAGACTTCCTGACATGTCTTCCAGTTTCAGTTATTGGGTAATTCTGGGATTCTAGGACTATGTAGTGGATAGTTAGAGAGATATAATATTTATTTTAATGGCTTTGGGGATAAATATTAAATAATCTACACACTGCTATAAGTCCTGGTTGTATAAACCAACGAAATCCATCTAATATCCTTGTTTTCCTTGAAGTTACGGTTTTAATTTTAACTATTCCAACTAACAATGCAGAGAGTTTAAATATTTTTGCAAGATATCTCTAAAAATACACATTAAAGTTTTCTTTCCTCCCCACCCACCCTGGAATGCATAGGGAAAACATTTCAGTCTCTCCAGTTATCACAATTGCAAGCTCCCAGTATATAGAGCTAAGTATGCTTTTAGAGTAGAGGTGTACCTGTTCACACACAGAAGGGTCAAAGTACAGGCTATAAACCAAAGGGAAATCAAAACAGACAAAAGAATGATGAATGCAAGAGAGGAGAAAAAACATCTGGTGATATCTTCCCTCAGTTCAATATTGTTCATTGCTGTCCTGAAAGTCTCTGTTCCCAGCCATAGACACAGCATACAACTCCCAGTGATTCCCTTACAAAGCATTCCATACCTCTTTGTAACATGCCGTATTACCCATTGTTCTCAGGTTAATATTCCTTCCTTCTTCAGTTCCTTTCCACTGCCCTACAAGGACAGGATTTTTCTAGCCCCTCAGTTTACAGCTGCTCAGAGTTCACACCCTTTTCATGCTCTCTCATGAGATTTTGCAGCGCCCTTTCCAGAAAAAATAAACTTTCAGATTGCATGGTGATTATCCACATTAAGCATTCCCCTTGTGAGCATGAACACAACAAAAGCTCATTTGGGAAACTCAAGCACTCTCCTGTAACTGGGAGAGGTATCACCTATCTCCTGCAGAAGTGGCCTTTTTAGTCCCCTGTTAGATTTAATCAACCATTAGTGCCTATCATCTCACCAATACGCTCTTTTGCTTCCTGAGATTTGCATGAATTTCAAAGGCTGCTGCTAAATCACCAAGAACCATTATATTAATTTCTAGGGCTTTTTTAGATTCCCTATCTGCTTATCTCATGCTTAGCCTATTCTGAGATCCAACTATTAAAAGCTCAGACCTATTTTTTATATTGGTAAAGCATTACCTAAAATATCTGAAAGCAAACAGAAAGGTCTGCTGTTTCTTCAGGATATTCCTCCCTGATGTTCCTCCCACCTTCATCCACACAGACACTAAAATGACACAATGTAAGACAGAACCTGAAGAAATGTTCATTTACTTGGGGATTTGACTCCAGTGCAGAGAACTGTGTAAGTCATAAATCTTTTTTACATAATCACCCCCCCTTTTCCAGCCAAGTTTGCTGTTGTCCCAACAAGTTATCTACAGGACACAGTTTGATTCAATATTTTGTCTCTAAGATAAATATTTTGATATTTTCTCACATTTCAGAAAATACAGGCAATGAGTTGTTTTCAATTAAGGCAGAAGAGTTTGCTGAGGATTTGGGAGATGCTTTTGAAGTTGGGTAAAAAAACAGTTGAAAACTCTGATAGCTTCGGCACAACACCAAGCATTACAAAAGCAAAAACCCCATGTGATTGCCCATTACTACCATCACCAAATGAAAGTGTTACATTGAAGTCTTCCCTCCTGTTTCCTTAAGCTTTTCTGTTAAGTGAATGTGCTTCATTTGGCTTATGGCTGTTAAATTCATCATAGCAGGTGTAATATCAATATGCCTACAAGAAAACAGTAAGCTACTGAGTCCATATATGTTAAATTTGCTGTAAAAATTAAAGAAAAATTAACAAAAAATGCCGGTAACTCCCATGTCAGTCATGGTCAATATGGTCACATATCAGGTAATATGTGAAATCAAAGAATTATTATAAAATTACTACTTATGGTAAGTGTACCAAATGCAGTATAAAACATTTCTCAGTGGAACCTCCAAATGTCCATCGGTGGGACCTTCCAAATGTAGCTGTGGAATGGGGTGTTAACCCCTTAGGTGCGGCGGAAATAAGATGCACAGCTACATGGTCATTGCTCATGACAGGAAGGAGAGAGAGACAAGTTTATTCAGAAACACACTGGTTTTTATAACATGACTTGCAACTCCAAGAGCAGAAAAAGATGATTGGTTCAGAGAGAAGACACTCCATTCCCAGGGCCTGGTCACACACACAACAGGTGTTCTATCTTGTTATTAATACCTCTCTACTTTGACCAAGTTATCATCCTGGGAGAGATTTTCCCTGGCCTTCAGCTGGACCAGCTTATCAGGCTGGGAACAGAGCTGAGAAGCTCCGGCCTGGAATATATTTCAGGCTGTAATTTCTTACTTTCTCAATATGTGTATCCCACAAACATTTAGAATTTCTTCTACTTTACAAAAAAAAAAAAAAAAAAAAATCTAGGTTAAGAAACATCTTTGACTTTATATAAAAATGTGTTTTTTCTCCATAACAGGAAAGAGAAAGTTTTTCATTTTGATCTGTGGGCCCCATTTCCCTGATCACATAGGTAAAAAATTTCACTTATTATCAGACTAAAACTGAGCCAGAGTGTACAGTGGCTCAGTACACAAATTTAGCTCTCAGAAAACATTTTAAAATATAAGACTTCAATTTTATATCAGTTTTGCATAGGTTCTCCATTCCTGCAGAAGAAGTATAAAGACAATTTTTTTCCAGCCTCAAATAAAGAGAAAACTGAGGACATAAGTAAAGATCAGGGATAGGCACTCTCTTTATTAAACTATTTTTAGGAAGAAAACTGTAATGTGAGTTTTGAGGGCCTAGAAAGTATACATGCAAATATTGTGTTTAAAAAGTGGTATAAGCAATTTAAAATTAATTTTTCCATAAGCAGAATTGTTAGTCTGAGTCTTCAAGGGGTGAAAAGCAGAGAGTTACTCTGTCTCCCCATATGGAGTTAGTACTGAAGAATTTTTTTTCAAGTCTTTTCATAACCTCACAGGACTTGTGGAAGAAATAAAAAACTTAATATAAGTTCTGGCACAGTACAATCAAACAGAGATTCAGTACATACATGGCAAACTTGTTTTAGTCTCTAAATCTGTTATGGTGAGATGAAAAGAAAAATTCTGGCTATAAAATTAATATAACCACTATTAGAAAAATATATTTTCAAGATTATTCTTTCAATTATATATATAAACGGCTTATGGTAAACTATAAACATTCAGAGTTAAAGCAGTACCCTGGATCTAAGGATTTCTATACTTTTATTTAATATTTGTAGTTTAATGATGTAACTGTATCATCTGATAAACAAGTTACATATGTAATGTTTCAGTGAAATATATTTTAAAAATTATAGCAGCCCAAGGAGAAACATTCACACTGTTTGAATTAAGGCACCTATTTCAGAAGCCCCCTGTTAACAGAGTGAGTAAGGTTCCTCTGAAGGTAATTCAGGAAATCTTGCCTGGAAGCCTATTACCAATAATTATTTAAAGAGTTTAAAGATTAAGTATATGACACCTGTGAAACCACAGTGGACATATTTTCTTTCAAGCTTTTCATTGCAATTTTTTATTTTAAAATGGTCCTCAGTAACTGCTCTTTTTGGAATAAAATCCATGCCTGCAGTTTGCACTTATCTAGATTCACTCTTTTACTGTTTCAACTATTTATCTTATCCAGGTCAAGTTGTTTACTGCATCAAATTATGTCTTGAATAGTTGCTCATTTGAGGTTTCCTATGTGACTGTTTACGCGTCAAGGTAAGAAAAAATAAATCAGTCTTAAGAAAAAAAATACATTATGAATAATAGCTCTGAGGGTTTTCCTTCTTCACATGAAAATGTGTTCTCTGCTTTCATTCTGGCAATCTAATGTACCCCAGTGCAAATGAATCACAGAAGATTTAGCTTTTGGAAAGGCTTTGTGAAGTCTTTGCCAAATTAATGCTATTCCTAAGATAGCAATATGTTGTTCTCCCTGACTTTCAGATTTAGCTGTTGTTGTCTTAAAACTATTTTTGTTATACTAGAAAAAACCAAGTCCTTGCATTATAGGAAGTACAACCAGTAGCATAATTGGTTTGATGAACATAGACATACAGACGCCAACAAAACATGGTAAAAAATCCTAGAGTCCCTTCTGGATTTCTTTTTGAACACTAGGAAAAAACTCTACACCTCAAGATCTGGTTTCATCTTGGCTGTGTATTACTGAAGAAACAAAGGTCCATACATAACTAAAATTATCTTGAAGAAAGTGATGACCCTGATGGAATGCAGTAGCTGCCACAGCTGTATTTCAGTATACACTGGACAATAAAATGATACATCATGGGAAGATTTACATCTCTTATGTCTTCTTGTGGAATTCTTCCTCTGCCCCTCGGAGAGATTCAGCTTGTATTTTAAATATGTTATCAAGATAGAGAATTGATTCATTTATACCTCTATGGTTTTTCTCAATACACCAGAAAGAAGTTTAGTAACAATAAAGAGGTAAGCTACAAAAAGCTAAAGAGGTTAGTAACAGCTACAAATGCCTTAAGTTGGTCTAACCATCTTTATTTTGGCTATCCAACATTAAGGCCTTTTCCAAAGTATATATGGCTTAACAGCAACAATCTCATTAGACCAAGCCTTCATTCTGTAAAACACCTGAATAACCTAAATAATAGTGTAGAGAAAAGTGCACTTTTCTTCAAATGAGATATGGAGAATCAAAATATGCTCTATGTATAGCTTACTTTACAAAAAATTCCATATGTAATGCAAGTCTCCATTCTAACACAGTCCCTGTGTGAATGAGGTGAAGTTGTTTGGTCTCTCCTCTTTGATTTTCTATTTAGAAATATGAACCACGTTGCTATCCTACCTCTTGGGATACTATGAGAGCCCAGTCAGTAAACAGTTTTGGTGTCCTCCAATATTACAGATACAGAGACAGATATACAATTCTAGATCAGGTAAGTTCTATTAATGTGTAAATACCAAGTGCCTGCAGTATCTTTCCAGGATGTGATCCTCCCAATTTACAGCAAGACATGGCTGTTTCAGCTAGTAATAACAAGACAGCAAGTTTAGATCATTATGTTGTATGTTGCTGACAGCAGCCCAAAATTGTAACAGAAATTAATAAAGAAAACAAGACGCATGTGTTTTCAGGTGAAATATTAAAAGTAATAAAAAACCTCTCTGAGCTGAGAAATGCAGGCAGATGGAAAAGCTATTATGTAAATGCACGATTCAGAGTTTTCCTAAGGAAACAATTTGACCTGAAAAATCTAAAACTGGAATTTGGCCACAACATAGATACATGCCAAAAGCCTGATCCTTACTCTTTGTTGGAGTGTTCTTTAAAATTCCTCAAAGAATACTATTTAGAGGTTTGTGAGATCCCCAGTCCAGAGGACTTACTCATTTGACTTAAGTTACAGTGCCATCTACTGTAGTAATAGACACAGAGAGTCCAGATCTATTATAAAATTCCCCTCTCCTGAGCTTATTTATCATTTATTTTCAACTGTAACTGTAATCAAATAAATTTTTGAGTTTACAAGCACTCAAAGTCATATCATATATGAATATAAATGGAAGGACATTCAGAGCTAAAACAGCAAAGTTAGGATACAGTTCTAGGAAAATAGACATATAAACTACAATGAAGACTTTTTGAGGGTATATAAATCTTGCTTCAGAGTTCAGGATGGCCGAAGAGAAGGCTTTTTTCTGTACTCTGCTTCATTGAATGTACTTTCTCCAAATCTTAAATACCTCCATACCAAAAGAGATGCCATAAAGTTGAATTTTGTGCCCATCTGCCAGAGCAGGGATGCAAAGTTGTAGATTTCCATACACAGAAATCCCAATGCTCCAGTACGACGAGCATGCATGAAATATTCCAGTACATTAACACTGCAATCTCAGAGACAGAACTGGGCATGAAAACCTTGTCATTTTGTAGATAACTGGAACATGTTGAAAGGACGGATGTTAGACAGAGAGAGTTCCCCTGATTCAAGCAAGGCAAAGGCAGATAGAGAATAGCCTTCAGAGATCTTTCAGGTATGTTGGTATCATGACTGGGATATAACCAGCTCTTAGGACAGGTGCAGTTGACACACAACTCACAATTTTGCTGCCCATGTTCATTGTGCTGCTGTAGTCTGGACAGCCCTGTAGAGTAATCAATGATACGCAAACATCTTGTTTTTCTATGTGTTTGTTAAACCAGAGGTAATTATGGTCCAGACTCTCATGCAAATGTGTAAACACATCACATACCAGAATGAAGTAAAAGGTGCTGGCACTATTTCTGTAGCGGGCTTAGTTTTCTAGATGCAAAGAAAGAAACCATGGCCCTGAAAAGTGAGGTTTTGTAGGATATGATTTCTGTTTATGCTCTAGTATAACACTAATTTACCGAACCTGCAGCCAAAAGGTATTTAATATTTTCTCAACACCTTTGCTTCCAAGTAAAGTCAGGAGAATTCACATCCAAAATGCACCTGGCTGCATCACCAAACATCAAATTTAATACAATACTATACTGCTTTGTGTCTTAGACTGATGGGTCTCCCTTCTCTTTGCTCTCTACTTCTTCAAACCAGCCTGCCCTTCCTGCTGATTCCTCAGACCTTTCGGCAGCTGATAGCTGCACTGCAAAGGCCTTAGAGATTTACAGCTGGTTAATTCTCTCTTTCCAGTGGACTGTGTTGTGCACACTGCTCCTTTTCACTTGTATTGTGAATGATTCCCCAGTTGGAAGTTTTACTGAGCAATGGAAAACAGACCTTAATAAAACACGATACTGTAGTTCACTGAGAGGTAATCTCATATAAAGACTGATACAAGCTGGTTGTGTCTCAGATGGGGGCTCCTAAGGATTTAATTCCATATCAGCTGGTTTGACACTGGGCTTTTTAGTAAGCTGGTTTGAAATATGTTGCTGCTTGAAGGCACTCCTGCTTGAAAGTCCTCTGTTCAACATGTTTATAGCACACATACCTGAAGAAAAAAGAAAAGCAATTTTTCACTGGCTATAGCACCAGAGCTTCTGGGGGAAAAAAAACAACAAAACTTCAACAAAACAGACAATCTAAGGTGCTAAGCACGACCTTATTTTCATGGTTGTTTGGAACCATAAACCAGAATCACCACTGAAAGAAGCCACCCTGCTCTTCCCAGACCCTTGTGTGTGCAGCCTCCACCACTCCCACCTATTCATACAAAGGATCCTAAAGCCTCATGTCAGCTTTATTCTTTTTACCATTTTGAGTCAGATCTGTGACCTGACTGCTGTGACCCAGTTCACCAATGGTCTACACAAGTTAGGACTTTACTGCTAATTAAGAGAGTGCCAAGCAGTGCAGAGGGACTTGCAGCTACTTTCTTTACAGCTGGTCCCCTCCAGACAATGTCTCCCTCCTCTCCGCAAATCCCTGATTCTTGGTCTTGAACAGTTCACACATAGTACCATTGTGGCCCCAAGTCATAATTGCTCTTTTGTCTGCTTTTCCTCAGTTCAAAGAGTCTGAAAGAATGGGACGGCCACATTGCAGCTTACCAGGAGAGGTTTTTTATTGCATGAGACAGTGACCATGTGTTACACGCTCTGTGACAACATGGGCAGGGAGAGCATTGATAATAGGATAGAGGGACCCAGAATTAACAGTCTTATCTGTCCTACCCAGTCAGGGGTATTCAGGATTAAATTGTATGGTGAGCCAGCCAATGCACACAGGGAAGGTGCAGGCAGAGGAGCAGGGGTTGTAGAAGGCCAGCTTCCCTTCCTCCAGTGGCAGTCTCCACTTGAGTGCTTGAAGGACTTCAGCTGCCCTTGGAAGAGTGCTGTGAATCTTGTAGCAATGATGTGTAATAAACTTATCTTAAAGAAAGGGTATGTAATTACAAGGAGTTAAAAACTGCTGAGTTGGCTTTGGCAAATGTAGAAGATGGGTGAGCACTGGGGGGCATCAGTTCAGAAAATAAATCACTTAGTTTCAGTAAACCAGGGCCCTGTTTTACTGCTCAGGGCAGAGCAATTGAGTCTCCATCACGGATGCAATCCTGTCAACTAAAAGCTGTTGCAGCTCATCTGTGCGAAATTATATGGTGGTGATACTGAATCTTTACATGTTCAACCTCGGGGCAGAGAATATTATTTGGACCGTGTGGCAGTAGACAGCATCCTTACTGCCTCTGCTAAAAAAAAAATACTGAGTTTATCTTCAGTGCCATTCATTTTTAGTTGCCATAGAAACAGCCATTAGAGCCATTTTATATCTGGCTGACAGACCCCACATTTTCTGATATGTCTTGCTTTTTTTCCTCCTTTTTTTTTTTATTCTTTCATGTCTGGTTTTTAATTCAATGCAAAATGTCTGACAGAGATGTAACTCCTACCTGAAAAACAGATACAGCTTATTTTATTTTTGTATGTGAAATTCTCCATTGCTCCTAATATATATGTGCTCAGTTCATAATAAAATAATATATTTCTACTTGAAAAGAAAGAAAAGGAATAAAGACACACATATAAAACAAAATTACAATTATAAATACTGTTTTTTTTCTATTGCAGTAAAGTATCAGATTAATATTCGGATGAGATCTTTCTTCTAATAGACTCCTAACTGTTCTCTTAGTTTGCTCCTCCTCAGTTATCCCAAATGGATTTCAGGCACAAACCAGGAGTTTCTATTTAGTTACTTGCATTTTAAATTAGTCAAATTACATTTTTTTGTGATTCTTTTCATTGATTGAGCTGTTCTTCCATTAATTCTGAAATTTTCTAGTTTTTTTTTTTAATTATACAATAAATTCGTATTTAAAGTGTTGGAAAAATGCTAAAGATTTATGAGTATTTTGTGTATTTTCTGTAACTCAAAATGAATTTGAGCTAATTCAGAATGAAACTTTCTATGCCAGAAGTTAATTACTACATACACAATTTTTAAATTTCTGAGATACCGTTAAAATTCCTAAAGAAATAACCTAGTTGAGAATAAGGAATATCTTTCTGCCACTAAGCTGCTAATAGCAAAAGGATGTTCTATTCAGACCCATGGAAACAATGTCTAAGCAGTCCTTGAGAATGGCCTGGGAAACCATAACTTTGCTGCATGACGTACAAATATTCTGACAGTAAGCCTGGTGGTATCAGCTCAACAGTACACATGGCTTTCAGCAATTCATATTCTGCTTATTTGCTTCCCTTTGTGGTGTTTAAGTCTAAACCTCTGTCCTGTAACAACTGTAATCAGTGCACACATAATTATTTTATGGTGTGGGCAGCAGCTGATGGCTCCTCCTCTGGAGTGAGTCCCTGATTTGTAGGGCAGCAAGAAGCTGCCATGGGATTTACAATGGTTATTTATCCTATGGTATCAAGACCAAACCCCCTAGCTATCTGTGCAGCCTCATGTCCCTGACACTCTCAGGGATTGTTGGCAAGAAAACCTGACCCTTCATTCCTCCCTGCTGTCTCTGCAGGCAGGATGCTCCCCATAAAAGCTGCAGATGAGTGTGATCCCTGCTCCCTATAGCACTTCTGCAAAGGTACCTGGCACAGCCCATCCCACTGCACCTGCCTGCTGTACCCCAGGACAGTCACTCCTGAAAATGTCAGTGGTACAAATGGGACAGCCTCTCCTCAAAATCCTGGTGACACAAAAGAGCCTTTCTGGTGCAATCCCAGCTGTGGGATAGGGGTTGGGACCTGCTATACCATCCCTACAGCAATAAGCAATGAGCTCACAGAGGGCACAGGCAGGAGCATGTCCTCTCTGACCCTTGCTAAGTGCTCTCATGAACAACGCTCAGCAGAGCTGCAGAGACCTGGATCAGGGCCAGGATGAGGAGGTTGGCCTGCTCTTTGAATAAGATACATTGCTTTCCAGTTCCCGACTAGTTCTGCTTATTTATAACACAGTAATGATAGATACTGCCCCTCCTGAAATCTGGAAGTTTAAAAAAAACCAAACCTGAATGTTATGGAGGAGGCTTCTCTTCTCTGAAACTCTATCTCTAAATAGCTGAACTTGATAAAGAGGAAGCCTGGAGAACAGACTTGTGCCAGCCTGCGCTCAAAGCAGTAAGGCACATACAATGCTTGAGTGAGCAATGAAGATGTTATCCTAATTCAGAGTGACTCCTGGTATCAGAAGTAAACAGAAATTAAGTAACAAAGTTATCCTTGAGCTTAAATTCCTTGAAATATCAAAGAACGTCTTAAAGTGGTCTTTGTGGTGCTGTTCCTTTATTCGTATATGCATATAGCCAATTCAGAGAAAGAAAGATGTGTTTAATGCAGTTAACATGTTTAGGACGTTTTGATCAATTTAGAAGAGGAGTTGAACTGCAGAAAGGTATTGCAAAAAATAGATTAGTGACAATCTTAAGGGTAAAAACAAAATTTTGGAGAGGTTTTTAAACAAGAGAAAGGGAAGCTATCGAAAAATAGGATGTGATATTAAGCTGGAAATTCAATTTCCTACTTTTTCTGAAGGTAACTGAGCCCTCTGATTAGCAGCTTATATGAAAGTGGATTCAAACAAGGCAATTGAATTTATTATCACCTTTTGCACTATACTTACCTACTCTAATACTTTTCTGCCTTGAGGGTTAGAATATGCATACCATTTGCAAATCATATCCTGATTAACCATAATTTTCAACCTGGCTCTGAACCAGAGAGTGAACAGTTGAACCAAGAGAATCAGCAGACTGACAGGCACTTATAGAGGGGAAAAAAAGATGGAACACAATGCTCACATGTATGATCCCAAAACAATTGAATACCTATAAAAAGACAACTCTGAGCAAGCGATGAATAATGCCAGCTATTTTCCTAGAATAGCTATGTCAGTAGGAGTTCCTGTAGACGCCCTTTGGATGCAGTTTTATATTACACTTAATCCAATCTAACTGTGAGCTGCAACTAAAAGATGAGGTAATATTCCCTCTTTCCCAGCACAGGCTGTTGGTACCTTTGTTGGGAATACAATTGTCTCTTTTCATGTCAGCCTGCAGTTACACAAGAGTTAACAAAACCTGAAATTTTGGCCTCTGAAAGCAGATGTGTAGATTTGTGCTATTTGCCATCTCATTTTGAATATAACATTTTTTTCTCACTTTTTGTCTGTGCAGTTTTATAAACTAAGGCATTTCAGTGGAAAAGAAATGGCTTAGAGTGTACAGACTTTTACCATTTGGATTATTTTACTGGGAGAAAAACAATAAAAGGGCCTGCAGAGTGGCTTCAAGAGGATTCAGAAAGATCAAAGCTTTCAGGACTACAAGTAAAGAAACAAAACATATTGCAGTTGGACTGACATAGCTAGGACGTAAGTTTATATAACAAAACATACACTGCACTTCTCAACTAAGCTGAGGTCTTTTCTGATTTTGACTACTATCCTGATTAACAGTTTTTTATAGCTTATCTTTTCATTTTGTTGCCTATAACATTACTGCATGAACAGTTTATGTTGATATTGAAATAAAAATCCATTCCAAAATTCTCCACCATTCTCAGTCTTGATTCCTCTGCCAAATTCTACATAAATTTATTTTTTTAAATATAAATATATGCTGAAGAATGGCTCGAAGAGCAGG
>VWZS01003959.1:0-108315 GCA_013397075.1 Rhabdornis inornatus | reverse complement strand
CGCCCCCCGAGCGCCGCGCGGACCCCGCGGGGCCGGACCCACCTGCGGAGCGGCTCCGCTCCCTCCTCCCCGGGCGCAGCTCCCGCCGTGCCGCCCTGCGCGGACAGATGGCCGGCAACCCTCGCAGCCCTCCGCTCTGCCGGAGCGAGGCAAAGCCCAGCTTTTTTTTTTCCCCTCCTTTTTTTTTCTTTCTCTTTCCTCCCTTCTCCCCGTTTTATCCTCTCTTCCTCCCTTGGCTTAAACCCTGGCAGATCAGCACAAGAGTGCTCACAACACTCCCTCCACCAGTCACTTCAATTAGTGCCACACGAGAGGAGCTTCTGCCCAAAATCTGCTTAAGAAAGGGCCAGAGGGCAGGGCAATCGCCTTTGCTCAACAATGACCAGAAGCTTCTATAAATATCCAAACAAAAGCACTAGCAAGGCCAGGAATGTCATATCCTAATGTGATAAAAATTGTAAACATCCGATGTATACCAGAAACACAAAGCAAGAAAATTAGGGTTTTTTTCTATAAAAGAGACAAAGATTAAAAGCGGTTGCCACCTCCTTACCCTCTCCCCCCAAAAGGTGACCTTGTAGTATGTTATCAAAGTTGTGTATTTCTGGGTGCCAGGCTATTATGTTTTCGAGGTCCCGAGCAGCTCGCTCACAATCCCTTTGTGACAGCTGCTCGCTAATATTTATAGGTACCCAAGTCTGTGCACCTTATATAACCAAGTCGACTGACCAGGGCTGGGCAGAGGTAGACTCCAACCCCACAGATATGGTGCATCACCATATCTGTACAAATAGTGCACCACTGTACAAATAGTACAGGGAGTGACTTATCTTGTTGATTAAAACATTAACAAGAAGTTCCCAATCCACCAGTAAGTAAAGCTCTTATACATTAATACAGTACAGACGGGGTGCATTTATATGAAGACTGGAGGATTTAATGTAATTTGGTTTATATACATTTTACACTAACATATTCCAGTGCAGCGAGTGAGGAGAAACTACAGCCTGAAGTTTCTAACTATATAGTGAGCTAGAGTTGAAAACTAACAAAAAATCAACAAACAAACAACAAAACTCACAAAAAGTCCACACACCCTCGATCAAGCACAGTGCCTCCACCAGCAGTGCCTGGACCTTGGGCTTGTGCACCACTTCACAAATGTCCACACTGTGCAAGTAGCTGGATGCCACTGGTTTTAGCATGGGGAGGGCAGAATGGGAGAAGGGAGTGGTTTCGGTCCCATGAGACTGCTTGTAAACTCTGCAGTGCCTTCGGGATAGTAATTTCCATTCTGCTGATGGCCGGATGACAACAGCTAGGTTCATCTGAGGGGAAGCCAATAGCCACTGACACCTAATTCCCTCCCCAGACGTTGAAGAATGTAATCATTGCAAAGGGAGGGCACTCAGCTCATGTCCAAGTCTCGTGCCTCAATGTTTATGTACAAATCTGTGTAAAAGTAGTTAATCCTATTGACCAACTGGATGCTCTTTTAGAACTGAGATAAAGGCCATCCGAAATTAACCCTGTATTTCATCTGTCGGGTTTCCATCAACTCAAAAATCTCTTCTACTACAAATAAATGTTATTTTTTCAATTTCATTCCCATGCTGTCTTCTGATCATACTTGTTTGTCCTGCTGCAGTGAACACTGCTTTCTCAAACTAAAGCAATTCACATACAGACTTATTCTCAAAGCACCCTTATCCACAAAGGATGGTCACAGAGGGTTTTTGCTGTTTCATTAATTCCCTGAATTTGAGTATATTCCCAGTGTAACAAAGAGTGTACTTTTAGAAGACCACTTGATTTAAAAGAGAGAATGTTTAAGTGAAGCTTGTACGAAACTCCAGTCCAAAAATTTCATATACAGGCTTGCAAGAACAAAACTGCCCACGAGATTTCCAGACTTCAGCAGGGACAGAAATATTCTTTATTTCAGCCAAGAGTTGTGAGTAACCCCGAGCGCACAGATGCAAAACAATAACACCAACATGAACAACACAGACTGAGCATTGTTGAGCCAAAGCTGCCAGCCCGTGGGCTGACAAAGCCCTCCCTGCTGACGGGGGAGAGGGAAGCAGGGGTCCTCACTCTGGCACAGGCATGGTGCAGGTCTGTGCAGCCCAGCACAGCAGCCAGAGTAATGGAAGTACATCCAGCTGAATTTCCAAGGTGTTCCATGCAATATGGCTAATTAACCCTGCCAGTTCCACTGGCTGGTCTTTACACATGATCCTGCCTCTACTTCAGTCAGGGCCAACTGGGTGGGTTGGCCACATCAGCAGTACAAACATGTTTTGCATTGCAAAAGAGTGGACAGAAGTCTCACTGAAAGAATAAAAAACCCCAACATAATCCTCGACAACAAAAACCCCTCCAGGTAAGCAGGAAAAAGATTTTTAGAATAATAAGCTTACTTGGCAAAAACATGAGCAATTACTTAAATAACTGCATAGTTGTGACTAAATAACAAGACAGCAAAAATAAATCACTAATGGAGTGAAATGCAAGGCTGTGTGCATGGTATAAAAATTTAGCCAGCCAGGCAGATGAATAAATTGATGGAACTGAGTTACTGATGCTAGAAGTGATAGAAAAATATCCTTGTCTCTGAATTCTGGGCAGGTTCTGTATCTTTAATTTTTCTATCTGTCATTCCCACGTTCAAAGAGGGGAAATGAAATGGGTTATAAAAATTAAAAAAAAAAAAAAATTCTCCTTTCAGCAAAAGGCTCTGTTTGTATTGATCTGTCTTGATCTGCTCCTCATAATTTTGCATACTGCTTTCTTACATCAGCTTTTCCAACCTCCTGATAGAAATGGTGGAGAAATCTTGCCACCTCCCATAAGGACTGATGAAAATGTAAAATGAGAACAACTGTATATATGGAAATATGCCTCACAAAGGGATATTAAGAAGGGTCATCTTTGCAAGTATGAAAGTATTCCAAATGCCATTTGCTTTTCAGATCAAAATGCTTCATTTGATGCTAAATCTAAGAGACAGATGACAGAAATTTCCCTGACTGAGCAATGTCCCAAAACTAAAATGTACAAAGAAAAGATACTGTTTAGTTTATAAACAATTTAATGTATATTTGCAATTATAAACTGTTCATAAAATATTCTACCAATAGATCACTCATTTTATAGAGAATTATGCATTACCTGGAAGTTCTTTAACTCTTTATGGAAATAGAAACCTGGATTAGATACATTGGGTCCTTGCATTTGACATAATTTCCTGGAGAAGGAAACCTGTGTACAGAAAGCTATCCTCAAGCACTGGTTGAAGTTTTCCCTTAAATAGTGTTTTGTTTGATAAGTGAAAACTGACAACACCACCAAATCATCTAGTGTTGGTGTTCTTTTCTTTTACATGTCCCTGCCCCTGGACAAAAAATAATAATGGCTTATGCTATTCTTTAGCCTGAATAAAATGTTGCAGTTCCGGAGATAAAGACGTATTGAGCTGAGCAATTAAACAGCTAAATAAATGAATCAGCAGAGCAGAAGTGACAGATTTAATTACTGCTTAGAGCTAGGAAGGGGAACTAATTATGGGGTTCATGAACCGCATGCCATTCTTTTCCTTAAGCATGTGCTTCGATTCTTCTGGATCAAACTCTGCAAATGTGGTAGCACCATGCACTAGATTTATTTAAAAAAAAAAAAAAAAAGGAGAGAAAGAAAGGCACAAAAAGCTACCCAAAATTTGGAAATAAAGTCTAATCTTTGAAGAAAGAATAGTCAATATTCTGTTCTAAAAGCCCATGTTCAATTGACTCCATACCAAGCATTACAAGTGCTTGCTTTCAAATAGATAAACTCTAAAAATTTAGTTCTCCAAAAAATGAAAGCACAATCAAGTTCACTAGATGTGAATGAGCCAAAGATTGCAACAGAAAGCTGTGGTAAGTGAGGCATAAAGCATATAGCTCTATTGAGTGATTAGGAGCCCTGTTCATCAGAAAGTATCTGTCGCTGGGAAGCCTGAGAAAGTTTTTGATCCTACTACGTCTCTCCTGCTTTGGTCAGGTCACCACACCAAGCAAAAAAACCTCAGAAAGATGCTTTTGTGGCCACCAACTATAAAAATACTTTCAGTGGAAGAAACCTGCTCCTCAGTTTCTGCCTTCTGTCTCATTTCTGTAGGTTGAATTTGCTTTACCATTCTAATTTTATTCTTGTTTGATAAAACTGTAAATGCTAATTTTTTGAGCTTCACATTAAACTCATGATCCTAGTGGTATAATCCCCTAAACATAGAATTCTCTTCCTCATTAATGGGAAGGAGAAAGGGGATAAAAGCCCACATATACAGCATTTGAATCACATAATTCAATTAATTGAATAATTTTGGGTTACAACTATCTTGTACAGATAAAGAGAGACAGGTATCATTTCAGGGAAAAAAAAGTGTCAAGCTGAGTTTTTAAAAATTAATTAGAGGAGGAAAGAGAGGAGAAGTCTTTCATTCATAGCCATTTGTTTTCTAAAATTATAATCTCATCATGATGTCTGTTTTGGTACAGTTTTAAAAATCTACACATTTGCCTTTTTTCCTACAAGTACTACAAAGAGAAAAATATCTCTGGACAGCTCATACACTCATTCTGAAGTGTACACTATTTACCTCATACACTATTCTGAAAAGAAAATCAGGCCTTTTACTCCACTGTCTTTGAAAATATTAAAAATGCAGGACATGATGCAAACAATAAAATGCGGCTAGGAAAGATCTAAATCTACCCCAGCTATAGTTGTGATCTCCTTCCACACCACGAGTAATTTTGTCAGAATGAAAATGATTGTGTCCAAACCCAGAGAAGTGGGCTGATCCCTTGGAAGGCTCACTGAATAATCACAAATGCCATCATCATCCAAGATTACAACATCAGCTCTGCTTGACTGAAATTCTGTCCTCTGAAGGCAGCCAAAACCAAGGTCTATTGCCTCAATAAAGTCCAAAATTAACTCTATCTTCAAAATCAGTGTCTGGGTTTCTGTATCAAGAGAGACTGTATCTGCAGGGAACCAGGGGCACTGTACATCCAAGATAAGATAAAACTAGGATTTTTTTTTTTTTATGGAATTATGGTATAGCTCTATACAAGTGATATTCTAGTGCAGTTAGATCAGAAGAAAATGCACTTTGTACCTAGACATACAGCAAAGCAGAGAGGAGCTGATCTTCCAAAAAGACACCATCTGAAACACTGGGTACAAGTTGCATTAACACTCATACCATATGAATTTTACAGCATCAGATATCCATGTTTTTAAAGTGTGATATGTGTAGAACGTCACTAAGGTACCAGTGATCATGAAACTTGCAGAACACATACACACACAGACATACCTGATATCTCATAATAGAGGTATGATGATTGTATAAAAAACCTCAGCGGAACATGATGAGAATTAAAGGATCTCATGGACAGGGGCAGCTTGTCAGCAGACTGCTGAAGGACAAAAGGAGAATGTGCGCTCTTGGTGCACAACACTCCTAATCTTAGGAGGCAAAATCAGCAGTATTTCACTAACAGTTCCCTGCCAGGCTTACATGGAAATAACCTTTTAAGTGTCTGAGGTGTCCCTCTCAAGACAGGACATGACCAGTATTTGCCTATGCTTCCAGAAGCAGAGTCCCCAAGGAATACAGGGCATATAGGGATGGAAGCCACGCAGAAGTGAGCTCGCCACCTGGGAAGAAACCTGACTATGAATCCACCGTCTTCTGCTCTCACTGCAGAGCAGTGCAAAAGAAACCCCTCATGGGATATTTGCAAGTGGAGTCATGGTTAAGTATACTCTGGAAGCGAGCTTGTCATTGCTTTATTTATACTCTTTTGCTCTCAATCTTGTGCTTGGATGTCTGCCCTTAGGTCTTGCTTAACATAATTTTGCAGTGTCTCACCACCCAGCCAGCCTGGTGCAGTGGAGAGACAAGATGAAACAGAGTGAAACCAGTAGATTATCAGTAGAAAACAAAGAAGGGTGCACAGAGTGTCTTTGAGACATGAATGTCTCTTCCAGCAGGGTCATAGAAAACCAGAGCTGGCAAATATTCCTTCCTATTTTTAAAGGGTCACTGGCTTAGGATGACTTTACTAGCAGGGAAAGGATTATCTCTAACAGCCATGAACTAATTCTTCTCCTGCCTGCTGGCAAAGCAACACTCCACTGTTCTGGGTGAGCTCTGGGTTTTCAAACAGCCTCTGACTCTGTGTTTGGTTATTACAGGGAAGATAGCAGGTCATTTTTCACTGGCATAGGGAGTGTGCCACTTCATCAAAGCTGCCCTTGGGAAGTTTGCTTGTGCTGATTTGCAAAAAAGTGACTAAGTATACCAGCAGGTGTAAGAGGAGTTGCTAGTTGTCTTGTACAAAGAAGAAATTACTGTGTTTTTTGTATGAAGTCTAAATGCCATTTATACACTATGAATCTCAGACCTAAAAAAAATTTAAAATCACCTACCATTTTCTTCTTTAAAATCTCAATGAAGTACATTTTTTGGAGTGGCTTCCTAATAGTTCATCAAAAACTGGAAGCAAGTATCCAGTCTTCACTGGGGACTAATATAAAAAGCCAATCAAGCTCCTTGACAGTAATGAACACTGAAATAACTGGAGCCACTGTCCAACTAAAAAGCTGAAGTAAGCCTCCAGCCACAGTGCTCAAAGGGTTTTCACAAAGAAGGGCAGAGATGTGTGCATACAAACATCAAAGCTTGCTTACTCTTGGAATAAGTTGCATCAGGGAAAAAAAAACCAACAACCAGAATTATGCCAGAAATAGGAAGAGGAAGGAAGCCTGTGGACTGGCTAGAGTGCAGCCCTAGACTGAGCCTGATTAAAACTCACGGGAAGTTCCTCCTCTCTCCTAGAGTAGTAGTATACCAAAGATGAAGCAGCCATAAGGAGTATGAAATAAGGAGTGAGAAATCTGATCCTCATGAGCCTCATAATATAATCTTGACTTAATACAGATGACAAAAAGGGGGTTTATAATATGTGATAATATGTTCACTGTGACACTTATGAATACTTATGAATTGTAAAAAGTTATTAATTAATTTTAAAAAAGCTATCTTGATTTGTGAAACTAGAGAAGCAGTTACATTCAAAAATTCTGCCACTATGCAAAACACTGGCTGCAACATGACGGATTAGCACAAGCCCAGAATGGACCAAGAGAACAATTCAAAAATCTAAAGGAATGGTTCACTTCCATCTCTTGAGGTCTGAGGGTCAGTTTGAAGGAACAAAGCTCCAGGGCACAAAAATCAATCAGACAGTTGTGGAAGAGACTTGGGAAGTTCCATGTACAATTTCTGACTTTGCTACTGAATTGGTAATGTCTGGAAATTCCATTGGTAGAAGGTATGGAAATTACCAAAATCTGCCAAACACAGGGAAGTTTGAAATTCAAAGCTGAATCTTTGTGATTCAAATCTCAAAAGCAGACAGTGATGGCAGACCATCCATCCATCCATCCGGCCATCCATCATGAAAATTTGTTTTAATATAAATGTGAATTCACAAAGAACTTTGGGTAGAAAAAGAAGAAACTGAGCAAGCCAGAGATGGAGAATCAAAAACTGATAAGGTCATCTGCATTTTGGAATGAGTAGCATGCTACATACTACATTGAGACTAAGGACGCTCCCTGAATTTCTAAATATAAGTAATACCATGATTATTCCTCATTTAAAAATTCCTCACTATAAACATTTTGCATGCCTATTATTCCAGAGCCAGCACAGGACTTTTCAACAGCTCAGACAAAACTGATAGTCAATCCTCCTAAAATAACAGATGGGACAGGGCCACCCCTGCCTGGCACAGAAAAGTGGGGAATTGCAATGGAGAGATCTAGAGGATCCATGCTGTTAATCTGGCTGCCTCCAGGGACTGATAGCAGTCAGCTATCACAGCTGCTGGCACTGGGCATTCTACCAGTAGTTTCCACTCCTACTTTAGGGCAGCAGCACTTTCAGACAACCTGTTTTTCCCTGTCCTAATATGGACAAAACTAGGGTGGACAGACATAAAGGGATGAGCGCTTTGTCTTTACAGGAGCCTGCCACTTTAGAAAATTTTTGCTTTGCTTGAGCTCACAGCCAGTCCAGTTTGCTGCTCAAAGCTGAAGACTCAATTTAGCTTGGCTTCTTCTGCACTCTCAGAAGATTCAGCAAAACCTATGTTCACTGGTATTATAATGCTTCTGAGAGTCAGGGGCCTTGACCCTGAAGGTATGAAATCCACCTTGTGTCAGTCTTAATTCCATCTCCAGAGTCATCAGGATAAAATCATGCTCAAAAAAGCAAATAGTTCATCTCTAATGATCAAGAATATTTTTAACATGCTGTCTGTATTGTGCTCTACAAGTTCTTTATGAAAGTGAAATTGCAGTGAAATTCTTGATGTAAAAAGCTACTGTGAGATATTTCAATATGCTGGTGCAACATAAGAGTTATCAGTGTGTCAGGGTAGAGCATGACTAGTTTGATCAGGAAAGTGCTGTGGATAGCTGTAGAGTAAATGATAGATGTAAAATCAGAAACAGTTTTGAAATATATATATTGGCAATTGTTCCTCTTACATTGGAACATTTGTTGCATCAATACTGGTGATAACACTCAAATTTCAGTAAATATTAGTGTTTCAATCTGAAGTTATTAAAGCCTTATGGAGGTATATTTGCTGCAGCTTTTCTGACAGATTATACTGTTGTTACCCAGTAAAGTATCAAAAACAGGAAAAAAGGTAGAACAATAATTTTGTTCAACATAAAATCATACCTTGCTATAATGATTTTATATATAAAACCCTATATTTTAATTCCATTATACATTTTTTTAAATATATGAAACTTTTCTAAGGAAAAAATAATTCAGTGATTCCCAGCAAATTCAGATCCCTTTTCCACCTGCAGATTTTTACTGTGCCCTCTTGAGATTCACTTTGTCTTTCAGTGCTTAGCCCCAAGAACATAAAATAATAACCTTGTCCTACCTCACAGAGCTACTATTAGCACAATCCATTTATATTTTGTAGCATTACAGCATTATGGGTGAAAAATGGTTTATATATGTACCATTCTATGTGTACATTTTCCAATGAACTTTTTTTAAAAAAACACAAAACCTAAATTTGTCTCTTGAATATTTCTTATTTCATTTTCTTTTTTAACTTCCATCACCCTGTTTTGCTGTGTACTCTGTTGTGTCTCCTGGTATAGTCTTCCTCTTGTTTCAATCACTTTTCTGTGTCATCTAACTGTGATGAGTTTTCTTTCAATATTTCTTTTCTCCACTTTAGCAGTCTTCTTATTTTTTGTATGTTTCCAGTCTCTCTAGATTGAGAATAGGTAACTATTCTCAAACTTACTCGGGTCTTTGTATCTCTCTTTTTCTTACTCTGAGCCTTTCCTTTCCTGTCTGTGAACCACCTTGCTTTGCCTCCTGAAGGAATTGTGTCCCTTTATAGGGGTAAAGGAGAGCACTGCACCCACAAGCCTTCATTGATGAGGAGACAGGGAAATCAGAAAGAGTGAATGATCAGAGACATTTTTCTCAGGATACATGAAGGCCTTTAGTGATGTGTAAAACACCTCAGAGATAATGAGTGCTTCAGGACAGGGATCGTATCTGCCTGAAAAAAGGGTTTCTCCAGCGCTTGGTGCAAAAAAAGTTGCTAACCTTGCAGAGGCCTTCAAGTTGCTACAGCTCAGACCCCAGGAGGCTTTACAGGTTAAATTTTACATCTTGAACCCAACTGGGAAACAAACTCAAAGCAGTTGCATGCTGCAAAACACGTGGTTTATGGGGTGATGGCAGCCCAGGTGCTGATGGCTCCCAGCCGCTTGTTCCCTTGTCCTGTGCTGTGGGTTCTCAAGAAGTGTAAGACAGAACCAACCAGTGCAGTCATTTACTTTGATTTAAATCATTTGGAGGACCTGTCCTCAAGAGATATAAATTAAAAGTCTCATTGTTAAGCCTAGTTTAAAAAAAAAAAAAAAGCTTACAACTGCAACTGCAATTTGGCCTTTCAAATAAGAACTCAGAATCCAGCAGAACTCCTTGAGTAAGAATGGATATGTTATTTATACATAGAATTATATTCGTTTTTGTATTACTTGCCTATAAAGGATGGTAGGTGCATTTCTAAAGTTTGATAATTGCTCAGTTCCAAAACGTAAGATATCTTCTTCCTGCAAATCTGGAGAAATGTTAAAGTTGTCAATACATTGCTGGAAGGCCTTACTTTAGAGTTACAGCTCTAAACAGACCCACCATTTTTGTGCAGAGCAGCTGCCTCAGGGAGAAATCAGCAACTCTCCTGGAGTGGCTCACGAATAAAAGCTCGCAGGACTCAGTCCTACAAAGGCAGTGACATAATCTGGTACCATCCTTGGCTGTTTCTGCAAGTGTGCAGTGCTGGGTCATTGCCAGAATATACCCAGGAATCACAACTGTACACACCTGTTTGCAGGAGACAGAGCCCACTCTTTGGAATCTGCTGATGAAATCTGGCAGGTGCTCAAGGATGAAATTTGCCTCTAGTTTGGGGGTTCTGCTCATTATCCAAATCCCATCAAAGCATGTGGAAACCTTGCTGTCTCAGTCTTCCTCATTTCTGAGGCAGAACATGCATACACACATGGATATATCCATATAGACACTTCTATCTACATGTGGGAGTAATTTTCAGAAAACACACAATTTCATAGTTTCAGAATATTTCTAGGACTCATCTCACTGAACTGTAGAGCATGCTGCACGGAAATTTTTAGTATTTCAGAAGGGATCATTTTGCTATGATCACTTTTTTATTTATCTGTGTAAGTATTCCCAACTTTTTCTTTCTTCATTCTGCTCCTTTTTCTATCAATTTTTGCAAACGTTTTCTCTTTTTCTTTTTTTCACATGGTTTGAATTTTATGCATTCCCTGCATGTTTTAGGGCCTTTTCTGAGGAAGTAGTAGAGAGAGAGAAAGCAATTCAGAAAGAGAACCATAATAATTTAGTAACTTTAACTACATGAAATAATAGAACCATAGAATGGGTTGGAAGGGTTTAAAGATCATCTGGTTCCAAACCTCCTGCTGTGGGCTGGGCCACCTTTCACTAAGCCAGGTTGCTCAGAGCTCGATCCAACCTGTCGTTAAACACATCCATGGATCGGGCATCCACAACTTCTCTGGGCAGCCTGTTCCAGTGCCTCACCACACTGACAGTAGAGAATTTTTTCCTTATATCTAATCTAAATCTACCCTCTTTCAGTTAATGTCAGGTCATTTTGGAGGGAAAGGCAGGAAATGTGGAAAGAAACTCCCCAGAGTTCTCATTTTCTTCTATGCCATTTCAATACAGAGCACAGTAGTGGTGATTATTAGGAGTTCTTCTGAAAGTGGAAGTTTCCCAACCAGAAAAATATAAAAAAATATCAACTCTGGAAAGTTAAATTTAGTAAGTCCAGCCAAAAAATTACTTTGAAGAACAAGTTCCCAAAGGCATAAAACTAATAATAAAATTTAAGCACATCGAAAACAGGAAATCTTCCAGAATGTCTGTAGGGCTGATAAGTAACTTGGATATGAAAGGGGAACCCAAATAAAATCAGACTCTACCTCAGCAAAGTGAAAAGAATTCTTTACAGAGGTGTAAAGACCACTACGGAATAGACTTTGGAGGTTCCCAGGCTGAAACTTTCTTTACAGGGCACAACCCCCTTACTAGTTAGACAGTAAGAAACACAGATCAGAAAGTTACATGGTCACTCTTCTCAATTCAGAGAGATTTCTAGTAGGTCAGTGTAGGGAAATCCACTGTTCGGCATAGTGCTCAGTAATTTGGTTAAGGCTGAATAGTGAGGTGAGATTAAACCATGCTAGATTATTTAATGTAGTAAAAGCCAAAGATGTCTGAAAAATTTCAGCATAATCTCAACTGTTTGTGATTGGTGATAAAAGTGTGGACCAAGAATAAAGCTGATAAATGTTCAATCTGGAACAAAAAAAACAGAGTCCTAATTATACATATCCAGTGATGAGCTGTAAGTGAGCTGCTACAGATCTGAAATATGGCTACTGCAACTGGTGAAACCATGTGCCATTCTATAAAAACACCAGCCTAGTGTAAAAGGAATATTATGAATTATTAGGAAAATGAAATGGAAGAGAGATTATAAGGTCACAGAGAAAATACACCTGATGTTCTAAAGCCCCAGGGACTCACCTGAAGTAGAAAACATATAAACAAGGATCTACAGATAAGTAAGATAATTAATGGTAAGGGATGGGATCTGTGTGAGGAACAATAAGTAGGTTGTGACAACTGACATTTTTTTTTCTGTTTAATAAAAACCCACAATCTATTCTGGCATTCTGGTGTACATGATCACTCCCACAATATTTCCTAGCAGCAATGACATACATTTTGGTAATAATAATGATTTGCATTTTCATTGTTCTTTTTCTTCAAAATATGAAGTACCCCAGGAATATTGTTTAAATCATTAAAGCAGCCATTTAAGTAAGCAAAACCAAATTCTGCTGGAAGTAGCAGGTTGGAAGATGTCTTTGGGGCTCATCTGGGCCTACCCAAACAAGATTAGCTTTGAAGTTATATTTGACTTCAAAGGTTGCTTAGGAGGTTGCACAGAGAGCTTTGTCGGCTCTCCAAGAAGGGAAATGCCACAGAGTCTCTTGATACCTGTGCCACTATTTCATACACGTATATACACACACATACACACACAAGAAATGAAAGATTTTTCTGATATTTGGACAAAATTTCCTATGTTGTGACTTGGGGCTGCTGCCTCTAGTCCTATTGTGGTGCACTACCTAGCAGTGTCTGATTTCATCTTATCTGTACATTGCCAGTAGGTAGGTGAAAACAATTAGATTCCCTCTTTATTCTCACCTTCAGCCGGAAGAACCCCTCTTCCGTCAGCTTCTCCATGTATGTTGTGTGCTCCAGTCACCTGGTGCTCCAAGAGACTCATTCCAGTATGGCAATGTCCACCTTGTACAGAGGAATCCAAAACAGAACACAGTCCTCCAGGCAGGGTCTTACTAGTGCCAAGCAGTGGGCAAAGCATTGCCTTTCTCAACTTGCTGGCTGCACTCTTGCTAGTACAGCCCAGGATGGTGTTGACCTTCAGGAGGCACTGCTGACTCACACTGGAGTTTTTTGGTCTACTGGGACACCCAGGACTTTTTATGCAGTGCTGCTCTGGAGCCAATTGGTGCCCAGCCTGTCCTGTTGCATGATCAGGAATTTGCATTGGCCTGTGCTGAACTTAAAAAAAGCTTCTGCCAGATTTATGCTCCAGCTTGTTGAGAATGCTCTGAATGATAGCCCTGCACATTAATTGCTCCCCTAATCAGGTATCACCCGTGAAATTGCTGAGGACTTTATTCCATCCCACTGGCTACATTTGCAATGAAGGCATGAACGAATGTCTGCAGTGGTGTTGATTCCTGATAGATGTTACTGGAAATCACTCATCAATTGGACTTTTTACATCTGATCACAACTCTTGGAGCCTCATGATATGGCCAATAGTGCGTTCACCTTGTGGTCCACTGCTCAAGTCCATGTCCCACCAATTTGGCTGTAGAAATACCAAGTAACAGGCCTCGCAGAAGCCAAGCTAAACCTCTTCTTTCATCCACCATGCCAGCCATCTCCTCAGAGCAAGTACTCAGACTGTTCAGTCACAACTTGCAGTTTGTGAATCCATGCTGTTCCCAGTCGCCTTCTTGTCCTCCATGTGACTGCACATAGTTTTCACAAGGGTTTTCTCCAAAATCCTTGTGGAAATTGAAGGGAGCTCTATCAGCAAATAGTTCTCCAGATCTGCTTTCATGCCCATGCACATGGAACACTTGCCAGCCTTCATGATCCTCTCCTGATTCCTAGGTACCTTCTGACAAAGATACAAAGCAGTCCTTGCAATGACCTTAGCTACTTCTCTCCACATCATTGGATACATTCTCTCTTGTCCCATGGACTTGTGTGTATCCAGTTTGCTTACTTGGTCACGAATGGGGTGTTCCCAAACTCTCCCTGGGAGATATGGGGACAAAACTGGCCACGAAAGACCAAGGAGAAGATGCTGAGTTGCTTCAAGTCTGCTGCCTTGCTTCGTAGCCCCTCATCTTCCTTAGACCTCCTTTTGATTCTACTCTTAGAAATTCTTCTTGTTACCATTTCCATTTCTCACCAATTTCAAATACAGCTGAGTTCTGACTTCCCTAATTCCCTGTCTACATGACAGACAATGCTCTGCTCCTGAGTAGCCCCCTTTGGCCTCCTCTGCCTTTTGTGCTGGAGAGAAGCTGGAGCTCCCTGCCTGTCTGATGGCTATGCACTGGGCTGGGCCCAGGTATGGGGAGGTTGTCCTCAGAGAGCAGCATCCTCTTGGGGTTTCCCTTCTCCTTCCCCTTCCCATCCCCTTCTAGTCTCCCATGGGAACCTGCTGAACAGTTCACAGAATGAGCTGTTGAACCCTCTATTTTCATTTGTTGTTAAATTCTGAAAACGTTGAGCTTTTGCTCAAAGCACTTGTTCATTTCAGACAAAAGACTCTCAAAAAAAATAAAGTGTAAAAAAAAATTTAAATGAAACTTCTTTCTCTATCAAAGTCAATTTAGATGCAACTGAACAACTTCTTAGAAGGAGACTTAGTCACTTAATTGTGTTCATTCACTAAGGTGAAATGAAAAGTAATGGAGTAGAGATGCTTAATGCTTGTTGACTATAAATAATTTAGATTATTTATAATTTTAAATACTAATTGGTAAATAATGATCCATGACTAAGTCTGACAATATGCCTGGAAAATAAAATCAGGAGAGATTACAAAGAATCCAGTGCAGCATCCCATGAATTTTGCTTGCTGCCTATCAACATCTGTTTCACTTTTCAGCAACCTTGTCTTGCCTGCTTTGCAACTCACAGTAGTGCCTAATTTAAACACTCTGTAACAGTGGATTTTGTCCTAAATGGGGTTGTGAGAGGTGCAATTATTGCTTCTTTCATTTTATTTACAAAAGACAAGAAAGAGAGAGAATACTGGTTTTTTGCTCCCACCTGTTATACTAAGAGACTGTTTGACAGGTAAAAATATAAATGATGAAGCCTCAGATTAAAATACTATCGGAATTAAATTCATATGTGTTTGTGAGAGTCTGGGCAAGTTCCAGAAACTGACAGCGTTTTACTTTTCCTTCAACATGTGTAGTATGCTCAAAAAGCTTCTCTTAAAATGCCTTGTAATTAACCTAGGATACGAGAGAGAAAATGGTGAACAGAACAACAAAGACAATTTGTCATCAGGATTTTCATTAAACCCCTCAGTATTATAGGAATTAATTTCAGTAGTGCTTTGCCCTGATTACTGCCTGTCGGATAGGATACAGGCATCCAACAGGATATTTGAATGGAGAGCGTTTGCTCCCATCCTACATCAGCATTATGAAGGTAAGGGCTTTATCTACATTGACTGTGATTCATCATCTATATTTTAATATTGCAAAAACTGAAGACAGCTCTAATTTTAACTTCCCCTAGCACTGCTTTTTTCCAGTAAATGTTACATTGATAATAGCTCATATTGCCGTCCCCATCTTGGGCAGGGAGAAAGATCAATGGACTTTAAGATCACAATAGTCATTAATTTGTTACTTTCGTTTCCCAGACATTATAGTTCACTACATACTGTTATATCACACAGGCACACAAACCTTATTGGTCACAGAAGGGAGGGAACCAGCTCTCATTCCAGATTCTGAATTGTCCCTCAACCTGTACAGCATCTAGGCAGCGTCTTTATCTAGCCCTCACATTTTTAGATTTTCAAAATGTTCCCCTTGTAAAGCAAACCACTTTGGAATCTGCAGCATATTTTAAAGTAATGATTAAACACTAATCCACTAAAATACTGAAGTGGCACTTGAGAATTTGGCAGGATCACTTTAAATAATCTCTTAGCCTACTGATGGGTCTCTTAGTGTTCCATGTTTCCACACACAGCTGATGAATAAAATTATTTTGAACTAATCTGTTCCTATACTTCTCACAGTATTTCTTGCATGAAAAGCAGACAGTGCAACATGTATGCCTTAAAGTAAGGAAAGCTGTAGGAAACCTAGTCAAAATTTCAGTTTCTACAACATTTTCATCTTCAAGTTATATAAAAGTATTTTTAGAAACAATCTCACCTTAAATCTGAGAGTACCATTAAAGACTGTATTAGAAATTACTTTGGTAATTTCTGGTCAAAGCAATGCCATTAAATGTTACACATGGGTGCAGGGGGAGGGTAGCAGATAGAGAAATCAAATTCACCCCTACAACATAAAGGAGATAC
Organism: Rhabdornis inornatus; assembly: GCA_013397075.1. Taxonomy (NCBI): domain Eukaryota; kingdom Metazoa; phylum Chordata; class Aves; order Passeriformes; family Rhabdornithidae; genus Rhabdornis; species Rhabdornis inornatus. The sequence continues at coordinate 91,921 of VWZS01003959.1, read as the reverse complement.
AAAATGTTACTGAGGAGCAACGAGCTGCAATATTGTACAGTGTCTTATAAAGCCATGTTAAATGAACAAAGGTAAACAGATGTTGCCATAAGTTCTTTTTGCTCATTGTCAGGAATTTATGATTTTTTCTCTGCAGAAAAATTGACTGAATAATATCTGTGCTGTACCCAGCTGCTTATAAGGTGAGTAGGCAAAGTATCTTTTATGGCTAAAAAATTATTACAGGATTGAGATCTCTATAGCGCCTTGAGCTGAAATGTGACTAAACCAAAGGACTAAGTTATCAATTCTCCCTCTTTGAGTGGGAAAGTGAAAGGGGCGGTGTGTGTGTGTCAGTGTGTTTATGTGTGTGCATTTTAAGTAGTATTTCAAACAAAAAAACAGTTTTCTCAAGTATTCTGCTTTAAAAGTTGGGTATGTTCACTGACTTTCCATCTGTTCCCAACTTTCCTAAGAACTGTCCCTATATGCTACAGATATTGAGTTCAAACCTGCTTTGCTTGCATCTTCTGTCATAATCACATTATGAGATGACACATACATTCATCTGGTCATAAGGGAATGCTTAGAGAATTCAGGTTAAGAAGATGACTCAGTTGCCTTATTTAGATTAAAAATTCTTCTGAGTACCTGGCACATTAGGTCTTACACTAAATCACAAAATGTGCCATCTATCTTTCTTCTCTGTCCTTATTTTTCCATTAACAGTTTTCTGACTCTTCTATCATTGCATGTTTCCCTTCTCCCAGTCTGTTGATCTTTCTCTTCTTTGCTATTCATATAGTTGCCCTCCCTCCTGTTCATCTTCTCTCTTCCCATAGTCTCTGCTATGTTACTTCTACATTACACTGCCAGTCATTCCCTGCCTGTCCTTTTAATCTCATACAGACTCCTTTTTATGCTGTTCCTTTTCATGGAGCATATACACAAGGCTGAGAAAAAGCAGCTTTTACATTTTCCAGTACTTTATGTAGGGAAAATCTTTGGCATGCAAGAATCACACATGGTGGGATTCTTAGGGTCTCCCATGTAGGGTCAGGAGCAGGATTTGAGGTCAGGAGGGTACCATTCAACCCAGCATATTCTATTATTTTATGATTAAATGGGATCTAAACACAGTCTACAGTAATGTCTGTTCAGCAGGTGCCCCAGAAGCAAAGGGCCACCATTCTTTTGATTGTCCTGTAACCTACCGAACTATTCTAGCCAAGACCACATCCTGTAAGTGACATGCATGACTGCAGCTCCATGGTAAACAGTGGGTCTTGCTCATCCCTGGAACTCCTCCAGACTGCTGGATGCATATGTGGGGTCAAACTTCATAAAAAGTATTTTTCCCCTCCTTTGCCACTGCTAAATTTGCTTTTAAATTATTGAAGCTTCTCATCAGAACTAGTTCTACTGGGCAAGGCCTGGGGCTTCAGAATACAATTATATCACAGGCATAAAAAGCATCTCTTTTCTGCCACAATGGAGCCATAGAGTGGAATCTGAAATAAAAAGCAGAAAATCTAGAGACAGAACACTAGACTTTTCTTTTTGATTATTCTTAAATGGAAAACCCATTAAATAGACCAGTATGTAGGCAACCTTTTACTTAACTAGAATTATGGCGATTGCATCCACTCCACATGGAAATGTATCAAGTACTTATGGCTAGGTATTTCAGTCCACTCTTTTTTCAATAAGTAATTACAACTCCCAAATATCAGTTTTAACATGTATGTTTAAAAATATCCAGAATTATTCCTAAAAGACTGAGTAGCTACTTAGACTAGAAATTATACACATTACAAGAGCAGAATTATTCAAGATTATATTCCTATTCTGCAACACAGAAAATCTATTAGCACACACAGATTAACAATATACTTTGTGTTTTCAGTCAGAGCACCTGGACAGTCTGTGAATGGTAATCTAGAACAAAAATAAAGCTGTGAATTTGCTATGCTAAAGTGGCACCACTGATATTTCTACATTTCCCATGTCTTCCATAAATAAACTAGTCCAAGAGGAAGGTGGCTGGGTGACGATTACTTGCATTTATATATTACTCTTTATATACCAGCTACCAGCCATTGTCACAGGGCCTATATAAGACCACTAGTTTCTGCATCTAATTCTTTCCTCTTAATTGACTTTAAAACTCTAGCTAACATTAGGCACAGGAATTTACATGGAAATTGGGCCATCTAAATATGACTTTCTTCCCCCAACTCATTTTCTCAGCCTCTCCTCAAGGCCAAGAAACAGGATAGGTTTTAAGAACAACCCAGCAGCTCTCTTCATGTCCAATTAACCATTCTTCACAGAGAGGCTGATTAAAGATTGGAAAGTACTGCCCAGGGAGGCGGTGGTGTCAGTGTCCCTGAAAGTGTTTAAGGAAAGACTGGACGCAGAACTCAGCACCTTGGCCTAGTTGACATGGTGGTGTTCAGTCAAAGACTGAACTCGATGATCTCAGAGGTCTTTTCCAGCCTAATTGATTCTGTGATTCTGTGGATGCAGAAGACAGCTAAGGGATACCTAATAACCTGGGTGCAGAAGACAGTTAATGATGATCATAAAATTAAATACTGAAATGACTATTTAATTCCTATTCTCTGACAGAAATTATGATGTTGGTTATTGCTGGCCTTTTGTGCTTCAATAAAAGTCTTTAAAATACCATGTCTGACTTGACGGATGTGCTTTTGAAGCAGTTTCTTGAATCATAATACCTCCACTGCCACTGCACTATAGAGTTCCCTTCAGACTTCCTGGATTTTTTAATAACAAGGTGTCTTTCCTATGATGTTTTCTTCTCTCCTGTGGACAGGGTTTTTGAAATGCTACACTGCATTTATGCAAGGAAACAAGGTTCCTCTCAATGATTTTATTTAACCTCTCTTATTTAAGATCAAAGCCCAGTGGGTTTAATTAATTCTCATATATGACTTCCAAGCTGAGAAACTACATTTCTTTTCCTGCTTCTTTTGTTAATTCTACTCATAAAGGTTATTGTCATCGACTGGTAGAGAATTTAAACAGCAATTTTGTTGATGATACACCTTGCAGCAGAGAATGGATCTCATTGTGACACTGGTGCTGCCATCCATCCATGGCAATACACAATAAGGCAGACAATCCACTTAGATATTGCAACAACAGTCTTCTGACTGAGGTCAAAGAAACTAATCAATCCTGTTCAGTATCTGGGCTCCACCTGAGGGCTCCAAGCCATGTTATCTTCTTCATATATTTAATTTTTCTTTTAGAGGAATGATCAGGATTTCCTAGTAAACTACCAAACTGAACTCTTCAAATACCTTAGGTCTTTCCATAGCTGGGATTATGGAGCATTAGCTGTCTACTGCCAGATTAAGCTCCATGAGCTGCTGAGAGCACCTCCTAATCAACTCTTATGTTCCTAACTGGTTGACTTAGAGATAATATTGTAGTCTAAATCAAAGTTTTGTCTCCTCTGTAGCAATGATTCGGCACAACATCATTGATCTCTACTTACTTAAATAAATGAACAATCAATTAGTGTGAAGTAAAGAAAACCAACCTCAAAATGAAGGTATAAGCCAGCTCTAGTCTTAAGAAGGGAGGAAACTGTGAATGAATGTTTAAATATCAGTGTGAACAAAAATATTTGCGTATGGGTTTGCTTATTACTGCATGCTCAGCATCACACCTGAATTCAAGTCTGCTGGACACAACCAAGCTACAGCCACTTCTGTCACCTTCTCTTGTGTTTAAAGTAGTTCAGACTTGGGGAATAGCAAACTTATCACTGTTTTGACAACATTACTTCTCCCTGTTTTTCACACCCTGCCCCACAGCTGTGCCAGCAGAGGGGTTTGCATGAACACTCTCTAAAATGCTCAAGGCAAAATGAGCCAGTTTATTTTAAGCAGTGTGAACTGTGGGTCTGAACTGGCTTGGCTGAGTTAGCAGGTTTCAGGCTAAGGAGCAGTCATGCAAGCCACTCCACTAGCAAAAGCAGAGGGGCAGCACTGCCAGCTGTTAGATAGCAGTGACAGAGGAAAGCAGGAACGTCTTTAGGCAGAACAGCTGGAGCATAGAAGATGCCATGCCTCTGCAGCTGCAAAACTTCTGCCTCAGTGTCCCTTAGGTGTGGGAAAGATCAACCACAGGAACAACTTCGTTTAGAATCTGGGGGGAAAAAAGTTACAGTATGTTACTTCTATCCACTTGATATATGATGTACTTGAAAAAAAACAAACCAAAAAACAAACCTAAAAACAGCTAGTAAATCAGAAAACTCTTTTAAGTATAGAAAATTTCTTGTACCCAATTCTAAGATAAACAAATTACCCTTATCTGTGGTATAAATGCACTGACATAAGATTTTCCTTATTTTTTGGCATTAAAAATCTCCAAACTCATAAAAACCTTCAGATTTCAAAAACTAAATCTAAATGCTATTTCTGTACTGGCAAAAGTTTGCAGCAAAGATTTAGTTCAGAAAAAACATCATTGCTATAACTTAAGTGTGTCTATGTAGAGTTTACAGGCTAAAGAATCAAGCAAATGGCATGTCCTAAAATCCAGTGATGGTTTGATGAGCACTTTTCCCTGGCCTGCCTGAACAGAGTCAGCTCACTTCCCCGTGATGCTTGTTCAGTTGCACTGGAGCAATAATTTGGAGGCTGCACTGCAAACCAGATGAGCACATTGCTATGCCTTATAAAGGATCTTGAGAAAAAGAAAGGAGATGGGTAATCTTCCAAGGTTACTAACCCAGTTCTGGAGTTCAACTATGCCAGCTCAATAGGAAAGAAAGGGGCAGAGATAGGTGGAAGGCAGTGGAGAGGGGTGGGAGATGCTTAAGCTGAATTTTACCACCAGAAACATACACATAGAAATCTAAAATAGCATCAAGCATGAGTTCTGTGCCCCACCTTGAATCATCAATTAGCAGATATTAATTTATATTAATACTAATATACACATACATTAAATAATTTTGTTAAAAATTAAACATAATAAATAATATTAGGAACCTTGATTTAATAGTGCTTTAAAACTGTAATCAAGTAAAACTAAAATGAAGGCATTTATAATGTATTTGTATTTTAATACCTTTAAAGAATTTCACCTAAAAATATAATATGCACTCTTATGCAGGAAAACAGTTGCTTATGATTCACTGTGATTTGTCTGTTGCACTTGGAAGGAGCTGTGGGGTGGCATCATGGAAATATGTTTTCTTCTCATTCTATTAGATACACAATAAGGCTTTCAGAATATTTTTATTTCAGACACTATCATTAGCATAGAAACTTCAGTTTTCTGCACAAATATGGAATATAGACTTCAAACAATAGCTGCCAAAGCTCACATTTAATGAAAGTAAAGTAATAAAGCACTGAAGAATATCAGCAAGTAAATTGCTCAGGGTTACTCATGCAAGACATCATCATTTTCTTCAAACACACAAACACGCAGTGCCAGTCAAAAGCCATGTTAATATAACATCGAATTAAAAGCAGTTTAACCTTCTGGACTTCACATCATGGGTCAGAGCTCAGAGCAAAGGGACAGATTCTGAGTGCCTGCAGTTTCACTAGGCTGCACCACAGCTTGGGTTTCTGTATTAAAAGCACCTGGCAGCACTTCTGAGTATGTCTGTGGCATATTAGGGCATAAAGGTCAGGAGAGGAACTGAAATTTATTGTCCCAAGGGCCATCCACCCCCAAAAGTGCCTGTATGCCATGAGAAATGACATTCTAAAGGACAGTCAGTCTCATCATGAGTCTGCCACAGGGGCAGAAATCACTGCAACTCTTTAAATATGATTGTTAGAAGGTGCACAAATCTGACCTAAAGAAGGATTTACATTCTTGAAACTTACCTGTGTCGCTAAACTACTCTGGTCCACACCAGAAAGAACAGTGCCTCTCTCCTACAGCCCAGCTCTGTCATCTCACTGGCATTTAAAATTAAAAACAGCATTTGAAGTAATGAAAAAAAACTGTTTCTAAATAAAAAATTACACAAAAACATTTTCAAACATTGAATTGAATGAGTATGAGAAAAGTATGAATTGCAATTAAAGTTCTACCTCTTATTATTTCCCAGACTGAAACATAAACTAGCTGAGTGGCTGTATTTAATTCTTCAAGAAAAACTGTAAAACTGGGTCTTTAGGTCTCAGCCTTAATGAAGGAAAATTAAATTCTTTAAGGGTTAAAAGCTGTAGGAAGTTGATGTTACATTGCAGAACTACATATCTGGCTTGACTTTTAAAAGAAGTGATTGAAAGTACAGGTGCAACAGACTCAGATGCTGTCTTTTATCATTCAGTGGGCAGTGTTGAAGAGCAGTGCAGAAAAGAGTGTTTGTTCCAGTCAGCTGCAGAGAAGCAGTCGTACTCATTTTATACACCAGTAAGACATTAGGACAAAGATTTTAACAACAGAAACAGTAACTGAAATAGTACCAGGCACAATGGTATACGAGTATACATAGTGGAAGCCTTTGCAGCTTTTGTTTTATTAAAAAAACTGTTAAACAAAGAAGTTTTGTAATTTTTCTTTTTTTTCCCCCAAAAATTTAATGAAAAGCAGAGCTCAAGAAATTATCTCCTATCATTTTATCCTGATTTCTCATGCAGAATGTGTGCACAGAGGTTTTAATATTAAATAGTTTACTCACAGCACTTTCATTCAGACTCACACGCTAGTTTTCCTCCTTCATAAAAAGGCATTTTTGGATACATGGCTGAAGAGCCAGTCCAGAAAGTTGCCTTCCAAATGCAGCAGCTGAGCACAACACACAGTCCCAGAGTTATTCCTCCCAATACACTCAGAGGAACGCATGGGTAGCACTCGGCACCTCGTTTGGAGCATAACGGGAAATGCCAGCCACACCAGCAAAGCCGGAAAAACCTTTTTCCTGATTGGCTGCTCATCCCAAACTGCCTGGCAGAGGCTTGAAATATGCAATGTAGGGAAGTGATATTCTGTGGCATTCATTCAATTTACCTGCACTGCACTCCAAGGAACCGTGCTATTAAACAACAGCTCCAGTGTGTCAATAAAGTTAACTTAATTAAATTGCTTCCCCTCCCACTCTTCCAATTAGCAAGATTTAGGGCACAGGGACACAGTGCTGCTTGTAAATAAAAGGATGATTTAGCTAATCATTTGCTGAGGAAAGGCATATTTTCGTCAATAATTCTATGCACAAAACAGGGAGCTAGTTTAAATTAAAACAATCATGTAGGATAAGGGGAGATACAATACCAGTTATTGAAGGGCTGTGAATATTCTTTAAGCTGTGTCAATTAAATCCACTATTCAAAAGTTAAATCTCAGTGATTGCACTCTTTGCACCATAAGACTGAAATAGCAATTGTGTAAATGTAATGTTATAAAACATACTATCATTATTAAAAGCATAGTGAATACACATTCTTAATTTCCTGGGGACTGATCTAGTCCCTTTCTGGTCGTTTTGATATGTACACTCTCACTGCCTTACAACAGTCATGTTTTAGGAGTCTCTAGTCTGTCCTTTTCTGTGGCAATACATGGAAAATATTACCAATAATTGAGGATAAAAAAGACTACAGTTAAGATAAAATTAACAGATTGTTTGTAACCTTATCATACTTTCAAATTGTCAGTCTAAAACCTCTGAGGCTCCTTGTCTATTTGAGGTTAGGTGTTTTGAAGGTCACATTTAAACTGGTGTAGCTGTTTTGCAAAACAGTATTTATCTATTCTTATTCCTTTTTTCCTCAGAAACTCTGCTAATTTTGACAGGAGTTCCCTGTTGCTACATGTACACGCTCTGCTCTGTCTCTTGAGTGTTTTCAGCTTTGCCCCAAATCTCCTTTTGCAGACACTGAGTAAAAGCATGCCAAGCACTAGCAGGTAGACTCTCTAAAGATTTCTTCTGTGCTGTTTATATCCTATTCCCTCTGAGCTTTTACCTGCAGGTAATAAGCCTTTCTTGTTTCTTCAAGTATCTTTACTGTTTCCTATTAATAGCAAGAACTTGGAGCTGGTCTGAGTTTTTATAAGCAAGTAAAGAGAGAGAGATGCCTGTAAAGGCACATAGGCACAATTTAATTTAGGAAGTATGAAAATACAAGCAGAAAAAAGTCCCTTTATGCCCTCACAGCCATTTCTTGCGGTACAGGCCATCTCTCCATAAATGTGTCTGCCAGGGGCTCTGAGACTGTGCTTTCCTCCTAGAGCTCAAATCCTCCTCTAGTGTTGGGCTTGCTGCTCTTTGTTCTACTCTGACTCAAACCATCTAGTGCAGCCAAAAGTTTCTGATCACAAACCAATGAAATCACCAAGTAGAGTCCTGTCTCCATTTCATACTGGTTAATTAGTCTCTTATTTATTCACAGCACAAGCTGGAATGACAACAGCCTTCCTGCATGTCCTTTCCCAATATCACAGATAAAAAGCCCAGAGCATTATTCACATAGACTTGAGTTTCACTCCATAAGAATTCCTACTGAATACCATAAGACAAAACTAAAATGGAATGAAATTACTATGATTAGAAATGTCAGAATTCAGCTGGAATGAGCAGCCCTTTTCTTCATGTTGCAAGATGTGTTACTTCATCAATGCCTTGTCAAAGTCAGGATTTCACAAAGAAAAATGTGTATACAAATACAAATGTTAAATGCCTAGACTAAGAAATTTAATATAAAACTAAAGATTACCTATCTAGGGAACAATTTATCAAAGAGACTGAATTAATTTAAATTAATGGTGCAGTGCAGTGGAAGGGTGGTCAGGATGCTGAGTGCTGTAGGGTCAGAGACAGTAGGACTGGTGGGGTTGCCCATCCCTCTCCTGCCACAATTTCTGGAGCACCCAGGGGTGACACACTTGACCTCCAGGAGTGGAGGGCAATACTCAGCTGCTCCCAATGCACCTTCCCACTGATGGATCTCAGCCTCAGAGAAACAGAGCCCTATTCACAGCATCCAGGAGTGACAGGAAAGGGAGGGAAGTCTCTCTTGTAGGACAACAGTGACTTTTCAGCTGGGATTGAATGCACTGAATAAGACCCTTCTGGAAGTAAAAGGATGAAGAAAAGGAAAGTTTCTATTGTAAAACAAATAGCATTGAAATGGAGATCTCCTTTTTTTTCTTTTTTTTTTTAAACCAGTTGAACTCCATATGGCAGCATAAAATAATTCATTATTACTATTACACTCACATATTTTCTTTTCCTTTTTTCCCCCTCTACTTCCCAAGCCTGATGAAGCTGATAGGCCAGAAGACAGATGCTCTGGTCTTCCATTCAATATATAAATCTCGGTGAATAGTAAGAACATCAGGGAAAAAATAAAAAAAAGAGAGAAAGAAAAAAAATTACAAAGACAATTTTCTTAGGATAATTATATGGCTTAGTTCCTTCCTAATGGGCTGTATTTCTGGCCTTTTGCTCATTTCTACTGTGACAAGACAGGCAAATAACGTGTCTGTATCTGCCTAATAAGTATCTTTTAACTGGTTATTGCCACTACAATACAAAAATACTATGCATGTTGAGCTACACAGGACTGCATTTAGCCAAACTGTTCTTAAGCTGGACTGAACCTGCCCTGTCCTATCAGAATGGGGGAATCATACTTCGAAAGTGGCAGTCCTGCTTAAGAAGACACTAAACACTCACTCTCTGCCCCAGATTCTTTGGTCAGGAATTTGCAGCCCTTTGCCAGAGCCCCAGGAGGAGCTGCTGTGGGCAGGGTGTCACAGACATACTCCATAGCCCCAGGGATCCCAGCTGCAGCAACATTGATTTCTTCTATTTTTAATGTTGAGTGCTGCAGCACTGTTCCTCAGCCAAAGGGCTGGGACAGGCACGCTGACCCTGGAGACCCTTTCCATCCCAGAATCCTGTGCTCACTGGAAGGGCTGCTGCTTGCTGGGGCACCCATGGTTTGTGGCCACGGGAGCAGGGCTGGGAGAGCCCAAACCTGGAAGGCTCAGCTGCTTTCTCTAGCCCACTGGAGAGCAGGAGCAGAGCAGCAGCCTGCCTGTGCACTTTAAGGAGTTGAGGCCACTCTTCACTTACAGGAATTGGGACTGAAGTTCACAGTGGTCCTGCCTACATTTAGGCACTTAGCCAAAGCTCACAGTTCTGGAGAACACTGCTTTTGGTCAGCAACATGAAGAAACTAGCATGTTGGAAGGCTCACTCAGCCCTTAAGAGCAGAATCCTTCAAGGTCTTGCCCTCCAAGTACCCCTCCTCTGTGTTACCTGGAAGAGCGTGAGATGATGGCATGACTAAACTTTGGACCCTCCATCAGATGCCAGAAGTTAGACAGACCCGTGTCCATGGGATTCTTGAGGAATGAGAATCCATGAGGACGAGAGCAGTGACTATGGCACCCAATACCCCAGCAGGACCTGCCCACTCAACTCCTCCTGTTGCCACCAGCACCCCTGCAGAGTGTCCCCTCAAAGTGTGGATTTCACAAGGGTCCCCTCAAAGGGTCCCCTATGGGATCAGGATCAGGCTTGGGCCACAGACATGTTTCTGGGGAGGAAGGGATGGCTGCAGAGAGCTTCCTCTGCTTCAGGGAGTGAAGGTGCTGCCTGTGGGTTCAGCATCAGGTGGCAAAGGCAGGCAATGCCTGCTCCAGCACAAAATCTTGAGGGAACAGGTAGTCCCTGAATACTGTTTGAAACTTGATTTTTTTTTTTGTGTGTCTGGCGCCACTAGCATTTTTTAACTGAATAGAGGCTCCCTAAACCTGATTTCCTTGTTCAAACATCCTCTCTGCTGCCCACCCACCAACCAGGTGACTGTGACCCTTCATATTCACTCTTGCATTCAACTGCAAAAATCTGAATTAGCAAAGACAAGTGTCACAGGTGCTCAACATCTCCCGTTGAGCCAAGATCTTTATTTGTTATAGCTGTCAGCCCAGTCAATGACTGCTCTATCTCACTGTGGGCAGGCATATTCCATCCTGCTGATGTCAAAAGCACATCTATGTATTCAGCATGGCTCTGTGCTGAGCAATTGCCACACTGTGGGGAAAGAAGATTGTGATCAGCACCATTTGTCTACATAATTGCCCTTGTTTCTGGACAATTGTTGGGTCAGAGGCTAATGTTTTTTATTTATAGTCTTTTTACACTCATCTGAATTTTCCTATGCCTTTTTCTACAACAAAGAATTCGGTACCATTTGGTTTCTACTGCAGAAATTCTGCTAGAAATCTGAGAAAAAATATCTGAAAGTAAATCCATTACACTCATTTGAACAGAATTTTACATTAGGGAGTTGGAGTAGTGCCTAAGACTCAAGGTGCATTTCTAGGAAAAAGAAAGATCAAATACACATTCAGCTTCTTTTTTCTTCATGTTGTATAACTACCAAACAGAATTTGAATATATTTGCAGGGACACGATCTTGCCTTTAAAAGCTGAAACAAAAAATGTATGTTACCTCTACATGTCAGTGTCCATTTAATCTGGTTCTGAAATTCCCTAAATATGAAATAATATTGTTTTTCTTTATGGTAATAATTCTGTTTATTTTCACTAAGATAAATAATTTAGTAATTTTCCTTTTTGTTATGCTTATTAAATAAACAAATCAACATCTAAGTTTAACACAGTTGTTGCCTTAGGCAAGCCACTATTTCACTTCTTCAACACCTCAAGGGTTTCCAAATAGCCATGCAAACTAGAGCTGTTTGCTTCATTTTCCATTGTCCTGCAGGCAGTCTGCATAAGAAGTCATGCATAATTTTTTAATACAAGAATGGATTTTGCTGAAACTGTTGTTTGTATTTTTTTTAATAGGTGCATTTTTTCAATTTAAATATATATTTTTATTTTAAATTATCCTTTTATTTCAAACAAGATAATTTAAAATTCAAAATGAATTTTTAACTTTGTACTGCCAAACTTCTTGAATTCAATATCTGGATTTATGTTAAATAACATGCAGTATTCAAGTGTTATGTGCCTATTGGTAAATATTTGCTGACCATCAAACCACTGAGCTGGGAGAGTTTAATATCTGTAGCTCCGTCTGCATGTTCAGAGAAGGTATTTTCTTCACTTTCTTCAGGTTAGCTTCATGCAAAATCTAGTTCATGCAGCGCTATCTCTTGAGAGCTGATAAAAGGCAGAAAACCTTACTTTCTACTGTAGGGAAAAGCTCCATAGCAGAGACTGAAATCTGCTCATTTTAAAATCTTGCAGTGCACAGAAAGAACCACACTGATCTGTTTACTCAGTACAAAGAATGGCTACTTTGACTAACAAATTACCTTAATATATGTAATAAATAAATAAACATAAACATGCAAAATGTCATTCATTGGTTTCTAAGAAAACAAAAAAGCAAATATCAAGAATCTGAATAAATATATTCAGAACTTATATGTAATTCTCTAATGCTACTTAATATAGGTCCACTTTTACTAATGTAAGTACCTAATGTAAACAAAGTAACAGTCAAAATAATCTGTCGTATGATATTCTCACAGCAGTGCAACAGGACTGATTATAGTGATCAAAGACTTTTCTCCCATCATTATTTTGACTACAGGAATTATGCTGCCAGTCAACAGTACAGTAAGCAGGGAGTAGATGATGTAAAAGGAGGTTACCCACTTTTGGTTTGGGGTAATACTGTACTTCCCAGTCTAGATTATCAAACTAGTGACGTCAACCACCATATTATTTACTGCTACACTTTGGCAGAAAGCCAGAATGCTTTAATAATACCAACTGAGGGGAACAAACCCTTTTCCAGAAAACTAATTACAAAGGAAATGCACAGAAGAAAGACAGAGTGATAATTTCTTCTGACCCTCTATGTTTTTTACAGCACTCTTTCTTAAAGCAGAGGCACCAAAACTCAGCCTTCTGGTATCAGTCTCACCAAAGTCAGACTCACAACCAAAGCAACAACCCCTGTTCTATGTTATCAATTTTTTCAGTGAAGTTGCTTATCTGCTGTGATTCCCGAAATATTTCCCTCAAAGATTAGGACCCCTTAGGACACAATTCCTCTTTCTCTTGATGAAGCTAGTACTCTTCATCCCTAAATTCAGTATATTGCTGTACACAGATGGGCTGAGGTTACCAAGCAACCCAGGTTGCTCGATAGAGCAAGTGGTCTGGACTGTTGGTATCACTTGCAAATTTCATTGACAAGGATATTCTGTAGGCTTCCAGGCTGTCTGCAAAACACTGAAAACATCTCATTGTGAACCTTGCTGGAATCTTCAGCAAAAACTCTCCCTCAGTTATGACTCCTCTTGTTTTCATTTAGTACGTGCCCCACTGACATTGTGTAGGGATAATGTTTAATGAGAACACTGAATAGTTTGAATAAATAAATAATAAATACTAATAAATACTTTACTGGGGATACCGTAGAACTAAGGAAGCTGATAGGTACTGTGATGAGAAGTGAGGGATTTGTGTTCCAATATTATTTAGTAGAAGAGGGGATTTTCCCTGTGACTATTACAATGCTGTACTACAAAAATAAAAGGAGGTATGAGCACTACTACTTCACCTGTGGGTATATGCCGATCCTTCTCCTTTGCTTTTGTAGCATTTGCCTCAAAACACAATGTTGTTAATGAAAATAAATTAATTTGTCTAAGCAGAAATGAAGCCTCTTCCTTGGAACTTGCCCCCCCTGCTTCATCTCAAAATTAAATCCTCTGCTTTCTCAATTCAGATTGATTCACAATTTATTATTTATTTCCTGGGTTGATGAACCGATAAATCAGTTTCGTGCACAGTCCTGACATGCTTAATGCCACAGAGATTCAGTAATTCAATTATTAAGCTTGGATTCATTGTGTCAAACAGCCTCATCTTCCTTACTGTCTGCTTTTCATGGTAAACAGGACAGAGCTTCAAAACTGCATCTCACAGACCAATCCAAGAAGAATGGAAGCTGCTGGCTCTAGCCTGTCTGTCCTCTTAGCAAAATACAACTGAATGGTCACTTAAGTAGTTATGGAAGCTTGCATTGTTATCCACATCTCTGACATGTTCTGGCCCAAATAGGAAAGTGAACCATTCAGAAATACAGCTGGATCACTTAGTAACATGTGATATGTTCAGTACTTCTGCTTCCTGGGAAGAGAGAAACAGAAGCTATGACCCTGGGATCCTTTAAGACACCAAATAAGACTCAAAAGTTTGGCTGTGTGCTTATAGCTAAAATGCCTGAAAAGCAACCGAACAAGAATTAAGAAAGAAGGAAGCTGTTTTCATAAATATAAATCAAAAGATTTTTATTCCCATGAGCAGTTGTTAAATAGAGCACATTCTTTATATCGTTTTTTCTTCATTTATAAGAGGTGATACATCAGAAGACTTTTGCTTTGGACACTGCTGGTAGCTAAACATGCTTATGATATACAAGGTCATGAAATATTTGATACCGTATGAACTAAATTCAATGTATTCTCTTCTTTATCTCAGAAATATGCAGTGAGAAAAAAAGAAGAAAGTCCTAAAATTTCAATACCAATCATCCACAGAGTAATAAAGTATGATTGTCAAAACTGAACCAACCTGTAACCAGGCACTGCATTTCACAAAATCTACTGGATACAGTGAAGTGAAAGAAGCGAAATATATTCCAAGAAGTAACAAATAACATAGTATTTGCAGTAATTTTAAGGAAATAGAAAGATGAAATTTAGTAGTGCTATGAGAATCTCCACTGATATTTTTGGAGCAGCAGTCTCTGGATATGTAAGATCTCTCACTTAAGAAGTTAGGATAAGTGAACTTCATTGTTTACAATAACTTTGTGTTTTAAAATGCAGTATCTTATGAAAGTTAAACTTTATGCACAGGAAAACTAAAATTTTAATAAATTCTGAAGTTCTCCCTCAGCAAGTCCTGAACAGAAAGGAGCTTTCTTTTCTATTCCTCTTAGTAACGATCCTCCTTCTCCTTCTCATTCCAGTGCAAATTTTTTTCCTCTCTGCTTTTCCCAGTCATTCCCAGTTCTTCTAACACTCTTTTCTCTAACTGTGGAGGCTATCCTCAGACAGTATTATTTCCTGCAGTTTCCAAATTCTTCTAGCTTCCTTTCACTAAGTCCAGCAAAAACATACAAATATTTAAATAATTTAGTTTTTCCATCCAAAAATACTTTACTGGGAAAAAGGTTTCCCAAAACATCCAGAGATATGACCACAGTTCCATTGGCTCTACAAGTTGGGATAATTGGGTGAGTCAGTTCTATCCATAATATTGATAGGCTTCATTCTAGCTGGGAAATTTAAGAGCAGTTCTATACTATTCAATTTGCACTCATATTTACTTGGCCCAGAAAATGAATGGGATAGTCCATACAATAAATACAAGAATTAAATACAAGTCAGGAATACCAGAGAGAAAAAAAAAAATCTGAGAATGAAGAACTTACTTGTCAGAAGAGCACTGATATTTAAAAACCCGCTGTTGGTGGTCAGCTTTTGCAGACTCAAGATATCTAAAAGCGTTGAGTATGCTCTGAAAAGGAAAAGAATAAAGCATCTAGTAATTTTGTCACCTATCAAATACTAAACCAAAACTTGTCCAACATAGATTGCTTTTCCATTTTATTAGGTTATTAATTCACAAAATATATTTTATTTCCCAACTGGATTTGTAGGGATTTTATGGGCTTCCAGAAGTTGAACTGCTCGGATCAAACTTCCTGGAGTGCACAGGGAGTCAGAACAATGAGAAGAATAATTATATAACTTATCTTGCATACCTACATTTCCAAGCTCTTACAGTTGACAGAGAACAGTGAAAATGAAAGAAATCTGACTCCTTTCTTGTTTAAAAAAAGAATATACTGGAATAAATGAAAATCCAAAACAAGCACAGAAAATCATGTCCCTAAATGTCTTTCAAACAAATGACTAAGAGTTCATTTGCTATCTTTTGGACTAGTTAATGTATTTGGCCTCCTAATTTGTGGTCTAGTGGCTGAGACTATCTCTTTGTACTCAAACATTATTCTACATTAAAGTCTAGCTTTGTAATTTCCAATTGTCCTCAACAGACAACAGGAGAGTTGACTTCTCCAAATCAAAATGAAACTGAGACTAGGACGAGTGCTTCCATCTATGCAGGCTGTGGTGGAAGGGGTTAGGGGAGTTGGGAATTAAGGAGTGGAGTTGAGCCTATGGAAAAAAAAAGCATTAAAGGGAAAGTGGGTTTAGTGTTGTCTTTGTTTCTCACTTCCCTATACTATTTTTAATTGGAAAAAAATCAAATAAATTTTCCCCAAGTGGTGTCTGGTTTGTTTTGTTGGTTTTTTTTTTTTTTTTTTGCTTATGATAGCAATCAGTGAATTATCCCCTTGTCTTTAGTCCCATCTGTAAGATTTTCTATCATATTTTCTCCCTATGTTCTGCTGAGAAGAGGAAGTAAAAGACTAAATGGATGGGTGCCTGGCTGCTGGCCAAAGGCAGCCCACCACAGCTATGAAATAATGTTTCCATTGTCAGTCTTTCCAAGATACCCAGGACTTAGACTAGAATGAAGATATAAAATCCACACTAATAAAACTCTGCCTGTAACACACAGGAATAAAGAGAATTAGTAAGGAGCAGAAATGTTGCTCAGAGAAAACTGCATTAGCAGGAAAACTTCATAGATCTCTACCTTCTGTACAGTAGTGCAGCCACAAATTTGAAAACAGAAACTTATGGTAACAAGGACAAAGTCAAATGACTCTCACTTCATGAAAGGAAACAGCTGAAAACCTCATTTAAAAAAGATCTCTACTTGTGATGTGATACTGAGGTACCTTTAGCCCATTAAGGAATTTTTGACAGCAATCATTGAAATATAACATAGCATTTTTTTTAAAGTCAGAGATGAAGCTGATCGACTTGCAGCAATATATTTATTCTGTCAGCACTCTTTTAGAAACAACTATTTAAAGTTCTTTCACAGCTAGGTTTTTACAGTCCTGAAGTGATTTATTTAATTCCAGATTTCATTAAGCTCCAGAACTCCATTTTAGCAATCATTATGATACTAATAGAACATTTCAGCTATGAAAAAGATTGAAGTGCTATGCATCTCTACCTGATATTGAAGGCTATGGGCTAAAATCTCCATCGAGTCAGTACTGCAGAGGATTATGCATTTGTTTGGATTCCCTTGGTTTTAGTCAGGGTACACCGTATAGTGGGAAAATTAGCAAAACTCTCTCTAAAAGTCATTGAATGAACTCTTTCCTGAATGAGTTTCCTGTTAGAATTAATGTTCTGTTAAAATAATCAACAACCCACTAAAAAGATGAGATCTGTGGCAAACACTCACACTGCCTCACATACATGAGAGAAACCTCTGGTATAGCAAAACCTAGAAGAATACAAGTTTCCAGTAGAACTGGAAGCAAGTATAAAATCCTATCAACAATCTCCCATTTACAGCCCAACCCCTTTTGTAATTCAGCTGTGTTTTCAAGACTAAATGACTGAGCTTTCCTACCTGTACCCTGGGAAATCTATAAACACACAGTGAAATTAACTACTAGTTGGGAAAGAGAGCTTGGAGACAGCCTTATGAAAATGTCACCTAAATCCTCATCAACTGTCAAAAAAAATAAAGCAGTATATTAGGAAATACTAGGAATAGAACAGAAAACAGCAGAAGAAACACGATAATGCTGCCAAAGAAATCCATTGCCCACCTAGCATTTTGAATATTGAATACAGTTCCAGTCATCTCACCTCAAAAATGACAGGATAGCAATAGAAGGATAAAGAAAAGGGTGACAGGATGATCAAAGGTATTTAATGGTTTCTGTACTAGGAAAGAAAAAAGAAAGGCTTTAGGATTTTCATATGGAAGAGGGACAAATGAGGAAAAGGACTGCGACAAGAGCCCCAGGACAGTCATGAATAGTACTGAGAAAGTGAATAAAGAATGGTTTTCACTTTATTTCATGGCAAAGGAAGCAGTCACAATAAAATGAGCAGTTAGCAAGTTTAAAACATGAAACCCAAGAAAGGATGCTTTCCACAAGGATCATAATTTAGGGGTGGAACTCATTGCCACAGGATGTGGTGGGAAGCTGCAAACATGTGTGGGCTTCAAAAAGCAAGTCACTGTAGTGGTAAAACAACCATTGGCCAGTACTAGTCTGTGTTTTACCCAGAGCTGCATGGTATAAACCTTCAGGTTAAGAAACATTACAGAGTGCTGTAGGGTCATACCAAGAGAGATTGTCCTTTGGTCTGGTTTAAATACAGCTGTTGTGATTTTTCTCATTAATTTTACTCTTTTTCTGAATTCTTAGTCATCCCTTGCAACATGCAGATGTTAGAGAGCATTAGTGCAAATATGTGATTTTAGATTTCTATAAACATATCTACAGAGGGGTTTACGTACCATTTTAAGTTCAAATAGTGCAGCCTACTCAGGCAGACAGGCTTTAGGCTAGGATTTTCTGAGGATCCTCAGGTCTGGCATCCAAGCATCCAACTGCTACTGAAGACTAAAGGGATTGGTAAACAAAACTCTCATCTTATGGAAATAAGAAATGCTATTGAATTTTCTCCCCTCAAAAAAGAAGGAAATGGTCTTTATTGTGTAGTTAGTGGTCTTCTTCTTAACTGTTTGAGTCTCATGATGGGAGGCATAGAGATTTTCCCAGGCAAACACATAGACATAGGACATATGGAATTGTCACTTCCTGTTTATTGTAGTGATAAAATACCATTATTTTAGTGAATAAGCAAAGTTGCTTGAACTCTGTGTCAATCTTCTGTTCATCTGATGCAGATCTATTAAAGAGTTTGCCCTGAGACTCGTGCTACAAGTGAAGGGCTTGTGACTTCCACCATGGGATGGCCGATGCTTCTGATCAGACAAAAGGGCCATGGTTAGGAAACACTTTTAGAAGATTATGATGGAAATGTTCTGGTTGACTTTGGCTGACTAGATCTCTGTTTTTGTAGGTGGCAACTAAGTTGTGAGGCATGTCTGGCCCTACAACTCTTGGTTGCCCAGATCACTAACCTTGGTTGCTATCACTATTCCCCTCTGCTACCTACCCATGTTATTTTTCATTGAAAACCAGGAGGTGGGAGGAGGGATGAGGCACGGCCTGGTGTGACCCCAGTCACTGGGAAGTGAACCAGAAATCTGAGGAGAATTTTCTTCCAGTACTTTCATAGTGGTTACTCAACGTCTGTTCAGGACAAAAAATGTTTGCATGGCTTCTTAAATTGTTAAATATCCTGAAAGCTGAATATATCATGCTAGGCTAAGCTAACTTGGTGTTTTGGCTACTGTTGTAGGTGGGATACTGGCTGAGGTAGACAGACCTGTCTGACCTCATGTAGACATTTTTAGTTACTCATTTATGCAAAATTCCAAAACACCAAAAGATTATCACAGGTCTGTACAGAGGATTATTAAAATTATCATTGTATTAATTTTTTATTTACTAAACTATGGATGGTCTTGTAATGAACTGTGAAAATAAAACCCTTCATTTATTCTAATTACCCTAGAATGTGAAGTTGTACAAAGGTACTAGTGAAACTCAGAATTTTCTGCCCTCAAAAATTTTCTTGCACACTAGCTGGAAGAATTCCTAAGAGCCCTGCCCCAAAAAGGGAAACCAGACTCAAGAGATATTGCAGAAAAAGCTACTTCTTGCTACTGCACTGGAACAGTGACTGCTCTTGAAATTCATACTCTATGCAGAGAAATGGTAGTTGTTCAAAACTGGTGGGAAACAAATGAGGTTTACCTACAAATCAGTGTGGCTGCATAAGTTCCTTCAAAGCTTGTTAATTGTTACTTCAATTAACATGAAATCATTATTCTGTCCAAGTGAAAAGATTTTCCTGTGCAGGCATGTACTTACTCCAACACCTGTCCACTCTAAAAAGGTCACCACTCAGGTTGATTGGTATTTCAGCTAGCAGGCTTGTGTTGGTCTGCAAGGTATTCAAGTCCCCAAGCTGAGTTTATTTTCTCTGTGACAGTAATTGGTAAATTGCCTAATTCATTCTGAGTAATGAGATTTTTGAGGAGAGGGATTGAGAGAGCAGCCAGGTGGGTGCCTAGCCACTGCCCAAGATCAACGCACTGGATCCTTGGAGCAGGCAACGTATTTATGCAACTTTGTTTTCAGTGAAAATGTCCAGGCTGGGATTGTTGTACCTCCATTATACTCACCAATTCCATACCTTCAGTTAACTTAAACCAGACAAAGAATGTTTCTGTTCTCTGAGAGTGTGAGGATGCAACCCTACAGTCCTACCACATCCAGTACAGACAGTCTGAAAATGCATTATCCAGCCCTATTTTCCAATTGTTAATGGGCAGATTTCTGCACACACATTTGTTAATTATGCATTGAATTGTTTGGACAAGGCACTTTTAACATGTGGGTGGTTTGTCAGCTGTTTTCTGTTGGCTATGCATTGTTAAACAATAGTTTCTACTTCTGCCTTATGTGCCTTATGGTGGAGAAAGAATGACACTGCTCATGAATGGCCACCACATAGTAAGCAGAATGTTTCTACTTGCTGAACAGATGAAAACAACTTTCAGCAAGATACAGGTGAGTAAGAAATAATTGAATAACAAAGAGAAACAAATGACCATGCTAGTTTGCACCTGGATTTGTTGTTTGTGTGTGAGTACAAAACAATCAGCATGGCAAACTGCTTCCTCACACAGGTGAGTATTTCTCAAACAGCTGTTTGGATCTTACAAACATTTTTGTCAAATGTTAAAGCAAAAGTGAATCAGAATTTAAGAAAACAAGTTTATTGGGACCATCATGTAATCTGTAATGCAAAGATTCCTCGAGGAGTTTTGATTAAAAGCTATGGAGGGAATCAATTAAAATAATTATATTTGCTCTAAGTTTGGACAATCATCTGGAATGATTTCATTTTCTTTAAACTTGGTCAACCTAAGTGCATACACACCACCTGAAAAGATCCCATCTGGTAGGGTCAATGCTTTTTCTTTGCCCTTCCAATACCACACACACAACTTTTTTTAAGTCCCAAAGGCCTTTGACATTGCATTACAATGGATCTGCCACCTCTAATATGCTGAGCAAAACAAGGCATACTCCCCAAGAGAGGAGAAGCAGACAATCTGCCCTGAGGCTTCCCTATTGTTATTTCATTTAGAGAGACAGGCAATATCACAGTATCTATGACAAGAGAGCAAAAGATTTCAAATCCTCCCAGCTGTCTCCTCCTTAATTCAATACTGATTGTTCGGTTGGTCCCAACTGTCCATAATGCACTGAGATTTCTTGTGGCTGCTGTGCTAGAGAAATCTCCCACCTACTTGTGATGTGCTCTTCTTCTAGAGGAAGCAGACACTGTGCTACCTTATCCAGGAGCAAGTTGGTTTTATATTGAAGATTTCCATGGTGTGTCAGGAAGCAAAACTTAAATACTTGAACTTTTCTAATTGCCTCAGCTTAGTTTCATAAGGACACCTGCAACAAAAAGATGTGTGTGAGGAACATTCCACAGCTGAGTAAGCGTTGCCTTGGGAGGGATGGACAAAAAAGAGTGTGGTGGTCAGTACAGTATCCTTGTTTGATAAGCTTGGGATGACACTTAGGGAAAACTGTGCAGATAGCAAAGAACAAGGGTTGTTTCCCTGACACACTCTCTAGGAGATAACTTCTTTTCTATGCAGTAGACACTGATCAGTAATGGTTAAGAACAGGGGATCTCTGAGAGACTATTTCATGCACCATCTCAATTTGGCATGCTTATTGTGCCTTACTGCTCAGCAGGAATATTAAAGACTTCCAGAGTTATCATTCTTCTCCACAGTGGGTATCGAAATCCTTTACAATTTGAGACGCAGCATTGTGCAATTACAAAGAGGCTGCGCCACCGCCCCAGGTCTTCCAATGAAAGGGGTAGAACTGGAGGTAAAATTTATGTCAGCTGTCCTAGGTGCTGTGCAAGTACCATCACAGCAGACTGACAGAGATGACACAACTAACAGGTAAGGGCAGAGAAATGACATAACTTGCTGCATGTCAAATAGGTGAGGCTTACTCAGCCTTTGTTATCTGATGAACTGCTCTGCCTCTGGAATAAACTAAGGCTAATAAAATGGTGATACTATCAGAAGGCAACTGAAAATAAAAGTGAATTCTCACTGTGAATTGCTGAAAGTTATTGCTAGCATCACAAAAGTGACGCTCATTAAAGTACCACCCTCCCACAAAGCAAAACAGGACAACCATAACAGACAATTTGCACAGAGAACTCATTGTACAGGAGATATAGGTATATTAGGAAGAAAAAACTGTTAACATAGTATCAATTCAATCAGCTATTTTTATTGCAGGACTAGAATAAATGAATGCATACCTTGTGAAAAGAATCTGTGGGCACAGTCCCTTTTCATTTAGATATTAAAATAATGGTCTGGCTTTATAAAAGAATCTCATTCAGTGACATCCTTGAAATCATTCACATGATGATCATTAAGATGAGCAAGATTTCACTTAATATGGTCAGCTGACATTCCTGATGCATATCACACATCACCAATTATACTGTTATGTTATCCTTACTCTGCACTGCAATACTTAAAATAATATTTCATCCATTCGAGCATCAATATCAATCTCTGCCCACATTAAGTATTTTCAGTTAAACAGTGTGAAAAATCCCACCTTTTAAGCTATGGTTTCAGTTAAATAACTCAGCTGAAAGTGACAAGAATAATAGTTATTCAATTTCCTCATTTCACATATCAAAATGATTGGCAGTAATCCACCTCACTCAAACAGTGATCTCCCATTGCTTTCCAGCAAGATATAAATGGAAACAGATAATCTTGATCAATCTACAGCTAATACACATAATAAATAGCATGTTGCAATCAGTAAGCAAATCTGTAAGGGTACAGTTTATAGCAGCAGGTCATTTGCTTGTACTGCAATTTAGATTTCATTTTTCTCATATGTGCTTAGCAATTTTACCTGCTGGGTTTCCCAGAACACTGTGATCCCATTGTTTAAAGCAATTTGACCATGCAGAAGCACAGTGATGTTTCTCTAATTTAACTTGCACAAATAAGTCCACCTTAACCTTCCTTGTGCCAAAAAGAAAGGTATTGCTTACAGATTAAGACCTTCTTATGGGTCCTCTTTGATCACTGTGTCCTCCTGCAAAATATTTGATGCAGAATCCAAATTAGTTTGCAGAACCCTGACTATGAGCCTAAACTACTCCCTTCCCACCTGTATCCTGCTTTTCATCAGCAAAGCTTGTTTTTTCAGTGTATGAAAATAGGATTCCTCTTCTAAATTATGCTTTCCTTTCTTCTGTAAAGAGAAAGCAGAAAAGAAAAAGAAAAGCTGATAGAGAAAAATGCCTTTAAAGACTTAAAGAAGGCCAGGGAAGGTGTGCTGTGGAATCACTGCTGGCCAGTTCCTCCCATCCAGCTCCAGGGTAGGTTTGTCTGCAAAATAAGGAAGCAGAATCTATTCTATCTACAGCTACATCATTACCAAAAGCACTAAGTAGTTGGGGGTATTGAAAGGTTGCATACTGAATAGAGCTCAGTTGATTATTTCAGGTCCAGGAACCCCTGGGAAAATCTGCAAGATAAGCAGGGGTTCAGCAAATTTGAGATAGTCTAAAATATTGTCTTGGGGATTGGGCCAAGTGGTTTGCAGTACAGACAATTGGTGGGCTGAGGGTGGAAGCATAACCCAGCCCTCCGTGCAGATACTGGACAGTGGCTTTCATTAAGCACAGGAGCCACGAAACACTGTTCCTTGGTGTGGCAAAACACCCCCTGGCACTCCCTGCTGCTGTCCTTTGGGAGAGCAATGTGCTGCTCTGGCACGAGGAATGCTGATGAATGCAGGCAGAAGGTCAAGCAATAGATGCAATATTTCTTCGTTCCGTTAGCTGTGTAGTTGGCATGGACTGAAGTTAGTTGGACCTTGCTTATGTCTAGCAGGCACAGTAATAGTTTACCTGAGCTTTGTTCAACTCTCCACTGAGGGAGAATGAGGCCTAAGGGAAACCTGACCCTTCCTATACCAATGTGCCAGCATTAAACCTCACATCTTTGTGCCTACAGCTGCAATAACATCACATTCTATGGATTGAGACAGGTGCTGAAATTTTTTTATGAGTAGCCATTGCGATTAAAGTGAAAACTATTCAGAAACATAAAAGTTTTTTGAAGCACTGCAGTGTTTATAATGAAAAAAGAAGTAAGTCACTATAAATATTTAAGTGTCTTAAAGAAAGATTAATTAAGGACTAGGCAGGAAACTGCCTTTGCTTTTAAAGCAATAAATTTTTAATTGCAAAGTATACATTAGTAACAAATTGGTGTTTAATGGTGATATAAAAAGAGAAATTTGAAGGTCAAGGATAAGGATCATGTACCTGTGTCTGCATCTGCAGGCAGAACACTGTACTATACTTGAGCAAATATTGCAAAAAAATATGGAGTAAAAAATATATTATTTTGAATAAAATGACAACTTTTTCTAAGGTATTTGCTATCTTTTTTACTTGTATGACTTTATGCTCATATGGAAGAGCATCCCTTAAAAGAATACAAACTGCAAATACCTACTAAAGGTTTTAATGTGGCTGACATACCACTGATTAGAAAAGTACAGAACAAACAGAAAGATGCTACTTAAAAGCAGTGAAGACATCTACTTTTAACTGCATGGAAGAAGCCACATCTATGGAGCATGAACGTAAGCAAAGAGCTTCAGTTTTTAGTGATCAGGCATTAAACAGCATGGTTAGCCATCTGAAAATCAATACAGATGTTCCATGTGCAATGTCATGGCTTCTTTTAAGGTATTGTTAACCTAACTGAAAATAAAGGTAATTAATTACCCTCTGGTCTTTTAAAATAAATAAATGCCAGAAAGTCACCATGAGTTCCATTATTCTCCAGTACTCAGAGAACCTGGAAAAACTGGCTTTCGAATGCAGTGGGCAAGGCATACTTTGGTTGTTTTAGCGTAGTGCCTTGGTTTGTTTTGTTGAGTCACACTTCCGCTGTTGAGTGAGCTTATTTTGTTTATTTGTGCAACTGCACATGTTGGGCTTTGCACATAAGTGAGGATATTGCTGTCCATCCAGGTTCACAATGCTCAGTTTTGAGTGTTGGGTACTAAGCTGAAGAAGTAGAGCAGTATGTTCACCATGCACCAAGTGAAAGTTGATTCCTGCAATAGCAGTTGCATAAAGGTAATTCTGAAAAGCAGTTTTATGATTGGATGAACTGAACTGAGAAACCAACCAAACTTCAAGAAGAATCTTACCTGAACAGAAACCAGTTCTTGATACAAAAAACATATACCAGACTGAAACCATGCAGTCTCCCTACATACAAGTGTGGCCTCCTAGCATGTACAGAAAAAGTCTCTTTCCTATACTGTTGCTTCCCTTTGCACATTCAGAGCCAAGAACATAAGAGATATAAAAACAAAGGGCCAGAGAAACACTCTTAGTGGTTCCCCCAGCTGCTCTCCTGGTAGGACGTCCATCAGAAAGCAGGTTTCATATTTTTTTCTAGACTGTTTGAATTTCCTAGATGCAACCTTCCAAGCTGAGCCCAGACCACCTGCAGTAAGATATTGCTATGATTTTTTGCATACTGACCATCTGCCCCCTAATAGTTTATTTTAAGTTTACAGTGGAGCAGAGAATATGAAGTGATGCACTAAAGTGAGGGACTCAAAACCAGAAGAAGTAGGCAGTTAAATAAAAGAGATTTTGAACTGCACAGTCGAGACGTATCTGAACACACTGGGTCACATCTTCAATTGGTAGAAATAACCTTAAGACCATTAATCTCAGAGCTACACTGGTTGTGTATGCTAGTGACGTCGCACAAGTCGAAAAGCATCCAGTGCTGGGCTCCCACATTGCTAAGCTTTGGTGGTTTGCATACTTTACAGAACAAATTGTGGAAATGATCATGAGGGGCTGCTAGCTTTTTGCAAACTGCACTGTTAGAGAACCTGAGCAACTCAGCTGGTGTGTATCCCTGGAGCTGCTCTGCCTCCCCACAGCATGGACTGTGCACCCTGGCAGGACAATCTGGGATAGCCTCCACAGCCTCTCCCCAGCTGTACATACATTGGATCAAGAGATGCCTTCAGCCTTCTCAGTATTTACCAGGGCATCTTTTTGAGCAGCCAGGAACTTCTTCCCTGAGGATAGTATAAAATCTTCTAAGCATTAAAAACAAATGGGGAGAAAATTAGTATTTTTTTAACAATTTTGAGCACGGATTTTCCTGGCAGGTATATTGAGGTATGGACTACATTATCAAATACTTATTCGGCTCTAATGGTCCTTCCTTTAACCCTTGCCAATTTAAAATGTTCATTTTAAATTCAGTGATAGGGCTGTTTTTCACTGCCTCAATTTATTTATATCCAGCATAGGCCATAGTCTTGGTTGCACTAATGAGAAATAAAGCCAAGTGAATTTGACATCATCTGTAAAAACAGGCTCTATTTTACTGTAATAGACTCCCTCCATTCACTCCAATATACTTTCTCTCTCATCACATTTCAAGAGCCACAATGCTCCTTGCTTTCCTCAGTTGTAGGTGTAAGATTTTGACAGAGGTCACATTTTAGGGATGTTTGATATAAAGAGAAATTATTGGCACTGATAAATGTATCAAGATATATATTGATTATAGTAAGAGCTTAATCTGTCTAGTTTTGCTAGATTTACAAGATCAAGAAAGAATAATCAGAAATGTATCTATATCAAAGTACATTTGGAACTAAACACCACTTCTGGCAAATAAAACCACAATGCCTTTCAGTATTATTCACAAAGATTGTTTTGGTTGCCCAGTAGAGTGGTTTGATACCAACATTTCCTACTGAGGATTCCCTGCTGAAGCCAGAGCATGGTGCCACACCAGCCCAGCTGAGGGCAGAATCAGGATCCACACGTGTTTTGACCACCAGAGCCATGGTCCACTCCTTGTCCACACAACTCCTAGCCACTAACATTCCCAGGGATCTCAACTAGTGCTGAAATCTGGCTAGCAGAAATCAGGATACAGTCTTTTCTATAAACTTGTAATTTGTCAACAGCACAAATGAAGCAAGCACGTCCCTTATCATTGATCTCTTTCTATAATTTGAGCAATGAATGTGTTGAAGCACTGCTGTAAACAAGGTAGGAAGACTACTCCTGTGCATCAGGAGTAAAACAAATAAGAAAAGACAGTAAAAAAAAATGTTTTCTTGCTTAAACAGATAAAATCATAGCATAGAACTCTCAGAATCTGACAGCAAAGCACTAATTTGCTTCTTTGAATGATGCAGATTCAGTCAATAAATCCCCAGCTATCAGAGCAAATCATTCAGGACAGACCAGAAAACCAGAATTCACTCTTCTTTCCACAGAACATTTGAAACATTTAACCTTTTTCTCCTGTACCTTATTACTAAGGTATTTAATCTATATCTAAGCCATGTTTTATGTTCCTCGTGCAGTCATATCAAAGTTTCCATGCTCGCATTCCTTAAAAAAAATTTAAAAACTAGCAAACAACAAATAATCAAGCTTCAGTGAACCAGTGAACTATTTCTGCACAGCAGAGATTCTACCAGGTACTTCAAGGCCCATGCCCAGCTCACTAAGATCAGTTTGATGCCAGTGCCAGTGAGAGATACCCAGAGCCTTAAAAGGAATCACACGTCAGGTCGTTCTCTGTTGATCCTGTGAAATTTTAAAGTCTACCTCAGTTCCTGGGGTGTCAGGACTCCAAGATAAACATAAAAAGAAAACTTTTAGTAGCTAGGAACCCTTCTGGATGCAAAACTCTCACTTTGGTCAGAATGTTTACTTGCTGGAGAAAAGATTCAAATTGAGGAGCACCAAAGCTTGAACATGGATGATCCTTTTTGGTTCAGATATTAAGAGAAGATCCACTGCACCATCAAACCTCCTACTCTCCTCTTCTGCCCAGAGAAAAAACAAGGGACTCAGTGGGGGAGCAAGGGAGGGAATTATAGCTTCTGCAAAGGAATATCAAGGGAAAATAAACTGTCATCATACCTCTGTTCAAACAGAAAGAAATTAATTTATGTAATAAACCTGAAAAGTTAGAAATTAAGTAATATGGATCACTTTAAAAAGAAACAACTTTTTTCTCCAGATGACATTACCTTAGCCACAAAATACACAAAATATTATAAATACTAATTTATAAAAAAATATTTAAAAGACTTCCCATTCTATTAGTCACAAGTGTTACAGGAGGCTTCCCGGTAAGAATTTACACTTCTGGAAAAGACTCCTTCCTCCCAGGTCACACTGTGCCTAATCCAGTTTGTACGTCTGGTTTTGTTAACACCCTATGTCCCAAAGACTGCTCTTGCTGGTTGCTGCTGCAGAATTTTGTGTGAAAAAGATACTTTAAAGTAATCAATACAAAATTTTCCTTCATAAATGGTCAGGCAGGACAGTATTTTATGTGCAGGTAAGATATTTAAGAGGAGTTTTTTATGTAGTTAAGATATATAAGTAACAATGAATTAAAGAAATGCTGGATGGTGCCTGAATTACAAGAAGTGAGCAGAGCAGAGCTTCAAGGGCTCACCCCAATACAGCTGAAAATGCTGCTGCAAGTGCCCTTAGAGGAGAGACTCCAGTCACCACCAGACAAACACCAACTATTTTGCTGAGGAGATTTGATCCCCCTCTGTGATAAGATCCTCACAGTTTTTTCTAAATTTATCAATCACTCTCCCTGAGTCTATGCAACAGCAGTATGGAAAAATAGTGCCTATGAGGAAAACAATGGAAAAAGTGTATATGACTCACAAAAGATTGCCATTGAGTTTCACTCTGCTGTAATATAGGCAAATTCTTTCTGGAGACACATAACATAAGGACAGAGTGCAAAGAGAAATGAAAGCATCTTTCTGCTTCTCCCAATACAGGAAGATTCAGGTGAGGATGTAAAACAAAATTGGTTCTTCATGCCTACAACAGGCAGGACAGGAAACAATGAACGTAGGCCACAACAAGGAAGGTTCAGGTTAGAAACTAGGAAAAACTTTCTTTCAAGAAAAGATCCTGGATGGGGGAGTAGTCCATTAGAAATGTTACCAAATAATCTGCAACGAACACGGGCTTCCTGGTTGTTTGAGTCCCTTTACCTTTACAACATGAAAACCCCTGTTCAGTTGTATCCCAAATGGATTCCATGATATGCAAAAGAAAAGAAAGAGTTGAAACATACTTCTGTTACTAGTAGAGGTTGTAAGACCGCTAAGTTCCCTTTAATTTTGTTGTTACGGTGTTTTAATACCTTGAGACACCAAGTAAATAGGCATTTGCACTCCTAGACACATTAGCAGATGAATAATCAATCTCATAAATGTGTAATGAATGAATAACTTGCTCCAGTCCCTGGAGGTAACACACAGACTTGATGCCATAATTTTCTCCCTTAGAAGTGTCCGTTTCAAGAACAAGCCTGGGAATTTCCTGTGATATGAATTGCTTATCTTTACATTCATCTGTTTGCAGCAGGAAGGCCCTTTTTGTTTAAATTGAGACAGCTGCCAAATGTCATGCCCTTAGTGCAGCACCCAAACTCTTGTCAGCAGCAGTGGTGGCCCCTGGAGCCTTTCAATGTAAGAAATGCCTTACATTGAGTCTGACACCAGGAACCTGTCAGTCCTCTTGTCTCCAGCTCTGGTGAGCAGCCAACAAGAGGAGGTACAGAGAACCAGCAGAGAGCTGTGGGCTAAGGCTGACTCCTTCAGCTCCTGTCCCAAAGGGGGCAGGAGCAGGGAAAGCAAAGTGGCCAAGGGGAGAATAATCTGTCAGCAGAGATGACAGACAGGTGCACTGTTCCCTGTTCCCAGGAAGGCTACAGCAAAAGTGGAGGTGAAATCATACCTTTAAACATAGCCTTTAACCAAGGCAGCCCATGACACAGGATTTGCTGTCATTAATGGAGACAGAGCACGGGATACCCTGTGAAGGTGAAAATCCAGAGCAGGTCTGTAAAGGATACACTGGTGCCTGAAGAGCCATGGACTTACTGAAAGCACTGACTGCACAGCCTGAGCCTTAGAAAACATCTCACACCACTGTAAGCTCTCTCCTCTAGAAAGTCAGTCCCTCCTGAGCTCTTCCTTACCCATCAGTTTACTGTAAAAAGATTCAACACCATCTCTGGCAACACATTCCCTTCCACCTGCACCACAGATTTCACTATGTCCAGTATCTTCCTCCTTCAGACTTCTCTAGGCTCATGTAAACCCACGTGAACACCATTTAAATTCCTTCCCAGAGATAAGCATCAGCCTTTCCCACACTGTTTGGAGGAATATAGCAAGCAGCTTACCTTTTTAAACACTGATTCAGCTGCTGAATTCTTCTTGAATAATTACAACCAAAACTATATATTTGACTTGCAGAAAACCATGTGAGAAAAATCAACTGAATCTTGTGAGAGTCCAAAAATTCTGAGTGGCTCTCGAGAAGTTACTTTTATTAGCAAGTGCACATACAACCTCCCACTCATTAAAATAAAAAAAGTATAAATCCCTAAAGAATCATAAATAAACTATTAAGGTTCAACATATGTAACTGTCAGGTTTAAGAAAAAATGACAGCATTCAATACAGAAAAAGACAATTACATCTTTAGCACCTATAATTACAAATTAATTAGCTCAGATATAACTTCAGAAACATTTTAATAACAGTCATTCTAATTTATAAGCTAAATGCTTTTGCTGATGGGAAACATTACACCTAAGATAGCACAATATAAAATAGCACTTATCAGCTGCTGTGTCTTCTGTGGTGGTGTCCACCCACTTTACAGAGGAAAATTACCAATGAACCTCAGAGAGAAGGAAGATGTTGCATGGGAGTATTGGTGCAGAGCCTGACAGCGTCAGAGCCCAATGCTCTCATGGCACATGAGAGGCTGAATAGTCAGAAGCAGAAATTGTGTTGGGGAAAGAAGGGTTGTTTCCTTGGTTTTGTGCATTCAGTTTTTTACCTCCTGATCCTTTTATATTTTTCTTTAAGTTGAAGAAAATAAGTTTTCTGATGAAGGATATTTTGAGGAGAAAAAATATTCCGTGTTATTTTGTCTATTCCTTCACTGACCTGTGTCACTCACTATTCCTCGTTTTTCAGAGCTCAGCATCAACATTAGACTCCAATTCAGCATGGCTACATTCCTATCAATTACTCTTTTCTCCTTAGGAGAAAAATATATTTCTTGAGTATAACTGCTACCTACGTTGGTTCTTCTTATTACAGGCAGATGACAAAACACAGCAGCTGACACTGTATGGTGTAATCTGACTGACCTACATTTCACTAAGTATCAACCTCCACAGGCTTTAAACACATTATTTCCTACTTTCAATTAATTCCAGCATTTGAACCAAAGTTTTCCAAAAGTCTCCTTAAAAATGAGGAAGATTTCATTTAACAGTCAGTGCAATCAGACAGAGGCATAACTTTCTGTGTTTATTTATAAAGTATGCTCCATGTTTGACTCATATGTCATCTAACAACTGCACCAAAACCCATTTTTTACTCTTACACCTCATCCTAAAAAGACTAGTACAAATGTGCTATTTTTTTCTGAGTGGATCATGTTGAAAGGGTTGAAGGTACTAAGGTTTAGGTATTTTACAGCTCTGAGGGAATTAAATGGATCATATGGAATTGAAATACATTTTTTCTGATCAGTGTTTTAATAAAACATTATTGTACCACTTTTGAACTGTTGAAGTGTATTCAGAAATATTCAGTGAGGTCTCAACCAGAATGAAATTCCATTCATCTTATACTACAGCATCTTCAGGCCAAATTAATTATTATAGAACACTTAGTTTAGAGGATAGATAGGTAGATCGATAGATAGATTTATATGTACATGTATGTATATGTGCAATAGTACATCAACAACATAGTAATAGCTCTAGCCCATTCAAGTAGATTCTTCTTAGTACAATGATTTTTATTAATAACATGATAGAAAGGCAACAGTGTACTAGCTAAAGGGACACTGGTCAATCACTATTTCTATTTATTGATCTTACTTTAAAATATTCTGCTTTTAAGATACTGTTAAAGCATCTCCTTCCTCTACAAAGATGGCAGTCAAGTGGAGAGAGACAAAACAACTTTGGAGACTGGCATTGATATTACAATAGTTATTCTGAGGAACAGAGTGATATAGATGTTTCCATTGTGTTTGCCAGTTTCCAAGTGCAGTGGAAAACATGAAAACAGTGGTGACAGAGAGCAGAGAGCACGTGCCTGGGCTGCAAACCAAGGCAAATATCTGATTTGAAGCCTAAGAGGTCCGGAGGTATCATGTCCACAGGAGCACATAGTGGGCTGTGGTGGAGGGGGCACTGTAGGTCTGCTGGCTGCCCACCCCACATTACCATCCTGCAGCCACAACCCACAGCAGAGACTGGGGCTTGCCATGCTCTTGCCCGGCAGAACGACACATTTGCATTTTAATTATCTCAGAGACACTGCAAATGCTAAAACTTAGAGAAACCAATGCCAATAGTGCGCATCTCTTACACTCTTCTGCAGCAACTCTCATAATTGCTTCACTGCTGTTCTCCACTGCTGTTCATTTTTTCTTTAAATTGCTGTACGTTTATAGCTTCTAAAGACAGATTATTTTCTTGAACTCCTCTATAGCACACATTGATCTTCTTTCTTCTGTGCGCAAGTAATAATTATGTAGCTTTCCAATAACCTTAATTAAAAAAGAAAAGCCCCAAATCATCCTTCATGGTGCTGATACCTTTATTCTAACCTGTATCTGCTCTTATTTTCAGTGACAACATTTACTTCTGCTGTGAAGAGCTGCAATTCTGTATCTGAAGCATCTTGATCTGTAAAATAGTTCTGTATATCCCTGATAATAAATTTTAACTTTTCTAAGTTCTCAGAACTATTTATTACTTCTCAGACTCTGAGAGCCCAAAATATTACTCCAGAGCACCTTCTGTGGGCATGTATCAAGATGAGAAAATCAGAAGACACTGTTACAATTACATTTACCAGGCAAGGCTGCATTCCCTGGAGAGACAGAATTACATGCTAAAATCACTCAAAGGAATCACCTATCACTTGATCCAAATAGGTGCTGAGAACTCATTTTATCAGCATTAACTGATCACAGCAAAAGACTGTTGGTTAAAATGATCCTTCTGGTTACAACTCCATACACCAGCATAATTCACATGGACTCTAATTAGCCCATTAACTCACATGCTGGAAGAAAAAGCTCATGGTCTTGGTTCAACTGACTTTTCAGTCACTGCTTGTCACTGTTACAGGTATTATTTAAATATTATTATAGTAATATTATTTAAATATTACTTAAATACCTCTCCTTTTGAATATCCAGAATATTTTTGTTAATGAAAGCCCACGTGACATGTGCTTATGCATCCTTAGGAACTTAGAAAGAAAATAAAGTAAAAATATTAACTCTGGTCTGCTTCTGTGTGCCATTCCAGGCATTGATTTAGCCACTCCTCTCTTTTGGACTGTGAGGCTGACAGTGGTCCAACACACAGCAATTGTGTTTTCCTGCTGTCCCCATCCAGGAACACATGGGGTGCAGGAGCAAAGCTGCAAACATCTTGGTGTGCTCTCTTCTCTTAGCTCACTTTGAAATATTTTTGAAGATACTGTTGGCCAGGGTCCGAAATGCTACGCTTGTACATCCTGGCACTACACAGACCAAGCTCCACCATCCATCAAGCCTTGTTTTCACCCTGCCTTTGACAAGCTGCATGGCAATATTCATTTGGTCTGCCCTACCATCACAGGCTGATTTGTAACCTGACTGCTCAGCTGTCAGCTCCACTGCAGGTTGCATTTCATTTTAATAAAACTGTGAGGAGTGAGACAGCTTCTTTGTACAAGCATGGCAGAGGCCTGGAGCTTGCCTAACTCAATCCATTAAGTATTTGTATATTAGCTGGTCTTCAATATCTATTTAAATATCAAGTGTTAGTGATCTAACACAATGCTCAGAATAAATTTAATTGACTATCGTTATTTTTTCCTGTTTAGGGTCAGAAAAACTGAGCAGTGTTAGTGCTTTGCTACTAGAAAAGCTCCCTCTACCCATTAGTGACTGCATAAGAGAGTACAAACCTACCAAACCAACACTCAGGACTAAATCCCAGCCTGTTGAGGACATTCACACTTCACATCAAAACCTAAACAGTGCAAAGTATTTCAAACAGCTGAAGTTTAATGAGGAACAAGCTAATCAATGGACTAATTATTTTTTTCCTCAAAATTCCAAACAATTATGTAAAACACCCAAATGCTTTAAAATAGCTTGCACATCCTCAATAAATAAGGCACCTGGGTTTGTCACTCCTAGAACTACACTAAACTCACACCACTTGCATTTCTCAAAAGGAAAATGCAAGCTCATGGGTTAAAAAAAGGTAAGGCTCGCTTAAATGGGAATTGAGGAATGCAGAATCTTTGCAAAATTTAATTCATAAAGTAAGATAAAGTAAAAGAAGTATAGCTAAATATATAGGAGACAACTAGAATTAGATTCCCAGGGCAGCAGCATTACTGGTTCTGACAAAGTGAATTTATATAAGCTTCCAGGATGTCGAATTTACCTCAGAACACACTTATATTTTTCTGTTCCATCTTTTCAATCTGATGACATTTCACAGACTGCTGTGCCATTAGCAAATAGGTTGCTACTTTTAAAAAATGGCTTTGTCAAGCCCAGAATTTAACAGAGAAATACAGTTCTGATTCTGACACTTATGTTTCAATTCACTACCAATCATCAGGTTAATTATTGCTCAGGAGGTAAATGTAAACCAAGGTACAAAATAACCTGAACAATTTTTGCACTCTTTAATGTTCTTTTTTGCCTCACTAGTGTAATCAACAGAAGAATAAGAAAAAGGCTGAGATTCTCTCCATTATAGAAAATAACTTTATTCAATAAAAACCTCTTCACAGGTCTTCTTTAACTCCATAAATGCTTTTGAATGACATTTTGGTCTGATTGATGTTTTCTGTTGACTTGCATAAAGCTGCAAATCATTGTCTGTTTTCTGCTTGTAACAGGATACATACACAGGATATATTTAACTGGGTATTTTATGAATTTCGTCTTTCTGGAAGAATAGATGTTTTTTGAAAGGTAAGAAATAAGATATAGGTCTGATTCTGCAGCCCTGACCTTGAGTTCCATTATCTTATACTTAATATAGATAAAAATTCCAAGGAATGATATACAGTCATTAATTGAATTCAAGAAAGATTTTTTGCCTTTTAAACACCATTCCAAAAACTATATGTAAACCAATAACAAGAGTGCTTGGTCAACTTAAAATTATTTTGATTTGCTTGAACTTCTACAATAAATAAACACAAGAAAATAACTGAAATAAACATGTTGCAAACCTCAATAGGGAGTTGATTTACTGTCAAGAACTGCTTTCTGTGTCCTGCACTGCCCCTTGCTGGAGTACCTTACAAATGTGACAGTGTAAACTCTAATAGCAATACTAATTAAAATGTTTTATTAGTATCTGAACTATGAAATAATTTTAAGTTACGATTGCACAGTTTATAACGTTGCTTAATCCACAGTTCATTGTCGTACATGTGAACTTCTTTTCTGTACAACTATCGACCATTCCCAGTCGAATATACTAGTTTTGATCCATGCAGAGCTGATGAAAATTGTTAACTTTTTTTCCTCATAAAAAATTATTATTGAAAGAATAAAATAGTAAAATAAACCACACAGAAATATTGCTGCTTTACTGTTAATGAAAAGTGGTGAGGCAAGATGCAAAGTCAGGCAGATGCTTTCCCAGAAAACATAACATGTCTAAGATGTACAGTAAATGTGAACATGATCCATATATAGAAATGAGTATAAGAAAAAATAAGAAATGTCTCTTACCTGTGAAACTCCCTTAGCATTTCCTGTTATCCTTCAAAAAAAATCTGAAAATCTGGTGTCTGTTCCCTTTGTGTGTGTTACTTGTCATAGATCCATTCATTCATTCTCACAATTTCAAGCTTGACAAAATAAATACACTTTTATATATACTGTGTCTGCAACTGCATTTTCTAGCTTTATGGTTCTGATCATTGTTTGATTTCTTTTAAGTTTTCCATCATGGATAATATCCAACCTCCAAACAAGAACATGTTTTCCCAAAACTTTGAAAGGTCATTTGTACAACTGCGTATGTAGAAAAACTGGATTACATGTTAGAAACTCAGTGAACGCTCTCCTGCATTAAAGTAAATCCTACCACAATGCAACTTCTAACAAAATTATTTCTAATAACTTATTTAGTTTTGCTGATATTCTTAATTGGATCCTAACTGCATATATTTGAGTTTTGAAGAAAGGCTCTTCTATGATGCCAGATTTATGTAAGCCTTAGGCAAGTTACTCTATCCTTGTCTTTCAGTGGGAACAATCCTTTGTTGGTGAATGAAGCCAAGGACTGACCTTGCTTGAGCTCTCACTCTGAAACTTCACATTCTTATTTGTCAACAAATGGTAAAATGCTCTATTGTACACTTGGTCTTTGCATTGGACTGAGTGACATCACTCCCCTGAAAGATGGGGGCAGTGTAAGGGTCAAAACAACTTAACTACACTATAAATATTGCCCTTCCATTTTAAAATTCACAGGGGAAAAAAAAAGAGCCAAAGGCAGATAGTTACTTAAATGCCTTTAAGAACTTGCAGAGAAAACCTGAGGGAAGACCCTAGCCCTGGCCATACTGACAGCAGAGGTCCTCCTGACTTTCTCAAACCTTTGATTTCACCCTCAGACTTACAAAGCAACTTGGGAATTTGGCCCAAAAGATAAAGGGGCCAAGTGTCAACAACAGGAATTAAAATGTACCTCTTAAATAATTCTCCATGCTGACAGATCTGTGGGTTGTAAGAATACTATGGGAACAGAAATTACTAAAAAATATGAGACAATATTGGAAACAGCACCACCAAGCACCTGCATCTCTTTAAGGACTTAGAAAGAAAATAAAGTATAAAATATTAACTCTGTTCTGTTTCTGTGTGCCATTCTAGGTGTTGATTTAGTCACTCCTCTTTTTTGACGTATGAGGCTGACAGAGGTCCAACATGCATGCAGCAATTGTGTTTTCCTGCTGTCCCCATCCAGGAACACATGGGGTGCAGGAGCAAAGCTGCAAACATCTTGGTGTGCTCTCTTCTCTTAGCTCACTCAAGGGAAGCACAGTGTGGCCACTTAAAATGTCAACTTGCTGTCACAGCTGATTACACATCTTCTCTATGATGGAGTGTCATCAAAGAAAAGGAAAATCTATGTGTTTTTCAGAGTGGAGAGCTCTGTGTGAAAGCTAACTTTAAGCCTGCCAAACACAACAAACCCCTTTCCAGGAAGCCTGCAGAAGAGCAGTACTGTGAATAAGAATCTGGATGCTACCACGGACATAGCATGACAAAAAGTATGACAGTAAGTCTCGGGTGAGATGGTGTCACTGTGCTTCATCTGTATAAAATGAGGCAGCCCAACTCCCAATTTACTTGCAAGGCTTGATTGAGGGGGACAGAAGGACTATATCTTACTTCTGTTTTTGGCACCAGTGTAGCTGTGGCTGAAACACTGTGCGTATTTCAAGCATCCAAATTTCAAGAAGGATGCTGAGAAATTGGACAAGGTTCATAGCAGAGCCAAGGGAATGATTACAGAATTAGAAGACATGCCTTCTAGTGAAAGACTCCAGAAGGTTAATCTACTTAGCTCATCAAAGAGAAGGTGAAGGGTTGAGTCTTAATCATAGTCTCACATCTAATGCGAGAAGCAGAAGTCTGACAGTAAAGGAGTTTATCTTCCACCTAATTATCAGAGGTTCAGTGGTTGAAAGCTGAATATGAATACATTCAGATTCAGAAAAGACAGAAGGCAGGTTTGTTTACTAGTGTATTTAATTTCAACCAGGAATGGTAATTAACTACTGGGAAAAAAAAAAACAAACAACAAAGTGTGCTACATTTTCCCAGTAGTTTCAAATCAAGATTGATGCTTTTCTAAAAAAACTATACTGCAGTTCAAGTACAGCTATTGGATACAGGTTGTGGTTTTTACTGAAAGATTTAAATAATACAGAATTAACTTACAGAAACAATGTCATCAACATATTGTACTAAAGAGAATTGCCATGATTTCTGAATATAGATCCTTTAATTCAAAACTAGTTCTGCCTAAACCTGAATTTAAAAAAATACCTACAGAAAATGGAATCACTAAAAGGACATAACTAGCAGCAACTTGCAGGTGGAATGTGAATTTAGCCAACTGCAAAAATCATACACAATATCCACTTCATTAAGGGCTATATTCTGAGAGACTGTTTTGCTACAACACTCTCCAAATAATTCCCAGTTATTGATTTGCAGTGTCCAAGGGGATGAATGTGACTCTGATAAGGATGATGATAAGAATGAATGCTTCAAAGTTGAATGACTGTCCATAGCTGTCTGACAGATAAGCTTCTGAACATGTCTGACATTACTGGAAAAATACAACATAAAAATTGAACACCTATTGGTCTAATCCTAAAATAAAACTCCTTTGTATAGGAGGCCTTTGCCTTCACCAATTACCTTCAGGCATAAATTTAATAAATAAAGAAGTATATTCTTTACATCATATTAGCTAGTAAACAACTTTTTGGTAGACCAAAGAAAACATTACAGTGACCTGACAAGCCTTAATACTAACCTGGAGGTATGTCAAAATCTGCCTACTTCTTATTCAGATTGACTTTTATTATCTGCTTATCAGAACCTGAAAGTATTGACTGCAGAACTGTCCATTCCCTTTGTGTGTCAAGTTTGGAAAAATGGTTGTCAGTCAGGAGTCAGATTCATACTGTTGCCTTGACATACAAAAAGTGGATTTTACTAGAGACAGCCTAGCACTTTCTTCATTCACTGTGGGATTTGGCTTCACAATTTGTTGGCCTGGGAAAATAATCTAAAAATACATTACAAATACAATTTCTCTCATTTTAGCATGCATATGTTGTTGAATGCTTACAGTATTTTCAGTATTCTCTTATAGTTAAAGGTGAGAGCAAGATTCTTTTGTCCTGTAAACTGGGATCATAGGATTAGCTAGCAGAAAGGTGCCATGAGTAGCAGGACAATAACATTGCAATGCAGCACTGCCTAGGGCTGATGTCCCATTTGAATCTCTGGAGCCTGTCCAAAAGGAAGGGGAATGGACATAATGCTCTAGGGCTCAGAAGAGGTTCATGGTGCAGGTCCATGCCCCAGATGAGCTTGCAGAGATGGGCATGACTGCATGAAGTTTAAACAAACTCAGCACTAGCACATGCAATACTTGCTGTCCAAAGCATTCAGACTGATCTAAACCAGCTGCACACCTAAAACATGTCCATGTTCTGAAGGAGAGTTCTTTTCTTCTTTTCAACATATTGTGTTTCTTTTTATGCTACTATTGTCTATTTATTTTATCTTTTTAGAGAAGTTTAGTACTAAACCTTTTTGTTTTTCCACATACTAATAGGATAGTCTTATCAAGAGAGACATTAAAGCAGCCAGTATTTTCTGAGCAATCTGCATCAATCCAGGTTAGTAAATAAAAAATACAGGTTACTACAGGGCTTATGAAATGAAACATTGATCCTAGGCAGTAGCACTAAGAGCTTTACAGGTTTAACGTTTTACAGCTATGGAGGTGTATGTTTGAATATTTCTAAACTGCTTAAATCAGTGGGATGCAATACTATAAGCCTTGAGGATCAAGCTTATTTTTGAAAGTTCAGGGGACAATAACAAATGCTGACACAGATTCTCTGTATTATTCTGAGCTATATTTTTGAAAGTGTAAGGTGAATTCAGAATATTTTTACATTAGATAGAGTCTTGCAGACTTTTTTTCTCCAGATAGGCTTGAGACAAATGCTTACATTTTCCTGTCTTGCCATATTGTGCAATTTTTTTCCCATCAGTTATTGTGGGCACAACACAGCTCCCCAGCATCATGGTAAGGTGAACAAGGCAACTTGCCAAGAGTCAGGAGCCTTTTTCTGATGTTTTGTTCACAGAGGCATACACACTGTACAAAGGGTGAAGTCGCAAGGTCTGTCTAAGCAGATTTTTTACCAAGTTATTCTTGTGCCATTTCAGTGACCTGAACTGGTTTGCTGTGGATGGCACTCAAGTTGGCAGAAGGTGGGTGGTGTGAGCAAGACGTTAGGCTTTGAGGGGCAAGAATTGGAGCTCTGCATCTGAGCACTAACAAAGCAGATGAAGTCATACCATAAAACTCAATCTACAGGAGTATTTTTTCCTGCTGTTTAAGGGAACTAAGACATAGAGGAGTCCTCCTGAACAGTTCAAGGAACACCAAAGCCAAACCAAGGGAATAAAGTCAGCTCAGAGGTGCTGTGTGGCAGAGTCATAGCATAAGAATATGTTCTGGCAGACAGACAGTTAAAGAGAAATAAGTATTTCATTCAAGATTTTTTTTAGAGGTTTCTGTTTAGCCCTACCTAGCAATAGCAACCAGAAAATCCTGTTAAGCAACAGCATCAGTAATGTACACAGAGACATCCTTCTGTAGAAAGAAAAATGTGAGGTCAGTATGAACTGTGGCCTAGGGATGAAAACCTGTGATTGGATGACACTGCATACATTGCTACACAGCAAAGAGCCACACTCATCCAACTTGCATGAGAAGCAACAACAACATAGGTCTTAAATTCTTTTCCCACCAAGTTACACAAATATGCAAATTTAACATCAAGTGTTGATTATTAATCATTTCTAGTGGGGATATTATAACTACTACCCTCAAACTAATGCTTTGAAAACTATGATTACTAGATAATAGTCACTAAAAAGCCCACATACAAATTTTTGTGCCAAGAGGGGCAAGCTCGGTATATGTATGTCAACATACCATATTACTTGTTAAAGCCAAGACCTCATGAATAGTATGCTCACAGGAAGCCTCATTACAGAGAATAAACTAGCTACCACCTAGCAAAAAATGGATCTGAAAATACACTGTGAAGAAGGTGAATATTGATGTACTGCATTTAAGTCCAATGGGAAAAACTGTGAAAGATTCCAAATTTCACTAATACCTGTGTTAGCTGAGTTAATTGGAAGTCTTACCTATAACCTTTTCTGAATATTTCCTCTTCTTGCAATGATCTGTTATTTCTTTGCTTGTTAACGGAACAACAGGTAGAAATTTCCCAAGTGACAGCCTGCTCTGCAGGCTGGCTTATAAACACAGAGGAGAACATTATAGCCATCCTCTGTTAAAGCTATTTTTCTGGGGATACAATTTGTAATCTTCCTAACCAACTTGAAATAACCTCAAATATCTTGTTTTGCTATTAGAAAGGCAGAAAAACAGCACATCAATTTGTTGATTTTTTTTTCTTTGAAGGAATTCTTAGATAGTACAAAGACCTGTTTCAATTTTTCTAAAACTTCAATAATCTGAAAAATGAAGGCTTGGTGATACTGTGCTGTAGAGCTGTAACTGAAGGGAATTCAATTATATAGTGGTAGAGGGAAAATACACTGGTAGGGAGTAAAAATTATTTCATTGGGAGATTTTCTCTGTAATTCATTCATCCCTCCACAGGAATAAAAAGTAGAAAAGATTGCAATGGAAGAGTATGCACTAATATATATAAAGTATATAAAGGCTAGACAGCTGCAGTCCTTTTTTATTTTTAATTAAACACAGTAGAGTATGTATAAGGACATACATTAGCTTTCAATATATTACTGTTTGTTTTCCCCACTCTTTTTGACAGAGAAGTTAATTTTAAAAATAAGAAACATAACAGGATGTTTTTCTTTAATTTAAAAGGTCTTATGTCCTTCTCAGAAATCTTACTCTATTTGGGTCTTTAACTCACAGTAGGAGTTTTTTTAGCTCCTCATTAAGCAATTCAACAGAGGTATAATGGGATCTCTGCTTCACAAGAGGAGAGGGAACATGACATAGGATCACTCTACAAGCTCCCATCTAAAGTCTTATGATTTATAATTAGACAAAAAACAATAAAAAAATTAGACATATCTCCAATGGCTAGGAATGATGGTAAATCTGTATTACCTGTCATGCATACTTGTTTGCTATTTAAACTTTTCCTGTGTTTCCTTTCCTAGCCCTAACCTTAATCCTAACTCTTTCACTTTCTTAGCTTACAATATTAATATTCTTTTAATGAAGACTGTCTATTGAATTAAATTGTACTTGAGTTCTGAAGGATTCAGATGCTGTATTATTTTATCCTTTTTATTCCTCTGGATTATTTTTCCTGAGGAAAAAAAGGCTTCAGCAGGAAGGTGTTGCCACTAGCTCTCAGCTGCATGAAGAAAAGATGTCAGATCAGCACTTGGAGCATCCAAATTAGATGTGGGTGAGTTCTATTTGGAAAATTTTAGAGAATTTTAGGATAA
Organism: Rhabdornis inornatus; assembly: GCA_013397075.1. Taxonomy (NCBI): domain Eukaryota; kingdom Metazoa; phylum Chordata; class Aves; order Passeriformes; family Rhabdornithidae; genus Rhabdornis; species Rhabdornis inornatus. The sequence continues at coordinate 49,357 of VWZS01003959.1, read as the reverse complement.
AAAGGTTATCTGCTGACCAGCTGTATGACAATCAATAAAATGTAAGCATCCCTCACAAAGGATGGTTGTATCAGAGAGAATGCATTAACAAAATGAATGAGAACGTCCTATTCAGAATCATTTACAAAGTTGTTGTACCAGATAAGAAACAGCTAGAGTTCAGGAGTGTATCTCTTATAAAACATGATTAGACATGATTAGATTCCTTAATCTTAGGAGTGATGAATATTTTCGCCAGAGCTCTTGAATGTATCCAAAGATTTACATACATTTATTCCAATAATTTAAGATTTGACAAAATACTGACACATCTTTTAAGCCTTCCCTTGTGGACGCACAGCTGAACTGGCAAAGCAGCCTTCTACCAGTAGAGCTGACAGTCAGTACATCAAGTCACATAAAAGAAAATGTGGAATAATCTCTTTTTTTTTTTTTTTTTTTTTTTTTTTTTTTTTTTTTTTTGTTTTGTTTTGTTTTCTTTTCCCTAGAATCACTGCTGCATACCAGAACTCCTGCTCCTGGGGACATTATCAACCAGAGGCCTCTTCCCCTGCTCCTTGTGTTCTTGCTGGGTGGCCCTGGTAAAACCTTGACACAGATATGAGGTCTCAGCACAAGAGAAAATCTCTTTAACAGCTCCATGAGCAAAGACACCAGGACAACATGGTCTCTGGACCTGAGGCACTGGACTGACCCACTAAGGAAGCATGGGTTCCTATGGAATCTTCTTCCAGGGTGCAAGCACCACAGGGGCTGCACTCATTGAGGGGTATCTCTGCTGCTTGGTAAATTATCAGGAATCTATCAAGTATCCCATTTACAAACAAGGAGAAATGAAAAAAGTAACTGTAAATGACGAAAAACATGGAAAAGTAACTGGCTGTACCAAAACCAGAGAGCAAAGAAACTGAACTCAGTGATACTCCCACTGCCCTCCCCAATGAGGGATGGATGTAGTGTTGCTTGCAACTTCCTGCTGCTAAGACTATCCTTTCTTACTTCTTTGATTATGGTGATTGTTGGAATGTATGTATATCATTAAAAAAACCCAAACCCTGTGTATGATATCTAATTTACAGTGAGAACAAAGTCAAAGAAATTCCTTAAATAAAAGTTATATTCTTAGCTCTTATTCCAAACTGGCTCATTTTACCAGATATATGATTTATTCTTAGCTCCTCTTTGAGAAGGAAATATGTGTCCAACTGCTCCAGGGATAGTGCATTTCTTCTAGATCTCTGTGGTGAGAAATGATCAGTAGCTTGGTAGTTTTATGCAGCAGGGTCTATGCAATAAGAAAACTGCAAGCTTGCTTTGTAAACCAGAATCTTACTTGGAGCCTCCCTCATCTGTGTTACCACTTCTGAAGAGCTCAATTCCTTGCAAGCAGAGCGGCTTCTCCTTTCTTCTCTAAATTACTAATAATTATTACCTCTTATTCTGTATTTTATAGCATTGGGGTTTTCTGCCTCCTGATTACTGATTTTGACATAACGCTTCGCAAAGTGTGAATACCTATCTGTGGGCATAAGAAGTGCTAACACCGCAGTATCTACATTTTAGCAAATATTACTTTCAATAAGCATGCTTCATTGGAGACAACAAGAGTGTGTTTGTGTGGCACTACTCTTCTGGAAAAAAGAAATTAAGCCATTTTGATAAAATAATTTCCACCTAATATTTTTGATCTGCAATGAAGATGTCTGCAGTCAAGCTAATACCCTCCGCTTTCTTTAGAGTCAATGAAGAGGAATAAAAACTTGGACTACGTGATTTATGTGACTGTTTTTAAACACATAATTTAGAATGGACTCATATACATCCTACAAGTGCTTGTTACTTTCTATGAAATAAAAAGGTGCTAACTGAAAAGCTTGGCTATGTCAACATTTACACTGTAAACAGTTATTTTGGCATTGCGAATCCCACCTTTTCTAAAGTAGGGCAAAAAAAAAGGGAAAAAAGAAAAGAAAAAAGCAACTCATGAAACAGATCTGATTGTCAGAACTGTGTCTGGAAGAACTGGAAAGTTGTTAAATTCCTTGCAGTTCTCTAGCTGTGCTGTACAACTCCATAATTTGAATCTTCCTTCCATCTACAACTGGATGCTGTTGATTTAATTTCACATAGGTACTAATTATTAACAATCAATTTAATCAACTAAGCCAAATAAATGCAACTCCAGCTACAAATTTGATTTTTTGATTCTACTAGTCTCTTGTAATCAGTTTTGTAAAAGAAAAAAGTTTACAGGTTGATTTTTATCCTACTGGTTTGTTAAGTTTCCAAAAATGCTAAAAAGAACATTGAGAGCTTCGGCCCCCCAAAAGAAACACAATCTGTAGCTCTGCAAGAATAGATATAAAGCAAGTGAATCTTTTGCCACTTTGCCATGCTACCAACTTACAAGAGTCACCCACAGAAGTTCAATAAGTTAAAGCATTCTAAAATGATAATGAGATTCTCCCACCAACCAGTTGGAAGTGTTAGAGGACAAGTAAAATGTGATACAGAAGTATTTGTCTCACAAGGAGAAGAAAAACACCTGTCTGAAAGACCTAGCACAGAAATCTGTTTTGTGTTTCAACTGGCAAATACATCTGAAAGGTCAGAGTTTATAGAAGAGCACTGGAGACCTTCCCTCTTCCAGACCAGAAAATGATACTGGGAAATTATTTATCCTAGAGTTTCATGCTCTCAATTTCCACTATTCCAAATTACAGTTTTTTTCCTTCCTGGACAATAACTCATGAGAAGGGGAAGATCTTAAGGGGACAGTAGGCAACAGTTTAAGGAGGTCTTTTGACTATGATTGCCAGATTAAGGTCACCAAGTTTTATGTGTCCTGAAGTACAGAAATAAGAAAAGCCTCCCAAACCGATAAAGCATCAAACTTGATTCCGTAAAGAATGGGGAGAAATTTCAGCCTTCCAGAGGAGAAAGAACTGCTACCAAAGGATACTGAGAACAAGGGAGATGAGATCTTTCTTACATTCCAGATTCATTCAACCTATTTTTATGGTCCCTCAGCATCAAGATATTCAAGGTGAGAAAGGTAAAAATGCACTTGTGGGCACTGGTTGTAGTACCAGTTTATTGATACACAGTATACCCATTCTGTGTGTTTTAGTGCACAATTATCAATGATGGTTTGTCAGCTGTGCATGAAGAACTTCAAAAGGTATTGAGGTTGTCATATGATCCAAACCGGGTCAGCTGCAATTTGAACAGCATTTCTCTGCACTGGGGATGGAAATCTGTGAAATTGGTTACTTTATACAGTGGGTTAACCCTGGCTGGATGCCAGGCACCCACCAAAGGCTACTCTATCACTCCACTTTACAGGTGGACAGTGGAGAGAATATATAACCAAGGGTTCATGAGTTGAATAGGGACAAGGAAAGATCACTCGCCAAATACTGTCATGGGCAAAACAGGTCTGAATTTGGGATAATAAGTGAATTTATTATTAATAAAATCAGAGCAGGATAGCAAGAAGTAAAATCTTATAGACACCTTCTGCCACTCCTCCCTCCTTGCTGTACCTCCTCCCCTGCAGTGGTGCAGGAAAATGGGGAATGGTCAGTTCATCACACATTGTTTCTCCTGCTGCTCAGACAGAGGAGTCTTTCCCCCGCTCCAGTGTGGGGTCCCTCCCAAGGGAGACAGCTCCCCATGAACTTCTCCAATGTGAGTCCATCCCACAGGCAGCATCTCACAAACTGCTCCAACACTGGTCACTTTTTCTTGGGGTGCAGTTCTTCAGGTAGAGCCTGCCCCAGGCTGGGACCCCCATAGTTCAGAAGTCCTACCAGCAAACCTGCTCCAGTGTGGACTCCTCTCTTCATGGGTCTGCAGCTATGTGCCAGGAGCCTGCCCCAGCACAGCCTCCTCTCAGGCATCCACCTGCTCTGGTGGGGGATCCTCCATGGGCTGCAGGTGGATCTCTGCATCTCTGTGGATCTCCATGGGCTGCAGGGGCACAGCTGGCTCACCATTGTCTGCATCATGGGCTGCAGAGGAATCTCAGCTCTGCTGCCTGGAGCACCTCCTGCCCTTCCTTCTCCACTGACCTGGGTGTCTGCAGGTCTCACATGTTCTCACCCCACTCTTCTCTGACTGCAGTTACTTCTGCACAGTAACTTATTTTTTCCTTCTCTTAAACCTGTCATCACAGAGGCATTACTACCATCTCTAATTGGCCCTGCAGCAGCATGTTCAGCTCTGTGGCTACCAGGGATTTGCTCTGCTGGACATGGAGGAAGCTTCTGGCAGGTTCTCACAGAAGCCACCCCTGTAGCTTCTCCACTACCAAAACCTGGCCAAACAAATTCAATGCACCATATCACTGCCAAAAGATAGCAGAGATTTTTGTAGAATTCATCAACAAAAATAGTTATTTTATCTTCTAAACCAAGGTTCTAATACAGATAGAACCACTCCAACATGTAACTAAGCATCAACTAGAGGAATTAAATCACAAAATGGCCAACAATAAAGTTTTTGCCAGTGCACTAGTTCCATAGCTATAAATAGCAAGACAGAACTGGAGGGAAATGGTAATTTTCCAGTTTTCATTCTTGTGAGTTAGGACATCAAAGGTAATTCAGAGTACAAAGGAACCTTACACACTGGATATATAAATATGACATCATCCAAAGATCCAGCAACACTTCATAGGCTCAAATACTACTTCCAGCAAAGTAAGGTGCAAGGGGAAATATATCTCTTATGCTTACTGCTGCTACATCTGATTTCCACATAGGCTCAGCTCTGAATATTTATGATATACGATCAGCATAATAAAGGTCTTTATACATATAATTTATGGTTGTACCTATTAAACAGTTTGGTCAGTGGAGCAGAATACATCAGTATGAAATTGCTGAAGTGACCAGCACTGGACCTTAATGGGGTGAGGACACATTGTCTTGGCATGAGGGAGTTTTCTATCAATATAATGTAAGAGTTTTCCAAGTAAAAATATTTTGATCCAAAAAGAAAATAAATTCCCCCCTTACCCAAAAAGTCTTTGTGCTCAGCTTAAGTAGGGACAACAGGAAAAACCACCAGATCCTAGCGATTAGCTTTGTCTGTATTTTCTTTCTCCTAGATTTTCTACACTCACACAGGCCTGTCCCAGGTCTTTTAAAGGATATAAAATACAACTGTGGTTACTTAATTTCTGAAGGCAATACAAAAGAAAAGAGAGAAAAGGAAGTGAAAGGCTAAACCACTAGCTGGATTAAAGCAAGCTGTGGTCCCTGTGTTTTCCCAAGCAGAGACACAGATCGTCAGTATTTCAGAAAGAAGGAAATTACTTCTGACCTTGCACATGAGATAGTCTGGCTATCTGGTCATTACAAAAAGAAGCTTATGATCCTCTCTGATCTAAACTGACGTGGAAACTTGGCCTGCCTTGAATTAAGTTGAACATGGAAATTCAACAAAGGAGATTCCCTTCTGTCTTTTTTATAGTTTATTTTAAATCTAATTTATAAAGCAGCGCCCTTAATCTGCTTGTAAACTTGTTTTTAACTGTCAGAGTTGTGCAGCTATCAGGGAAAATTGTACACATTTTAAATATCTGCTTAACAGAGTATTTACTCTAGAGATATAGTTTTATCCAAAAAAGGAATTTCATATTCACTGGCAAATATTTTCAATTTTATAATTTCATAAAGGTTTTTAAAAGAGAATTGAAATCTTCAATTACTATTCCTCAGCAGCCACTGAGAGAAAGAAATGGAAAGTAACACTGTCCTTCAGTGCCTCTGCAGTGCCTTTGTTTTGTATTTTTATGGCAGTAGCCAATATTTCACTTGCTGCTTCCTCCTTTGTGTCATACACCTGTCTCTTTTGTCACTTACCTGTGACAGCCATTCTGTAATTTAAACATATCCTTTCCCTTACACCTAATGTAATCACAAGCCTATCTGCAAAGTGGAAGCTGTGCCTTCTCCCTTTTACTTGAGCAAAACTGTGAATTTCAGTATGAAGATGGAATCCCGTTTGCTAAATTTCCAAGTGTAGATGCCCTCAGCAAAAAGGAGAAACATGCAAATTTCAGTGGGAACATCCTTACCAAGGATGTTTACCAATTGTCTGCCTTTGGCCACAGACAGACAATTCCTCTCCCAGCCTGTGAAGAGGGCTGGGGAGTGCATGGAGACATTATTTTTTTCACTGCAGAATTAGCTTCAGTTAGTATTTAGTGCTGTTGTTAACTCAGGTCCCATTAATGAAAAAAATACCCACCAACAAACCAGTAACTTTCATTCAAGAATAGTTGTGCTTTCAACAGGAGTTATCTTACCCAACAGCGGAAATCAGCTCAGGAAACTGATTTCCTGAGCTGATCAGCTCAGCTCCTCTGCATTGCTATGGTATTAATTTACAGGGTGGCTTTCCTCATTCAAGCCACATTAACTTAAGGGGCATTAGCTTGAGTGTATGCAATTTAAATTAATTCTTTAGTAAGATCAAGTTCTATCAAGTAGCTTTTAGCATAACCTTATAACCTTTCTTCCAGTAGTTCCTTATCAGGAATTGATTTTAAAAGAAGAGCTTTATCCCCATTCCTAATGGAGCACCGCACTGGGAAAAACAAACATTTGCCAGGTATTTTAGCATGCTGAACTTGCCGATCCCACCTACATTAGAATAGAGTCACAACAGAGTAATTTTTATTTCACTTGTTGTTACTTTGTGCTTTGACCTCCAGGTTTTGTCATTTTTACCAGTAGGACCTATTATCATGAGTGCTTTTTGCTAGCCAGTCCCCTCAGCCTGACTGAAGCAATCAATCTGCCAGAAAATCACAACAGTATCATGTGCTATGAATATTTTATAGTTTACTTATTTTAATTGCCCAAGCACTAAGGTCATGCTGGTCCCAGCTGTTAGGATATTTTGTCCCCTATGAAAAGCAGGCTGAAAAGCATGTCAAACCCCAGAATATTCTCATAATTTGGTTAAAGAAATATGACTAGGACTAAGAAACAGGTGAATTGATGAGCTTCTCCAGTCCACAGAGCTATCAAAGCACTTTGATGACACCTAACCTCTTTTCACCCTGTCTACACATCTGCCAGGTGCTTTGTAAATATACTCTGGGTCTGGAGCCATGCAGTGACCATTTCATTGGTTTGTACAGTGGGTTCTGTGGTACATGCTGAAGTGGAAGGCTGATAATTAACCTGCTTCAAAGTGGGATGCTTTTAGGTCCAAAGATAAGCTCCACTGAGGAGAAACACTAACCATTATAAAAATTTACTTTAGCAGCTTCTTTGAGGATTTTTGCACCACAGGACCTGATTTGCATACCAGCCTCTGGAACACCAGACAACTCCAATACGCTTACTGAAAATGTAAATGTGAAGGTTGCCCAGCACTGGATTTTCCTGCATTCTTTCAGGTTTTCTGTAGAAATTCCTGCACTACATCACAGTTCCAGATTGCCACCTGTTCTATGCAGCTGGCAAAGTTATGTTCCTCGCCCTTTCTGGTGAGGTTGACATAGATACCAAACATATATGGAGCATGGATGTATCATAAATATTCTCAAGAAAACTTTAAAGACTTCTAGAGTAAGGCATCCCCCTGAATGCAAGCAGAAGCACAGCGTATTGGGCACATTAGGGACAAGAGCAATGCTAAACGAAGAGACAAAAAACTGTGTTGTCTACACCAAAAGGGAAATTAACTTGATTCTGGTCCTCTTTTCCTAAGACAGGCTATATAGAAGTGGAAAAATGTAAGTCACTTTGTTTCAGCACTGCATCTGGGCTTACTGTTTAAAGACAAGAACACCTTCACAGGTACACTTGAGTTATACCACAGTTCCAGCAAGAAGCACATGATGTCTGCAGCAGGTACTAAGAGATTCACACAAACCCATCCTTCTGTGCAGGCTGTTCTGGTATTCCACAGGCTGTGATAAGAGCTGCTGGGTGGAGGCCTGCTTTGGATATATAGCAGTGCTCTAAGCACTCAAAGCAGTTGGGAGTCCTGTTATGAACCTTTGGAATTTGGCATTGTGGTAAAATAAAATTATGGCCTGCAGATTCAGAGCAGACATGACATTCCTGCCAGAAACAGGAGACAATGACTGCGGTAGCATTCGTGTTCAAGAACAGGCAGTTCTCAGCTGTCATGCATATAGAAAATTGGCAGGAATCCCTAAAACAGAATGTTTGCCAATCATTTCTGTCCAGGTTTAACCATATTTAGCACAGAAAGCAGTTGACCAGATTCATTAGCATATTACATCATATACTACCTGTCTCTATGCATCTCAGTTTCTGTTGGGATTCATCATTAGAAATTAGAAGCAGAACAGAATAAAGAAGCCATTACAATTCAATAAATACCATGAAGCTACCACTAGAGAAGTAGCCTAAAGCAAGAATGCCATGTATTAGGTTTATTACACATGGTGGCTTAGGCTTTTTATGGATTTCCTGTAAAGATTTTGACTTGGAAAATTCTTGATGAAAATAAAGCTGCATATAATGTTCTGCATTTTTTGCTGGTTCTTCTGCTGGTGAATGACTTTTGATATGTAATGCAGTAATACACCAAGGCTATTTCTTAGATATGTTAGTTACAATCAGCTGCTTTTCTAGAATAAAGGTGTCATCAGAAAGTTCTCTACCTGATTCCCCTATGAAAAGGATTCTTGTAAGCACACATAAAGTGAAAATATGATCCTTTTCCTAAATAAATTTATTACCATGCTTTATCAGCTGTTGAAATGTTTTTAAAAGTTTAGTGCAAACCTGAACTGGCACTTACATATACCCAGAATGATCTGTAGAGACACTAAGGTTGTGTGTCTATAACACGTTCCCAACTTTACAGAAGTAGATTTAGGATTGTTTGAGCACATTTTCCTTAAAGTGATGTGAAAGCCCTTGGTCACATCTAGAATGCAGGTCATACATTTTTTTCTAGGAAAATCTTTTACATATATTTTCTTTTCAGGAGGAAAAATGCCTTTGTATCACGGATAAAGAATTGTAAGCTTGTTTTTTCTTTCAACAACAGGAAGCCCACTGATAGATTTGTCTCAGCGGAAGAAGCTGCAGGCCCCATAAGCCTCACAAGACAGCATGCATAATACTCTGCTGAGATAAGAGCAAGGAGGAACCTTTATCAGTCAAAATCTGTGAGAAAAGCTGCTACTGATAAGAACAGTTTATGTAACTTCATTGCTCTGGGACTTCCAGGTCAATCTATTGACCTGGAAATACTGGCCCTGGATAAGCTGTCCCTTCTCCAGGCATACATAAGGAATGAACACCATTTCAAGGCCTTGACTGAACAAACTATTTGGCTATCTCTGCAGAGAGACTAAGTCACATCACCCAGCACAAACCTGCATGAAGTCACTCTTCTGCTATTTTTCATTAGTAACTATACCTGAAAAATGCCAGGCAATTGTAATTTCCAGTCAAATCTTTTCAGCAGCAGTAATACAAACATTTTATAGCACAGCACACCTTAGTGAGAGTCTCTGTCCCGAAAAACATGTATGTCAAAACATTCTGCTATGTGCACCATCAGCTGAAGAGTCACATCAGTATCACTGTCATGGATACTACCTATGTTCTTGTAAATCATCTTAGAACCTCTTCAGCTTAAGCAGCTTGCATTAGAGGTAGCAAATTAAACAAATATGTTGAGGATGCTACTTTAGTGACAGTGTCTGTACTTACTAGATGAGCTACAAACATGAGAGAGCACTGGTGTAAGATTTTTCAAGTGTGACCAATGGGGACATCTGCCTACAAGCAACATAAATCACAACACATTTTCATTTATTTTATTACTATAAAAAGCTTCTATGTTACAATATTCAGCTTCTACTCATGGGACATACTTGATAACAAAGATATTTTGCTTTTGAGATGTGCCTCATGTTTACTAAAATACTCCATCATCCTGTTGTTCTTCCATAAACAAACCCACATCTTATTGCTTCAAACCAAGTTTCTTTAAGTCAATCTTACAGTAAGCAACCATGCTATTCTCCCTCTGATTTTGTTCTGAATGGGCAAACAAGACTGAGTGTCAAAAAAACACTGCTATCCTTATGGCAAAGAGATATATGTACAGACAATGACTGAGATCTCCACTGTCTCCAATTCAACAGAGTAAATAAAGTAGATTAAGAGAGGAGTGGACAAAAACTTTTGCATATTTGGTACACAGGGCTTGATTTGCTCTAAATGACACGTGGTTTCTGAGAGTACTGTACATCAAACTGAACATGACATGATAGTTATAAGTCAGATTAGACATTGTCTGTTGTGGGCACTGGGAATCTGAAAGGGAACCTGAAGCAGGGAATGTGGGATATTATACTGAGGGATATGAAGAATATAAAGGCCAAGCCAGCCTTGGGTTTCCAGGACTCTTGTTTCTTCAATTGGCTCTGACTACAGGGCAATGTTCAGGGGCATGGAAAGCTAGATGCTCAAAGACAGCTACTCTTTCACCTGTGATTAAGAAAACCACATAGTACTTTTTGCTTCTGACAGCTGATTTCAGACTGAAGGCTATATATTGTCCCCTCAATGAAATGTGCCCTCGAGTAAGATTTGAAACCTGATTTTGTGTTTAAGTGGAAGCAGTGGACCACAAACACATCTGTCCTTTCCTTCAGCAAAGGAACAGCAAAACCTTCATTAATCAAATGCAATAAATGTAAACACAGACTCTATGAACCCAGAGTAAATAAGCTACAGGATTGCATTCAATTTGGAGGTCAAGCCCAAGGGGATTTTTCAGAGTCCACTTCATAACAGGCTACCCTTCTGCCCTGCCACACCCTTTCCCCTCTCCAAATAAAGCAAATAAAGAAACAGGCACACAGACCAAAGAAGAATCAGAACATGAAGTCCATGAGTAATTAATCTTGATTTTGTAGAACTACCTTCTATCTGGAGGCTTGAGGGAGTAGAGGAATTCACCCTCATATGAACAAATAATTTATTCTGCACATGTGTAAAGCATCCCCACATTTACAGAAACACGAGAACATAGTAAAAACAACTGCAAGTTTTCCAAAACATGATTACTTACAGAAATTACATACTTACTTACAGAAATTCCTTTAATACATTTGATAGCAAACCCGTATGAAATGATATGCATATTCACAAAGGCAACGAGTACATTTCTCATATTTAATTAGCACGGCAGAATTTCTGCACCAATAATTTATCTGTGAAAATTATGTTAAAGATTTTGAAGATGATATGAAGACATTATAGTAAGAAACACCTAGCAAAAAATATGAAGTAATTACATAATGAACCTTGAAAAATCAAGTTCTCACTTGGTACTTCACTGGTGGTATATCAGATATCTACATCAGCAGCACCCAAAAGCAGTAATCTGTTCTATAAACATTGGTGATTATACTTAATAACTAGGTCTTAATTTTGCTGAATTGACTCTCTAGGATTAGGTGTCTGCAGATGCCTCGAGTGCCTGGAATGATTCATTTATGTCAGACCATGACAGGTAGCTCCCTACAGCTCATATTTGTTTTTAAAAAGTGTACCTCAAACTATCCATACTGTAATTCTTCCTTGCTCTTCCTTAGCCCATAGGCAGTTTTTAATGTCAATATATGCCTACATATGTCTATATATCTCTTATCCCAGCATATGTGGGAGTAAATTATTTTCTAGTACTCAGTGGAAATTGGAGGAATCTCTGTCCACATGTACATGCTGCACACCTGAGACCACAAGGGCTGACCCTTAACCAGTTGTGCACACCAGCAAAAGCAGCTCTCTGGAGCAAAACACTTATTACTGGAGATCCCACATCTGCAGTTTTCCTAATTTACAGCTTTTCACATCAGAGTGGCCCTGGTCTGATTCTACCAGATGAATATTTGTTTTCAGCTGGAACATACTGTGAACATCTCTGAAGAAAATATTACAATTTTGTTTCCTCCCAAAGGAAAGCATCTCACCTGTTCTGAGACAGCTCTGCCCTGCAAACCAAAGCACAGCATGTAGGCATAGTGGGGAGAGTTGTATTGAAAAGTGCTCTCCTAATTTGAAGTAAAAAGTTAATGTAGACATACTCCATCTCACCAAACCATGCTTGTGCTACAGGGTGAAATTCTCTTTCCTCCGTCTCACCTTTCAGGAAAGCTGAGGAGTTACAGTGTCAGGGAAATTTAAATGCAATCACCAAACTTCAGCAAGTGGTAATAAATCACTTCAATGTGTAGCTGCTTCTCCCATGAAACCTTGGTCAGAAAGTTATGGTCTTTTGCTGAGTGGCCTTCACAGAGGAAAAGCCCTATGCTAATCCAAGATGATGTGAGACAAGGTTTCTAAAAATGTGGGTTCTGCAAAATTGTTTACTTGCAATACACACTCAGTGGTAAAGATGATTTTTTTCTATTAGTCATGACTAGTTTGTGGATTAAGGTAAAACAAATTTATAACAGCTCTCTACATGTGCTTTTGCCTCCTCACTCTAATTGCAGGCCAGCTTACACCAGGGCAAAAACTGGAGGGCCTGCTGCAATCTTCAGCAGATACTTTGGGTCTAAGAAGCAGACATGCTTCACAGGTGCAGTTAGCTTGCAGCCAGTGTGAAAAACATTCAGTGTTCTCTGTGAGTGTGCATATTTTAATTTGATTTAATAGACTTTTAAATCTAGGAATTATTCTTAAAATTATATATTCACACAACTATTCACAAATAAAGTAATGAGACCTTCTCTATGGGAGAACAAGAAAAACTACAAAAAAAACCCAACAAACAAACAAAAAAAAAAACAAACAAAAAACAATGAAAAATCTGAAGTCCCTTCACAGAATTAGCACTGAAAGAGGTAAAACAATTTGTGACCAATTTAATGTGGCTTAAACTGTACTGAGTAGAGCTTTGCAATGAGACTCTATGTGAATTTAAGGTGTTTTAAGTTACATAAACTGATCATTGTAAATACTTCATAGAATATGGATATGGAGATGGGACTCAGTGCTCTCATTCACCTTGTATCAGTGTTCCCAAATATAATGTGCTTATAATTCACTAAGTTGTCTTCAAAGAAAACGTGTGTGCAAAAATAAACTATCTCTACACATTGGAATGACTTCAGATTGATAGAAGACAGCAACATCATACCACACCACTTCCACAGAGATCCAGTTCTGGCTTAGTTCTGATCCTCTAGGAAATAGGAAAATAGGTAATAGAAACAGTAAATAGGTCTAAGAGCAAAATAACTGGAAATGAGTGTTCCTCTATAAGGAGCATGTTTTATTTTCCAGGGCTGTAATAATTTCTCCCTATCCAGATCTTGTCCTGTAAGTGACAAACACTTGTCTTTCTGTCCCTTCCAGAAAGGATAATCACTGTCATATCATCATTTGGCTTCACAGGTGTCAGTGATTTTTGTCTTTTAAATTATCTTAATAAACAGTACAATTAATTTAAATCAACGTAAATTGTTCCTAATCTGCACTTGCTGCTGTTGTGCCTGTTTTTAGCCTAGAAAGAAGAGTTTCTCTTCAAGTTTGTTTGTATTTTGTTGATCAGATGAGAGATGCTTACTTTCCTGTCTCATCTTGTCTCCCTTGTACTTGTAAAGGGCATTTCCCCATCTCTGTAACTGCTCCAGCCTTTAGCTGCTTCCTGGGCATTCACATGGTTATTGATTTCTATCTATAGCTGCTTGCCAGTATTACACGTAAAAACACAGCAGTAAAAGAGAACCATAAGACACTGAACAGAAAACCTGCAGAAGTTAATTAGGCAAAATTCAGAGGGTGATCTAAGGAATTTCAACATACTTGTATTTTTACTTCTTGCTTCTTCACTGTCTGCAATAGCCCCTTACAAAATTCTTCCTTCAGAGCCTAGAAAAATCCTATGCATGGTTCTCAAGGAGGTTTACTAAGTGCATGGCCGAAGTTCAGGAAGGCAGAGTCACAAGTGCATGTTGCCTTTGAATGTTTTAGCTCTTCCTGATACTGATAATAAATATATTTGCATAAAATTTGATGCATAGGAATCATGAACTGAAGGAAATAAGCTTGTAATACATGCTTGTGACACAGCCCTATCAGATTTTGATATCAAAAAGAAAAAGTCTAAATTAAGGTTAATAACATTATTCTCCATCACATTTTCCCAGTAATTTGGGAAGAAAGTATTGTTTGTGAGACTATTTCAAGAACTGAGAAGACTAATTTGAAGAAGATATATTTGAAGAAGATATATTTGATCTTAAGTTTATTTCTCTCGTTGGATGTTTTCTTTCTTTGAATGTGTTTTCTTTCACACTGATTACTGCTGTGTTAGTCAAGCTCTTTTTAATTATAGCCGCCTGTGATATTTCTACTGAGATGAAATTCAGCTTTTAAATTTTTTTTTATTTTATTTTGAAGTGTTTTCTTTCTACTTTTCCTCTTTCTACTTTCTCAGTAAAATTAGGAACTCTTTGGAAATGCTAAACCCTCCTTTAAGCATGCCTATTATTTATGCTCTTTAAAACGGCTTTAATTCCTATTTTAGGAAAGTACAGGGAAGTAACCAAAAGTGGAGTGCTGTGAGTGCAACATCACCACTGTTCAAAGTGCTTAAGTCATCAATATGATCTGAAGTGTAGCTCATTCTTGAAGCATTTTTTGCCATTGCTTATTCTATCTAATAAAGCAGAGGGATATGTACAGAAGTTAATGTTGTGCTGTACAGCCAACATTTGTAGAAAAATTAGAGAATCTGCCATGTCTTGATTTATTGTTCAGAGTCATCGATTGACATAGTCCAGGTCTCTAAACAGAATCTAGAGCAAGACAAAAGCATCTATTTCAGAAATGCAATAACTCTCTAACATTTATCCTCTTCTCTTATTTCATCCCCATAAAGTCCAAAGGAGAGTGCCAAACAGGAAAAAGAAAAACAATATGAGAGTGTGTTACCTAGCTAGGATTCTTTATCAAAATGCAATTTCCCCATGGCTTCTCTCAGTCTTCAACCTGAGTGCTTGTGGTATTTTCAAAAATTACTATCTTATTTAATGAAAAAGAGCCAAAGCACTACTGTCATGCAACGGGAAATCCCACTGTGCAGGTGTTTATAAACAAAAAGACCATTTTGGCACTGAAGGCTTTATGACTGTTCCCATTGTCCTAATTCATTGAACACTTAAACTTTATTATGCAGCTGGCTTTATAGAGCTTCTGAGTCATCACTGCTCTTCTTACTTCTTGGCAACCATTTAAAGAGTAAAGTTTGACCCTTAATCACATGTGGGAAAACAAGGACCTGCAGAGTGAGTGTCTTAAAATACTGTGTCACCAGAAGTTTGGAGACAAAATCCATGAGGGCTCAGCACTGAGAAGCAGCAGGCACTGTCAAAGCTGCTGCTCTGAAGAGATAAGAAAAGATATAAAACAAAGATATACCCAGAGGCACATTCTAGGGCTGCTGCAGGAACAGAAAACAACAGTTATGACAAGAGAAGAAACCAAAGATGGGAAGACAAACTAAGAAAAGAAAAGACGTAGTTAAGAAAAGGGCTGAAGACAATGCAGAGCAAAAGCAGCCATGAAACTGTGTGACTGATCTGAGGAAAAGCGATGGAAAAGCAGATTGAACACAGTTGAGGCTGAGAGGAATCAAATTCTGATGGAGGTAAGCACAGTATCCTCTCAAAGGATGCAAGGATCTTGGTGATAACTGGACTATACTGAAAAGATGTATCAGATTTCTGAACATAAAGTAATTCTGGAAAAGAGTGAGGGAAAGAATGCAGAAGGACTTGTGATGTATCAAATCTATTCTATCTGTAGATCTAGCAGACCTGAGAAGTATTGAGCCGTGCCACCACAACCTCCAAAGCAGCTATCATGGCAAGAAAGAATGGAACAGACCCCTTTGAACTCCTCAAGTTTTCAGAAAAAGATCTGATTAAAAGTACCAAGAATTACACCACTGCAGTCAAGGCAAATCTCAATCCCAAGCTCACAATGAGCCATTCTGCCCCATTGTCAGCCTCTTCTTTCCAGGGTGTAGAATAGGATTTTAAAAGTATGATCAGTTCTGCCTCCTAGAAACTCATAAGAAAGTAGTCTAAACTCTTTGTTTCCTGAAATGCTGTTTCCTGCTTATCATTTCCACTGTGGTAGTGCCTCAGAGTATTAGCTTACTGTAATAAAGATTGGAAAATCATATGCTACTGATTCTTATGAGAGAGAAGAACACACCTGAAGTAAGTGTGACAAGGTCACCAAAACAGAATGTGGCAGGAACTGCAGATTTAACAGCCATATAGTGAATTTTGTGAGACAGCAAAGCTCTTCATTCTCTAACTTAGACTTAGTGTTGGATTCAAATCCATTTTACACCCACAGTTTCAGAAGCTCTAGCAAGGTTTTATCTGCTACTTATAATTTCATTTTCATAGCAAACATGTGCTAAAGATTACTGAAAAGGTTTCTTGCACTGATAACCTTAGTGAAAATAATATCAAGGGAACAAACCAGAATTTTATAATGCAGACTCACACGGATGATAGAATTTCTTTTAATGTACTTAACCAAAGTAAAGCTTGGCAGTTCTCCCCTGCCAGAATAAAACTTTATTGCATGAAAGCTGCCCACGTAGCTGAATAGATGGAAATCTTTCATACTAGTTAAATAATATATGCAGCTTCATGCAGAGCAATAAAGTGACTATCTTCAGAATTTCATATTGACAATGGAGAAAAAAAGAAGTAATGGGTCTCATTTATTCCTATAATAGTATGGTTTTATTCTCTACAGTAAGGTTGTAGCTTACAATATAATTTGGAGGCTTTGGTATGTCAGCTTTAGTCTGACTTCTCCTTTTCAGACTATCTGGGCTTTGATTTGATAACCCATTATAGTTTCGTGTACTCAGAAGGATTGCCTTACAGGTCCTGAGGTCCAAGTGGTAAAGTAACATCAGGAACTATCGAGTCAGAGGGAACTTTGTATTGGCTTTGAGTTCACATAACAGTGTTAGCACTGTGCTCTCTATTAGACCAGGCAGTTCAGCTTAAGTTTATTCACATACAACCTTCACGAAAGTTGAGTGGGGAGACTCACAACACACAGAGGCTTTGTCTCTGAATAAAATACTCGGTGACAAAAAATGCACCCTCCTACCTTATTAAGCTAAGTGCCATACACAGAGTAACAAAACTATAATAAGATAAGCCTTAGTATATTAACTGGTGGGTGCCTATGAAAATGAAACTAGATATTTCAGCTGGTACGTGACAGACTATCAGCCATTCATGTCTTCCCAACAAACACTGTAAGATATCTGAAAGGAAGAATTTCCCACATGAAAAGTTTGTCTTCCTTTCTTATTGAGTAGTGTTTTGGTTTGATCCTTAACTTCTTTTATTTCATTGCCACAAGCCTCTCCAGCTTCATAGAGTGTCAGTTATCCTAGGCAAGAATTCAGACAAAAGGAGCATGCCAAGATTGATGTTTGAAAGGATCATGAATGCTGGCAAAATGTTCATTCCAGAATGTCCCCATTTTCATCATGGGGAAAATGGAAGACAATCTTGAATTCCTGCACATAGTGGAGATAAAACTAGGGATCTCTGCTTCCAAGCAAGCAGTGAAGGAAAAACAATCACAACATCTTGCATGCACATGGCTGGTGTCTAGCTGGCTCTAAAAGAATAGGATGTACTGCAGCCAGGATTTGCAAACACATTGTCATAAATCCCCCTTCTGATTGTTCCACAAAACAGAAACAATACAAAGTGGCATCACAAGCTCTTCAACAGTCCTGTTACATTAATGCTTGAATACCCCTCAATCCTTCCCTCTAAACACTTGCCATCTGTACTAACCCCATCTCAGTGGTATATACATGGGATATTCCAGGAGTACACACAGAGCTGAAATCAGGTTTCTTTGGATAACAGCTGTGCTACACAGCTCCCTCTCTGAGTCTGATCACAGCTGTAAATGCATTCAAGTGGAGAAGGATGCCTTAGTTCAAGATTTAGCTCCTCTGATGTAATCTTTGGCATAGATGTCCCAGTAGTTTCATGGCTTATTTTATCTTGCATTAATATGTAAGCCAGTAGCCATAAAAAGATACATAACAATGGAACCAGTAACATAAAACTCGTTGTCATTTGGCTTCATGAAACTAAATAAAGCGTGATCGGACAGTTATGAAAGAATCACAGCCAGAGACAGCAAAGCCTGGGATCATCAGCTGAAACACATCTGAATAATTTTTGAATTGCATTACATTGTAGCAGGTGAGGATCTATTGCACGGATTTATTGGTTCACATTTACCCCTGATATAACTCAGTAAAAACAAATGGTGGAACAAAAGAAATAGCTATAGTACATTATGTATTAAACTTTTTTATAGCTTTGCCAAGTGAATAAATTATGATCGATAGGTTTGGTTATCTGTTATGGCAATTATTTTCTGCATTATACATTTGTATTCATAGCAAACACACTGAATGTGTTTTAAGAGAAATCAATCATAGAGTTGCACACTAAGTTATATATCCAGTGTGAAAATTAAAACAAAAACAAACACATCTCAAAGGATATAAATGTTCAGTCATGGTCATATAAGCAAAAGAAACAAATTGACCAATGTTTCTAAACAGAGAATCGGATCTCCTACAGTGTTCCCGCAGATTTATTCTGTGGGATTAAAGGACTGAGGTTTAAGATATTACATTCTTGGACCTCCACCCTCTTAGCAATTACTGTCTTCACAGCAAGGACAGCAGAAACAGCATGCAAAAAAAAGGCAATGGCTCTCTGGCTACTGGAGTTCACAAGTTCAGTGAATTAGTTTAAACTGCACTCAGTGTTTGGGATTTAGCTGCAGCGTTTACCCTGTCCTCAGCAGGATGCTGAGGAGAACAGAATTCCCTTCTGCCGCTCCACCACATACCTGCTGGTCTCTCATGGCTCGGGCTGTGGACACCTGCAAGCAGCAATGTCCTTACTGCTGTAGCTAAATCCAGCACAGACCATCCCTCTGAAGCCTAAGGCCTCTGGAAATTTCCCCAGAGAAAGAGCAAAGGGTTTTACAACATATTTATGTTGTTTGCTCTCACAGCACATACACCTCAATTTTAATGGTCTCCAACGCAAAAAAAAAGTGAGCATCCAAATTTAGAGGGTTCGTGGAGCTTAGACAAGGTGTGAGGCACTCTGAAGCATCCCTTGGGCAATAACATTTTGCAGAGATTAGATAAGGAATCTTAATACTGCTCTGCTCTCCTTACCAAGGAATAAATCCCAAGAAAGTAGTCACAAAACTTTGTTTCATCACAGGCCGCTGGGATCTCGCACCAACCCAACATTCAATATGTTAGCAGAAACTGTACGTATTTTGAAGCCAAATTTTATACCCAAATAAAGTAATCTGTCTCACTGCTTTGCTCCACTACAGAAAAGCCCATTCCTTGTGGTTTCACAAAGAGTGAGACAGTAAAAGAGTCCCTTTCACTTCTACAGGAAGAAAAGTATGGACATAGCTATGGTATGTTCATTGATGTAATTTACCACAGGGTGTCCTGTAGTATTGCACAACCATGTGACCTTTATTTCACAGGGCAGAAAAATGCTAGCTGTTAAAATATGATTTCAGAAGTCTTACTAATTAAGCAGGTAATGAAAATTTGCTCAGAGCAATTCTCCTTTGCCACGGCCAAGAATTCAACCCTCTCCTGCTTTCAGTCCAGTTGAGAGAGGGATGATAGATTTTTTTTCTTAAAGTGAATTTAATAGCTCATTGCACTAGATTAAAACAAACACAGACAATATCATCAGTAGGATTGTATTTTCATATGTAAAGCTCTTGTGATCAGATAATCATACATCTCTAAAAGCACTACTCCTTAAAATACACATTGCACACTGGGATAACTCAAACAAAATACAAGGTAAGGAAGGTGAAGGTGGGGTTACTGAGGGAGAGAGAACAGACAATGGAGAGACTCCAAGGCAAATTTTTCTTCCTTTTTTTACCCACACACATATACAACCCACTCTGCTGCTGGATGACATTCTGCTTTTCAAGCAGATAACCTGCAGGTTAGACACATAGAAATACAGGTTATTATTGTTTAAGCTGCAGTGTACTCAGGAATAGACTTGCACCCTAGTGTGCTGACTGGACTGCTAACAGAATTTATTTTTTAAAAAATGTTTCTGTCCAGTAGACCTTCACTGTCCTGTAAAATTACAGAAAGGTCAAATCTTGGTAGTAAATTGAACCCAACTCTTTTCTGGTTTCAAGTCACTCAGAGTGTTTAGTATTACACCCTTGGGTTCTCTGTAGTTTCTTTCAGTCACAAAAGCATTTGGCAATCTCATTATAAACAGTTCAGAACAATTCAAAATATAGGAGCATAAATTACGTTAGATACTCTCAACCTTTAGAGAGAGAAGCAAAGAGAGGGGAGAAAGAGGTAACATGAATGTGAAATGGGGGACAAAGAGAAAAGACTAACAACATTTTACTGCCAAACTTTTTTTCAGGCATCCAAGTAACAGGGAAAGAATAAAAGAACTTCTCAGGAAGTTCAGCTTCCAAGAAATCAAATGGGAGCCACAATAGCAATGGAAATCATCTTCTTGGGCAAAATTTGCCACCTTACCTAGAGGAGCAAGGAATAGGTCCAAGATAGGCTGGACTGTTGCATCTAAGCCTGTTTTTGTCTTACTCCTGGTGAATGGTACATGCTAAACTTATCAGCCATGCATGCCCTCCATGCAATATGTTCCTGAGAGTTACACGGGGGAAGGCAGAGAAAGTTCTCAAAGGTGAGACTGCGATGCAGAGAAAGAGATAACAAACAGGATTTTTTTCCACAGAAAACAGAAAAATGCCCAAAAGGCAGCAATAACAAATTCTGACACTCCCAGACCCCAGGGTTACATTGATATAGGGAAGTGATCTCTTAATTTTTTCAATTATGAGATTGAACATTCAGATTCTCTGGTTTTGATACAGCTGGGATCAAGCTATTGAAATTCCACCAGCCTTCACATACATCCTCCATAAGACTGATTTTATTAATCCTGTCTTGTATTTAAAAAGCAGTCTCACTAATGAGTCCCTCTTGAAGTAGGAGTCCCACTTTGGAGTAAATTCCAAAAGTAACATAGCTGCCACTAAGGGAAAAATTTTCAACCCAAAAAGGCAGACAAATGAAGAATAATTGCTCCCACAGGCACAGAGAGATGAAGAATTGATTGCCATTGGAAAAAAGTTTTGGAAAAACATGGCTCTTGGTGAGTCATGCTTTTCTCATTCCAGCTCCATAGCCAAAATAGCATGCCTTATTTTTCTTTTAATCAGATAAGTAAGCAAACTAGCTCCTTTTAACCACCCTTTCAGGTAAATGCTCATCTAGAAGTTGCCATCTCATTCCATCTCCCTACATCACATATCTGACCAGTGGTAAGTGTGAAAAAATCATGGAATCATAGAATGTTTTGGATGGGAAAGGATCTAATTCCAAGTCCCTTGCCTGTAGCATATTCTCTCCTTATCTCCCTTTTTAAATTTATCTTGTATCATCAAGGCACATTTCTCTGAGGAATGTCAAACAATATGCTTTGTACCTTTTGAAAAAAAGTAATAAAGTGACCCATCTTTACTATAAGCATAGAGTTCCAAGGGACATTTGCCACCACTAATACAGAAGAAAGAAAGATGTATGAATGTTGCCCTGTCTTGGCTACATTTGATATTCGAATGCCGAAGATGCTACCAGAGATGATCCAATTCATATATGTGAGTGAAACAGGGATAGTAATAATATTTCAAAGCAAGTTCAAAACCCAGAAAAGTGAGGCAAAGCAACATCTACAGTGCACTGGACTCTCTTCTGTGTGGTTCTAGATGTGGCAGGAGCAGCAGTTCATTACCAGTACCTTTTTGCATCATAGGAGGAAAGCCTACAGAAGAGGATCACAAAGGAAGGATAAGTACAACTGTAAACCAGAACGTAACAATATGTAGCTAAACCTCTCAGAATGCTTGGTTTGCACACAAACAACAAATCTGAGATTAGCAGCCTCCCCCTGGATTTGTTATGGAGATCAGAGACTCAGATGTCCAAACACACAGTTTTGAAAAACAGGTTGGTGGATGTGACGACATTGCACTTCAAATTCAGGCCAGGAGCCTTGACCTTGGCCCACCTCATCTGTGGGTATGGATGCCTTCTCTTACTCTGGTGATGGTATCAGGTCCTTTGGATCCAAACAACAGAGGCAGAGTACACACAGACACAGACACACACAGATGAACATGCAGTGGGTATTTGGACAATAATTTACAGGTGACTGATGAGCAGCACTCGTGTAGTTAGAAATCTATCTTGTGACTACTATACTTTCTGCTTTAGGTACTTCCCCTGAGAGACCACTGGCTGAGTTAAGAGAAGCACAATTAGTCAACCAGCAGTGCGAAAAGTGGGAAGGAAAGGAAAGAGCAGTGTAACTATTTTATTGAGGACATGAAGAGCTTAGGCAGGGGTTTTACAGATTACACTATGCTGGCCTTTTCAAGGATTAGTAATAACTCCGAGTGTCATTAGTTTTCCTAAGAGCAATAGGAAAACATCTCACTAATATTTGCACAGTTACAAAGTAAGTTAGGCTTGGCTGTGGTCTAACAGTCAGTACCAACGTATACTGCTGTTGTGCACTTGATTGCTTCAGCACTCAGCTGATAATTTATCAAATGGGAACCTAGAAGTGAGGTCAGTCTGGCAACAAGGATGCTCAAACCTCACTGCTGTCAAAAGTTTAAGGTTTTGCTTCCTATATCTTCTCCCCTGCTACTTTCATCTGCTATCTCACAGCCAGTCCCAAGACTCTTCTCCTTTCCTTGGACACTTTCTGTCTACCTTCCCTTTGCTGGGCAAATTTCCTAATGGGTCAGAGAAACAAAGCACTTCCATGAGAGGCTGACCAGGCACTAGAGCTGGCCTAAGGTACTGAACCTTGAACACTGTCCTGTGTTACCAGGACAGCCAGGGAAGATGATGGGAAGAAGTACAGTAACATCCCTTCTCAGTGGCTGTGAGAAGCTGTTAGATCAGTTCAAGGCTTATTTCTTTTCACACCTTCAAATATGCTCCTATTATAATGTAAAGGTTTGACTTGTCTCACCGAGTTGACCCTGTTTGAGCGCTTCAGAGCAGAAGATGCCTGGTATTAAGCGAGTGGAAAAAGGTCAAGAGAGGGCTAGTAATCCATGTGTCTGGGCACAAATTTAACATGCA
Organism: Rhabdornis inornatus; assembly: GCA_013397075.1. Classification (NCBI taxonomy): domain Eukaryota; kingdom Metazoa; phylum Chordata; class Aves; order Passeriformes; family Rhabdornithidae; genus Rhabdornis; species Rhabdornis inornatus. Next base: position 26,044 of record VWZS01003959.1, on the reverse strand, counting down.
GTATAAAGAAAGGTACCTTAATTCTAGCAGGGACTAGAGACACATGCAGAGCTAATGTGATAAATTCAGAATACAGATGTACAGATGTACATCTGACTGATCAAGAAGTGCAGGAAAGAGATGGAAGTGTAAAGGGAAATAGCAAAGAGAAAAGCATTACAACAGCGTACATAAATACATACAAAGGGGAAAGTAGAAAGAACATCTGAAAACTAACCTTTGTGTACCATGAAGCTTTTTCTACCAAAGTAAACTTTCAGGTACTAATGCCCTTCTGCTCATACCAGCATCAGCAGTGTGATAAGCCTGAACAATGACTGAACCAGCTGGAAAGTGAGGCCATCTCCTTCTTACTTTTCAGCTGGATCCTTCTCTGACTCTGACCACATGGTTGCATGGTCAGCAATGGTATTAGTGCAGTGGCAGCTTGTACTTTGATGAGTTCAGAGCACCAATCACCCTGCTACCCAGCACAACCCTGCAACACTTCTACAGCACCAAACTGTGCCATCTGTCCTGGGACTCCATAAGGCAGGTGTTTGAGTGCAGGAGAGCTGGCCAGTTATGGAGTAGTGGCTCTCTGCCTTGTTACCACTTGCCACTGCCTCATTAAGAGATAAGGAGAAAGTTGCATTTAATTATTCTGTTTTTCATTCAGAGCAAATTGCTCTAATTAGGAAACTGAAGCCAAAGGATGAGATGGAAAGCAGTACATAGGCATGGTGTGCTTACACAGCTGTCTACTCTAGGAAATTAGAAGAAAACTGATGTCCTCCAGAAACTTATCACCTTCTACTTACCTACACATGTCAATAACTGAATCCCTTTAAAGCCACAGAGACTTGGAATAAGCAAAGCTAGGGAAAAAAAAAGTATGCAAATATAAAAAGCTAACAATTCACTGGTTTTGTGAAACAAGTCTTAAATAAGTACCTTTTACAAGACTTACTGGTGTCTTTAATGACACAATTAAGGGAGGTCCTGTTCTTGCAAGGAGTACTTTGAGAGACAGGTAGGTAGAGTGTACAAGAGGTATCTGAGTCACTGGTCCAGAACCATGGACTGGAGGACACCACCTCCCTTCATGTAAAACACAACTTCAGCATGTGGTTCCTGATGGCAGCTCATTTACAGAGCAGTAGCTCTGATGCCATAATTACAACATTAACAGGTAGAAAGCTGTTAAAATGTGGAATTAAAATAAATGTGGTTGATACCTAAGGATTATTTCTCAAATGAAATACAAGGGAGAAATATTCATGTTTCAGTAATTACAGTGACATTGTATGAATAGCTTTCCTCAATTAATTACATACATTCTGAACCAAATAAAGCCTTAATGTGGGTGATGACAGCAAAGCTGAATATGATCTTTTTTGCCTAAGGAATAATGGTTCTGTTCACATACTTGGCACTTCTGAAAGGAAGATGGATTCTGGCAACCAGATCTGTTTTCCTTAACAGATGTTTCAAAATATGGTAATGAGATGTGGGTTTCCTAGGCTGTCAGCTGGAATTCAGTAAGCAGGAAACAGGACAAAATGGATCTGATGCAATTAGTCTTTTCACTTTAAACCTTTAAAGACTATGTCAGATTTTATATTAATTTTACAAAACACTGCTTGCAATGAATTATGTAATAGTACATGCACCTCTGCTAATACAATTGACTCTGAACCTTTCCTTCACTAATTCACAACAGTATGTGACAGACATCATGTCAATTTGAAGTTTCACAGCGGCTCTGGCATCCAGAATACTACCCTCAAAAAAAAAAGCAAAAAAAAAAAAAAAAAAAAAAAAAAAAAAAAAAAGCAAAAAAAAAAAAAAAAAAAACCAAAAAACAAACAAAAAAAAACCCAAACCCTGAAAAAAATCAGAAGAAGCACATTTTCTGTGACATATTCAGTCAAACTCCAGTTTGAAAAATGCAACACATTTTTAGATAGCAAACAAAATTCATACTGAACTCTAATCTTAAGTAATTTCTTAAACACAGCTTTATCTTCATACTGATGAAAGCTGTACTAATGAAGGACCAGCTAGAATTACATGTCTAGCAGAGAGATGAAAGAGAATGACTCTCTTCATTAAAAGCTGAATCACGTTTAAATTTTCCACTTGCAGTAGTTGCCAAACTCTGCTTTCCTGCATTTTTCTAGAATAACTCTCATGTGCCTCCCAGTACAAAGGAGCAAACTATATCTTGAGAGTGGATATATTAAATGTTCACATACATACAAAGTAAACAGTTGAGAGACACATCAAAACCTACAACTTCCAGCATTATTACTAATGTGAATGACAAATTTGTGTACCAGATGTTATGTGTTGGGCATCATGAAGACTGGTCTTTCGTTAGGAGTTAAAATACCCTACACTGAATCCTGACAACACAGAAAGAAGAGCACTAGTCATTTTTAGCCAATGTGCCTTGTTAGAAAGCCAACAACATTGGTAGCTGTATCAGTAACATTATCACTGGCAGAACTCATGGCTTTGCCAATCCCTAGGGCTACCTGACAATTCTTCTTACAAAGCCCTGAAGACAAAGGGAAATAAATAACTGGGTTATTTCCTGGCAGTCTGGATTTCCCACACACGATCATACCACCCAATTTCAGACACAACTGTTCAGACATTTCCATGAAGGAAGTTAAAGAGCCCAATATTCTGCAATTTCAGACAATTCAGGTGATTGTTCCCTGAGAAATTGCAGCATCTCATGCACTGAAAGAGTAAGTTGCAATTTGGAAGGCTGGTGGGTAAGATTTTGTGTCAGAAATATGTTCCTTATTCTTATGCAAATCCTCCCAAAGTTGGCCAAACTATGACAATGGGAATTACTGTTATGAAAGTGCTTGTGCACTTACAGGAGGTTTCTCAGAGCTGGATAAAATGTCTGGAGCTCTTGTTCTTGCTAAGAAAGCTCCATTCTTTCCTTGTCCCTCTCTGTGACTGAACTTAACACCAGACTATCACCTGCCTTGCAGAACTCGGGCTGCTCCACCAGTGAGAGAGAGAGAGAGGGATAAACTTTCTTCATCCCCTTGGGCTGCAGGAGTGCAGGACAGTGTAACTGAGGACCCCAACTCTACCTCTTCTTCACCACCACTCAGCACACAGACTAGACTTAAATGTGGGTAAAGAACAAAATTTAACATTGTTGGAGGTTTATTTGAATCTCATTATAAAACTTATTCATGCTCTTCGCGACAATCTCTCAGGTACTCTTTTTTATTGTGTCTGGAGGGTGTTACTGCTCATATATTGCAAATAAACTACTGAACATTAGAGATTCAAAGCAGCACTCCCCAAATGCCAGTTGTGTTGCACAGCCAAAAGTGAATCCAAGTTTCTGATTTTTTCCACTTTTCTGCTGCCCTGATGAGAGGTTGTGGTAGGAGGAGAACAGTGACTGTGGCTCAGAAAAAATCTAGGACTAATATCTCTGATAGCCTTTGTCTAGTTAATTCCCACCTGTGAAAATTGTGTGTTCTTCATTATATTTAAGGTCTATTGTGAAGATAAATCCATTGAAGAATTTGAAGTCACCAGATGAAAGCTACATAAATAAGTAAAACATGTTCTAGTAGACATGTTAGCTCTACGGTGAATATGACTTCAGTGGAGTACCATTTATCTATACTCTAAAAAGAAATATTTTGCTTTTTTACTGACTCTATAAAAGCAGGTGTATGTGAACATGTATACCTAAAGACAGAGAGGGATAACATGCATCATAAATTTAATTATAACAAAAATCAAAACTTTGATGCCAAGCTGGTAGTTTCCCTCAGTCTCCCATTAAACAATTCCTTCCACTCCCCACAGAGTTAGACTTGCCCTTATAAGAAGAATTTGAAAGACAGTGGCAAAACTGGCTTGTTTTTTCCCTCTGCTGCTTGTAGAAATACCAGTAAAATGCAGTTTCATTATCATAAGCAATACACAATAGCCATTTTCTGCTGAGGCATTCCTGTATTGACCTGGAACAATCAAGTAACCAAGCTTATGTCTTAAGTTTGCTGTGTAACATAAATAATAGATAACTGTAAAATAAATTGATATATGCCTCATAAGCAGGTCTTAATTTTCTCTGAGTGCTTTAAAAACTATTATGTTAGTCCTCTTGCTAATGGCAGAGCTTATATATAGTAAGCTGTTTTTATATCAGTCTTTGCCAAATGTTCATACCTCACAGTCACTCTCTTTTTTCAGGCCATGTTAAATTATTAATCTTGTCCCAGTTTTGGATAGATAATTTTCTATGCACAAGACCTGAAGCAAGCACAAGACATTACCTACAATGACATCAAAACAGAGGATTGGGAGGTTAAACCAGCACACACTTCAATTCTATCACATATGCAGGGGTCCTTCTCAAGCAAGAAGGATCTTAGAAGTGTCTCAAATTTCAGTGGGAATAAAAATATGCTCTTTGGACCTCATAGTGCACCATCTCCTACTATCATTGCAACATTTATGTTGAGCAGAACTGCAAACCCTTCGTGAAAAAAACAGAAGAAAATTGGGTTATCACCTCCTTAAACAAAAGTCTATTTACTAACAAAACTTGATCACATTTCACTGTTATCTAGTATTAAAAAACTCAGCAAAATAAAAGTAAAGCCTCTTGACTTGAGCAGTTTCAACAGTTACCATTACAAGACAAACCACAGCAGGACTTGGCTTAAGCCCTGAAATCAAGAAATGCTGAAGGCATTAATAATTTACACTGGTGTCACCTTTTGTTTGCTATCCCCATCCATATTTTACACATTCATCAATCCTATTTTGCTTCAGTGGCAGCTGCAAGTTCATGAAAACACTGGAATGAGCTGACCCTGTGTCTCAAAGGCATTCCTTTTTACAGGTGCTTTACTACAATTCGGATGCTTCACTTACACTGCTGTGCTCGTCTCTTCAGTATCGTGAGGCTTGCAGTCCAAACACTTACTTTCACATGCACTCCCCTCAATCTTTCCCAGCCAAGCTCTTTCCTTGACCATTTTACCAATAATTAACTCAAAAAGTCTCAGAAGTTTCTTGCACTTGATGATCTGTGATATTTGAGAGACTACTGACAGCTTGTTCCATGCTGCTCTAGCTATCACAGAGCAGCCTCCTGGTGCCTTGCTCAGTGCAGAGTGGGAATTAAATCCAGATTATTTAGAAAAAGTGTTTGATTTGCATCACTAGTGACATATCACAAACATCCTAAATTCAGTTTTGTTGATTAATGAACAAGGAATCATAAAAGCGTCACTATCTTGCACCTGGTTTTAGACAAAAGATGCTTGCCTCGGCCTGTCCTTAGCTTTTCTGCACAGCATCACTGGTCCCTGCTGTGTAAGGCAGCACTCTTCAGTGCTCTGTATCCCAAGGAGTGTCAAAGAGATGTCACTCTTGTCATTCTTTCTTCAGCTGAAAGTGAGATATGATCCCTGTATTAGCACACTACCCTTGCAGACAGGCACGCTCCACCACTAAAAGTACTGATTTGTGCTCTGACAACACCTGCCAGAGGCAGTGCCATGTTATCGCAAATTTCCAGTTAGCTACCAGCGGCCATTCCAGTGCCAGAATTTCCATGCTGTTACACAAATTTGGTAGCAGCCATAGCAGTCAGCATCTAGTCTGCAGGGCTGTCTACTCAGTGCCTTTGTGTCATAACACAGCACTACCACGTCCGTTTTCCTAGAGAAGGATGAACATCCTGACCCCATGCTCTCTTCTAAAAATTCCCTCCCTTCTGCCAGGTGAATTTTGATTTTTTGGCAGTTTTCAGGGACATGTCTCACACCTGTTCTCACTTCCTTTCATTCAGTGCCAAGTATGACCTAGTATTGCTTGTCTTATATAGATATGGAGAGTTCTCGTGCCATCATCCTGAAATCTAAAGTTTAAAACATGATTTAAAATGAACTATTTTGTTGTTCTCATCCACAGCTCTGTTAAAGACTTCTTTGTCTGTGACCATAAATATTAAATGGAGTTCAGTCAGATCGTTAATTTCTGATTTTCATCTGTGGATTGTAACAACCATATTTTCATACAGAAGGAATAAGGATTCACAGGCACATATTTTATTTAAATTGCTACTTTGTTCCTCACACCTGTATGCAGGACAGAAAGAGAAAATTGGAAGCTTGGTTTCCAAGTTTGGCTCTGTAGGCCAAGAGGGAACTCAGGTACAAAGAGAAATGAGAGCAAACTTACAGTCTTTCTTTAAAGTTATGATTCTTCTTGTGTACAATAAGATCTGACATAGGTAAGATCCACTACTGATTGTAAGTGATAAGCTGCTTTGTTTTTTTTTAAAAAAAACAATTGAAGAGTTAGTTTCAAGTAACTTGACTCAGAAATAAATTAAAAAACATTGCAAAACATGCTGCCAACACTTTCCAACAGTGCATTGAATAACATAATTAACATTTGACACATGCTTTCATTAACTTATCATCTTCCCAGTGCAAAGGGGTGCCCAGTTCACAAACAGTTTTTCTTGCTTTAGGTAATAATAATACAATAGGCATAGAATTCAATATTTGTTCATTAGAAAAAGTGGTGCCAAAGACATGTGGTGCCAAAGACATGTGGTGCCAAAGACGTGTCTATCTGGAGTTGAGAATGATAAGACTGTGATCATTCCCACTTCTTAAGAAAGATCAGCCAAGAACAGTTTTTGTCCAATTTCTGTTTCATCCAGCTACATTTTGCCCATATTGCCAAACAATGTTACTCAACTGGTGACTAAGGAGATATTGGAAACTGGTCCAGTAAGTAATCCAAAAAACCGTATCATTTAAATCAAAGATTTAAAAATATGGAATGCACATTCTCATTCATTACAAGTAAACAAATAGAAACAGGGAAATAAAAATAGTGTAAAGCGACTTAAATAATATTTTTGTTTGGTTTTAAATTTAAATAAATATGGCAACCAATACGCTATTAATCTCTTATTTTCAAAAACATTTGTATGACTCTTTGATTTGTTCATGATAGGGCAAGTTATCTACAATGACTTCAAAGGAGTGAGAAATTGCATCACAAACAGAAAGAGAGACAGTTTGAGACAGGTTCTTGCCCTAGGATGGAGCACCCCAAACACCTTCAGGGCACCACTGGAAGAGAAAATGATTGTAAGTTTGAATTTGATTTCAAATTCTCAGCAAAGCCAGTAGAAAGCACTGACAGTTTTAATTTGCACTTGGCATAGCTTGCACCATCGAAGAATCACACTGAAGCCCTATGTTCTATTTACTGATTTTCAAGAGTTCAGATTTTTGTTCTAGTCTGAATTGCAATGCTGAATTAGATATTGAATTGCCACAAGCTAGTCAAAAGAGGAATCACCTAATCAGATCACTTGCTAGCTATATATGTTTAATGAAAAGAACAAGGGAAAAAACACGTTGGTTGGAGGTTTTTTTTGGCGATACTACATGAAAGAGAAATTAACTCCTAAAGAGAATTTTCTCAGCTAGATTTCTTCTGCAGATTAATTCTTTTAGGGGAAGTGACACAAAAATGGGTAGCAAAAATTAAAATTGAACTTTTAGCTTATGGTTGCCCAGCACCTATATACGCCCCTTCAATTCACAACTTGCCTGATTCAGTATCCTCAACCTTTGATTGATTAAAAGGGCCCAGAAAACTTCTCATTGCTCCATCATTTTTCTATGGTCTCCTACTGTGATTCTTAGTAGGGATGCTTCCCTGAACCCAGCAGAATGAAAATCAGCCATAAGAAAAGCAAATTTTAAGGAATATTGCTTGCTGTCATTAATGGTGTGGATAGGATTGTTCAGAAATTGAGAAATTCTTATCAGGGCTTGAACTGAAAGCAAAGAAGATAGGTGTGCTTGATCAGTGCAGCAGAGGAGCTGCAAGACCCCGCTGGGTTCTTCCAGTGATAGAATTGACACGTTACATGTTAATTCAGTTGTGCCCACCAGGCTCCTGCTGATGCACTAGGAAAGAGCTTTCATTGTCCTTCCCAAGCCCAGGTCCATGAACACTGTGCCAATCAGAGCATATAAATCACTGCCTCGAGTAAAAGTGACCCAATTCCACAGTTCTTGTTCTCTGAAGTACTCCCATTGACCTTGTTATCGCATTGAAACCTTAAATTTTCCATCATAGACAAAAAATGAAAACAGTAAGAATTTAGCTAAGATGAAAGGGGGAAAAATCCTGTGAGATTAAGTGACTGGACTTATGACCAGCACAGAAATTTGTTAATAAGCAACAAGCTGAATGCGTGACTTCTGTGTCTTTGAAAGATACACAAACACACACGTTGATGAAATATAAAAGCCCTGCTCTGTAATCTTAATTCAGTTTTCAGCCTATAACAACCTGTATTCCTCAATATCTTATTTCTTTGTAACATCTACAAGTGCAGACTCAAATATGAGAAAATAATGCATTTTGAATACTTACATTCAGCAAGAAAGTCAGGAGCAACAATGCTCTCAGCAAGATAGAATCACAGTCATTACATAGTGAATGCATCTGTCATCCTGACATCTTGCTATGCTTAATTACTTATATCTTTGTGGGACAGTCCAGAAATATCCCATTCATCCAAACTATTGACATTTTCATAGAGTGAGCCTGTATTATTATTATATGCGAAATATAACGAAAGAACAGCATGAAAAGCATTGCTGTTACAGGATGTTACATGTAGTACCGTTTCATTATATCTCATGGTCTGTTCATTCAAGTGGCTCTTCATACATTCAAAAGTAAGAAGAGACATATTCTGAAGCTATATCCAAATAGCTGTATTTTGATTTGAACTAACCAATAAGCAGGAACTTCTGTTCAGTAACAACACAAGGTTTTGAGATAGAGGCCGATCCCACACTATTTTAATTAAAAGAAGAGCTGCAATAGCTCACTTTAGAAACACCAAGTTATTGCCCAAACATGGAGGAAAAGGTGCAGATGGCAATGATCAAGGAAAATAACATCATTAAAATACTTCCAGGTTTCAAAATAGTCTAATCTGGAATGCATATGAAGTTTCATGAATAGAGGCATGATAGGGTAGTCTAAACCATTTTAGCTGATTTATACCTAATAGAAAACTGAGACCTGGGGATTACTACTTTCTGAATGTGAAGTTAAAATGCTCTATAAATTTAACTGGAATGTGAGTTTCAAAACTGAGTAAGAAATGTTTGACCTTATGTCTTTCCCAATAGTATATTTACAGGCTGTTTTATCTTGCAAACCTGAGTGCACAGCTTATGAGAAGAAAAAATACAGTCTTCGAGCAAAAGCAAAGTATTCTATGTTTATTTCTTTTTGTTACATGAGACTAAACAAGACTTAACTCCTGGACTTTGATGGAAGTATTTACATGGATCCTCTTACAAGTGAAATTTGGTACTCCATTCCTATAAAGACTATTCCCAGGAGTAGATGTGTGCGAATGTTCATTAAAACAGAATTCATGATACATAATTATTTTTATGAGTAGGAGAAAATAATGATATCTCAAGTATATAGGCACTTTAAATTAGATACATTAACATTTATTCACTTGCTTTAAAAATGTAAACATCAGTAAATACTTAGGAAGTGGTGCAGCCGTACAGGCCAAACCATTCAAGCCAGGTGAGCAGTGCTGTTCCCTCAATAATGCTGATCAGACAAGTCACTGCCTTAGAATCATAATTCCCTGAGGGATTACAGTATTGATGACAAAAACATCTGCAAGCAGCTATGCTTCAATGCCTTCAGAGTTTTATGATCTTTTATAAGGATCCACGTTTGGGATTCTCACACTGCAACTATGCAAAGCCCCCAGGCCTTGGAGAACCAGTCCAGCTTCCAGGTGAGAGCCATGGCACGACCTGTACTTGAGCCCTGCCAAATACTCCAGCCAGAGGGAGGCTCATCACAGAGCTCAGTCCTCAAGCTCTGCCTCCAATTAATTTATGGCAATCTTCCCTGGGACAGTGTTCTTGTCTCATTTACCATGCACCACTGGAAGTCCCCAGGTCTCTGGTTTAAACCACCTCTTCAGACATACCCCCTGTGTCTTTCTCCTTCCATTTTGCCCACTCTTCACTAGGTACAACCAGATTTTAGCCCAAATCCTTGGAGGACAGTCTTCACCAACACACTCATTTATACCTCCCACTGATCTAGGAACCACAAAACGTTTGCTCCTGCATGTAAGAAAACCAGAAACTTTCAAGGTTCACACTGCACCTCACAACCTCTGTGCAATGAATCCTGAGGGGAAAGCTGGGAGTAGTTTGCGAAGTCCTCAGCAGCAAAGATGCCACTGCTGGAGCTTGCCATGCTCCTGTTATGAGGAACCCCACAACAGTCTACAAACACCACGGCTGTGATGAGAATTGCACCACAACTGCTGCCATATAACTTAGAGGAAGTCCAGGGGACACTTCTGTCAGACCATTCCTCTGAATGGGAATAACTTTATTAAAAATGGGTAGAAAACCGCATGTTGGATTCTACAAGTATCCACCAACATTAAGCTTTGCAATCAGTGGCACAGCGCATTGGAGAGAAATACTGGTGAGGAATAAGGGAGAGAAAGCAGGTGACATTTGCTTTATGCTTTCTCTAAAAATAAACATAAACCCTAGAGCTAGTAAACTCCACAGAGAGATAAATAGCTTTATGAAGTATGAGCAATAGTTGAGTCTTTAAGGCAGGAAGGATGTTAAATGACCTCCTGGGTGATATTTCTGGCATTACTTGTGCTCATTCTAGAGGTCCAGTGAATCTCAAGAAAAACTTTATAGCTCCCTGATTTTCTTCCAGTCTTACACCATCCCTTTTACTTTCATAAAGTTATCAGCCACCACTATGCAGAGCTTGGAGGAGGACTCTCAGAAGGCTGTCAACACCATCTTATAACCATCCAGACAATCAGTTATATGGGGTGTCACAGGTTACTTTTAAAGAAACTGGAACTGGACTAGGAGTAAAATATGCTAAAGACATTATTTTCCAATGATGATGCAATTATTTGTCTCAAAAACTAAGACTTTGGTTAACGAAAGGGAATTACCATAGATAAAATACATGAACAGATGTTAAATTATCTGTGATACATACCAAGATCTTACTATTTTCTATTTAAAGCTATATTCTCCATGTTCAAGACTGTCACTGTGGAATTTGCAGTGGCTGATTCAGCAAAAGGACTTTAGTGAAAACAGCAGCAGTTAATAATGGGGAACTGCCAAAGGACTGGAAGCAAAGCCTGAAAGCCCATGCTTCCTAACTGTTAATCAAAGTCTGCTAGAGCACGCTCTGAAACTGAGCTGCCATCTGCCATGCTTAAGGACAAGAGACGGAAAGCAGAAGCTACTTTTTTTCCCAAGTATTTCTGACCACACACACAGGTAGGAGAGATAGGGAAAGAAACGAAACATGATGAAGTGCTGACACAAAACAGACTAAGCCCTGGCCCTGTGATGAATGCCTTCATGCCTGCAGGACAGCAGAATGACCTTCTGGCTTTTTTTCCCTTCCAGCTCTTTGAGGAAGCTACAGGGCAGAACATGTGTAGAGGAAGTGCAGTGTTTGCACAGCACCTCAGAGAATTCCTGATTCCCTGGTCCATAGATCTTCAGGAGTCCATCCGGCACTGCAATATTGATTTCTCATTGCTGTTTTAATTCTGTCTTCTTTCTCCTGAACTCTGGGAAATCCTAAGCATGTTTAACTGTGACTACTCCAAAGACCTTTGTAGAGAGGGTGAAGGTAAATGATAATGTCATTGAAAAGATCAGACATGAAAAATATCTGCTGCGAAACTAACTGACAGTTTGAGGCAGTGAACATCATTTAAGAAAAAAAAGATGCAGGATCAGATAGTGTATAATTTAAAAGTCTTTCTGCGACAATTGTTCTAATATTAAAAGAATATGAAGAATAATGAAGATGATCCTGCTCAGTGACACATTTGAAAGAACGGAATGACTAGACACATGAAGATAATTGTAATTTTCCTTCTGTATACCTTTTACTTCCTCTTTGCCTTGGTTTGGATCATAGATTGACTCTGACCACTGAAGAATATCAGAGCATAAAATGTCTTAACTGCCAGGGCCTTTCTGATGATGCTACATATCCCATTCAAGTCAACATTTGAGCCTAAGTCTGTTTTTTCAATTATATGTGTTTAAGAAAATAGTTACGGGCTTCCTTTTTTTCCCCATTCTGTTTAAGTTTCTGGTTCTGTGCATCTAAGATGCAGATAAAATTATACCTTTCCTGCAAACAGGCTGTAAATTGTAGGCATGTTTTCATAACCATCAGGATTCTGTAAAATTGCACTGGGGTAGTGTTACATGCACAAGTAACACAATCATGTTATAGGTAAAATCATAAGCATGTAGGGGCCATATATGTTGAAGAGAGTATTGAAAAAATGAAGCTATTAGAGCATATGGTTCTGTCAGACAGAAATAGAATTGTCTTCTACCTTTGCTTAAATGTTAGCCTACTAGAATGATAGAAAAAGATAAAACTAAAGCATAACATATCTTGCTAAATGCACTCCTTGTGTATTTGACATAGATAAAGGACCATGCTGCCAAAATCCTGTCCATTCTTCTGCCTTTATTGGTGATTTAATGGAAGATACTAACCCTGCCTGGACACCTTGCCTTACTTTGGTCTGTGCCACAAGTATGCTGCTTACTTGCTTGGAAAAAAACACAAAATGCTTAAGACCCAATGTAGCAGCCACCCAGGAAAGTGGAGGTGAAGTAGGACCATGACAGGAGAGCTGCTTGAATCAGCAGCCTTTCTGTCTTTCTAGGTATGTATGGAGTCACATGGCATTTTCCAGCTGCCACTTCTGTGTGAGCAACAAGCATTGGCATCTTTATTCTGCTTGCATAATCTGTAAGCAGCTTTCAATCAAATGAAAAATAGCACCAATTACAGATATTAATGTAACAAAATTTATTTGGAAATCTCCAATGATAGGAAGTGGTGAGGGATGAAGAAAAGACACATCATCATTTTCACCTCTTGTATGTGCTTGCATTTCAGTACCTTTAAAATTAAAAATTACCAGTCATATCACAAGGGAGTTTCAGCCACATACTGTGTCTGGGAAACTAAAATTAATAAAGACAGCATGACCCATTCAATTATGTGTCTCAATACAGAAAGGATATATGAAGATGCTTTTATCACTTACTTATTTTTTTTATTTATAAGGCCATCTGCAGCCAGTCAGTTCACCTAAGCCTGGTCACAGCTGAGAACCCCTTTTTTGTTGTTGTTTGTGCTGTTTCTGACATGGAGTTTGCTTCTTAAAAAAACAATATATGAAATGCACTGCTCACCCACAGCTGCACCTTCTTTTTCACCAGTAACTGTATGATTGTTTGATGTTAATGTGATCAAGGCCTGTAGGAGGTTGCTTGTTACCACCCTTATAAAAAGCAAAAAAGCATCTCATGTACAGACAATTCATATTGATGGGTTGAAAATGAAACTAGCATACTTATGCTGATTTTTTTCAGTTGCTGAAATTTGTCTGGGCCTTTTATCATTTAAATATCTTTCAACAGCATGAAGTCCTGCTGAATAAAATACCTGAGGAATGTATTTTAGAGACATATTAAAGTATACCAGAGCACATTTTTATAAATCAAGATCTAAGCCAATCTTCTTCTATTTAGTCTCACATCTTTCACATACACCCAAGCAATTCATAGTCTCTGTGAAGTCTCTCTTTCCCCACACCTCATTAGGTCAGGCCTGAAAATTCCATTTGTGGACAGAAAAGCTGCTGTTCCCCAAAGATGGAAGGACTCGTGAGTATCTTTTTCCATCTGCTTTGTGAGAAGTCACGCCTTGGAAAACATGGAAAGAAGGGTAAGTACTGACAGCCATCACAGGTAAGTCACTTCTGATGTTCTGGGGACAAAACATCTCAGGTTACTGTAGCTGTCATTGTTTATCTCAAAGTTGCATTTACAGCCCCCATCTGCATCTGGGGACCTCATTTCCCTCATCAGCTCCAAACAGGACAATAATCAATAGCCAAACACAAGCTGTCTAATCATAAACTAGGAGGTTTTAAATGTGACTTTGAACCTCCAAAATGCAGTAAGGCTGTATTTTCACATTTTCCCCTGCAATCATGAAGACGATCAAGTTTCTTCTATTGGCTTCTCACAAGAACTATAGATATAAAGAGAAACTACAACTACATGTCTTGCAGTAAAACCTTCCAGAATTAGCAGATTTAATCACTAAAAGTTTGGGTATGAGGGATGATCAAGTCACACTGTGTCACTGTGGCCATACAAATAGACAACGTTGTGCATAAATGTGTTCAGTGTTTTAAATGGTGCATCAGAAATACAGATATGGTGAACTGAAAAAACCCAAAAAACTAGCAGTAGCCCTTCATTTATATAAGTGCCCAGCACTTCCAAGACTATGGCCATTTTCTGAATAGCCACAGCATTTCCACAGCTTCTAGAGGGTATCTCATGTCTGCTGGAGGCATTTCTCTGACTACACACATCATTTTTTCAGGCTCAGTAAAGCCAAATGCTAGCTTAGGTAAGGCCTTTCATACAGATACAGATATTCCCTTTTATTATTGTTTTGGGTTTTTTTTTTGGTTATTTTTTGTTTGTTTGTTTTTCTGACAGGGTTCTTGAATACTCCAGCAAGTAGCACCCTGTCATGTTTCCCTAACAACTGAAAGTTGAGATTTTAGGGTGGGCATGGAAAAATTAACTGTGCTACTGTCTAAAACATTATTTTGTGCTAAGGAAAATTACGCTGGGCAAGAGATCAGAACATATGATGACATTTATCTCCCAGAATCTTCTAGATGCATTTATAAAATTTAAGCCTGAAGAACTAATGCAAAATGTCAGACCTAATTTAGAAAGTTCAATATTTAAAATGTTATTTTTACCGTTTCTCAGATGTTCTGTAGCTCGAGTGCAATCAGGGAGACTGGCCTTTGCTAATGCTATCTCCTAACTGAAGTTACCATGTCAATCCAAATGATCATTTTACTTTTAAACTATCAATCACAAATAACAAAGGAGGATCTTCTGCTTGATTTACTAGATCACCAACTTCAGATATGTCCTTGCAATAAAGTATGAGAAGAAGAGGCTTGCCTCTGCAAAATGCATTCAGATACCTTGCTTTGTGTTAGAGTTGGTAAAATAAGACATAAGAGTAAAGTATTTCTGCAACCTGTCATCTGTTCTCTCCAGATGAAGTATACAGGTTCCTTTTCATGTCTACTCT
This sequence comes from Rhabdornis inornatus, assembly GCA_013397075.1. Taxonomy (NCBI): domain Eukaryota; kingdom Metazoa; phylum Chordata; class Aves; order Passeriformes; family Rhabdornithidae; genus Rhabdornis; species Rhabdornis inornatus. The sequence continues at coordinate 10,744 of VWZS01003959.1, read as the reverse complement.
GGAATATATGAACGTCTACCAATTCTATGTAAAGTTATTCCACAAGATATTACTTTTTGAAGTTTTTGAGTTTCTTCCTGAGTTCCTTCCACCCACAAGCCCAAACAAGTATATTTTAAATCTGAAGCCATATTCTTCCAAATTTGCATCAAGAGACAGCAGCAGATGAAATTTATGAATGTATTTTATCTCCTCGTATTCCTTTGTTGATCTGTTTCTTACTTCAGAAATTGCCTTCAGGTGAATCAGCAAGCATCTGGTGGGAAACTAAGATCTGCATCTCATAAATAGAAGAAGAATCTGGTTCCATGCTTGTATCCATGCATCTTTCCTCCTTATATAATCCAAATATTAATATAACCCATCATAGACAGGCAATAAGCATGTGGAGGTGCTAACACACTTGCATCTTTCTTGCTAAGCAAAACCATTTGCATTCCAGAGGAAAGGGGTTTGGATGCTGGTGGTCAATCATCATATTCTGAGCTTGACAGAAATTAAAGTTTGAGGTTAGTCAGTGAATATTCCTGAATAATACAGTCAGCATATGTAGTGGTTGCTCTTTGTCATCCCCATATTATCTTTTTTATTTTTATCTTATGTTTTGCCCACTGCTAGAGCAACTGGCAGCCAAAAAGTAAGCAACTAACCTCCAGAAGACAAAGACTCAACATACTAAAGGGATGAACTGAGTCAGTTGTAATTTCAAGTGCTTCAGTCTGTTACATACCAAAATATACTTGAATATATGTAGCTTATACTTCACCCTACTTTTTTTCCACAGTGGTCTCACTTTCCTCTCAATATCTATTCTGTAGTCAAGCAGGCCACTACTTCCATACTGAATGAGTTTCACTAGCCCTCTTCTTCAATTAGCAGCTAGTGCTTTAAAATACACTAGTTTGTAAAAAAGCGTTTGGTGGTGTTATCTTGCAGCTCTCCTTTTTAAATACACTTCTCCTCTGCAATTTCTACCTGCGCCTGCAGGTGATAACTTTTCTTCATTACCAGACAAACAAATTTAGGTATTAATCCCACAGGAAGTACCATAAAATTGGCTTCAGGCTGCCTTTAAATTTCCTTGCTATTTACCTCAGCTAAATCCATGAACCAATCTCCAGTTTTGCAGCTTTCCTTCCTCAACTCATGTATTAATGATATGTCAAAATCTAAAGCTCCCTGAAGAAAAGAGGTTGCCATGGGATACTGAGCGCTTAGGAGCAAAGTGTAGAAAGATGCATCCTGCTAAGAAAGGCTCCAAAGACCTTGCTCTGTCAGGCAGTATTGCTTTTTATCTCTTTAGATGAAACAAAATCACTGCTCTGGGAGGCACTAGGCATCTGTCAACCCTGATTGCACCATCACACTGACCATTTCAACAGGACTATAGGAATCCATTAGTTGAATGGAAAGACCTCCAGTTCCTCAAAAGCTCTGACTTTGCTGCGTGGTATCAGAGTTGCTCACTGGCAACACAGACAAAGAATTTTTTCTCAACAGTACCTGTCTGTAATTACCCTCTTCCCTCAGCTTTTTAAACAACTTCAAACCCATATGCAAAGAATTTGTGTGTTACAGATTAATGACACTTATGAAGGAGAAAAGGAGAATAAAGTGTGAACACTTTGGGTGGGGTTAGCTAGCCAGGTGAACATCATTTATTCAGAGGAAAAGAAGAGGTGAAGACTAGATTTGATTGCTGAAGCACAATTTCCAAGAGAGAGCAAGAAGTGTGTGCTTAGTGAGAAGAATAGAAGACTGAGTTTTCTGGAAGGCTAACAAGAGAGAATGCATTTGTGACAAGTTCTCTGTGTGCATCAAAGACCTTGGTCACTGATGTACTTAGCTCCATGGAATCATAGAGCTGTCAAGGCTGGGAGAGACCTTTAGGATCATCAAGTCCAACTTTCACCCAGCACTATCACTATAACCCCTAAATCACTAAACCACATCACCCAGTGCCAGATCCAGATGTCTCTTAAACACCTTCAGGAATGGTGACTCCACCACATCTCTGGAATGCCCATTCCAATGCCTGACCACCTTAATGGTGATTTCTTTTTCTAATATCTAATCTAAATCTCCCCTGTCTCAGTTTAAGGTAATTTCTTCTTGTCCTCTCACTGCAGTCGTGGCAGAAGAGACTGGCCCCACCTCACTACAACCTCCTTTCAGGGAGTCGTAGAGAGGGATGAGGTATCCCCTGAGCATCCTCTTCTGAGACTAAACAAACCCAGGTCCCTCAGCTGCTCCCCATAAAACATTCTCTAGTCCCTTCATGAACCTTGTGGCCCTTTGCTGGACATACTCCAGCTCCTCAATGTCCTTTGTGAAGTGAGGGGCCCAGAGCTGAATGCAGTATTTGATGTGCATCCTCACCAGTGCCATGACCAGGGGGATGGTCACTTCCCTGCTCCTGCTGGCCACACTATTCCCTATACAGGCCAGGATACCACTGGCCTTTTGGCCACCTGGGCACGCTGCTGGCTCATATTGAGCTGAATGTCAGCCAGCATGCCCAGGTCCCTTTCTGTCAAACAGCTCTCAAGCCACTCTTTCCCCAGACTGTAGAAGCATTTATATATTCCCATGGCAATGTAATCACACTACAATGTTTAAAATTTCACTTTTTCAGAACACGAATTACTGCCACAGAGCTTTAGTACATACCCAGGAGGGGCTTCTTTAGTAACTATCTTTAGTAACAAACAAGTTTACAGAAATGCAGTTCTGCCTGAAAATTATCCACAAGAGAGAAGAAAGGCCGAATTTAAGTAAAAATTTGTGCCCTTTTCTTTTCCACCTCTGGAAGCAAAGTTACTTTGTAAGGGTAGCTATAAATATTTGATTGCAAATCAAATTGTTGTGCATAGTGTGTTTGTTGTTTCAAAAATCTATCTAAGGAGACAATTTTCAACAAATTGTGGATTCACATGTCACATGTTTCTAATTAATTTCTTTGAAGGAAAACGTCACAAAATTTTACCTCTGGGTCATCAATGATGTTCAATTGACACACAGATGGTACTGGAGATTTCAATGCACAGGTACCTGAAGATACAGAGCTGTATCTTTACAGCTATCTACACACAGCTAACATACAGGCTCAGGCTGTCTTCTTTTGCAGTCATTTGTGCAGAGAGAAGTGAGGCAAAATGAAGCTCAGGGAACAGCAAGCTCTCCAAGAACAAGTGCAGTGTGTCTGCTTCACCAGTGACTGGTGGAGGTAAGAGCAGTTTCCCTATTGCAATGCAATAGTTCACAGCTAAAGACCATGCTGGATTCTGTCAGCAGGATCCATTTTTATCATGAGCATCCAATGAGCACAATGATCTATTTTTTATCATGAGCACAAGAAAAGAAGTAACAAAATACTCATTTTAGCTGCACGCTACAGATAAAATTTTATAGTAGAACAAGGAACATGGTATTATTTACCTGCAACACAACAATACCCCAATGAGTACACCACTGAGACAACATCTAAAATATTGTGTTCCTGTTTCTGAAAAGTCTGTATCACAAAAGGTACAGGGAATTTTCAGAAAAGAGGAATACATTATTAAAGAGCAGGACATTATGATTTATGGGTAAAGATTAAAAAATTAATGCATGGTTAACTTAAAGCTATGGAGATAGGGGGTATGAAAATCAGTTTCAAGTACTTGAATGTCATGAGCAGTGAAATGGGAGAGAAAATATTTTCACTTAATACACAAAAATTAGTGATAATTTAATGATCATAAGAATAAGCAAATCTGGGGTAATAATAGATGAGGGAACATCTCTCAACAGGGCACTTGACTGCACCACACCACTCTTCTTCAGAAAATATTGAGGCTCACACCTCTTAATGTAAATGCACATACTAACTCATCAAGTTACCCACACGAGCAAAATAGCAGTCTAGGAAAGTGCTCCTGCAAACTTGCAAGACTAAATTTAAAACTAAGAAAAAATCAAATTATATTGAGTTTAGAACAACAAATGAGAGCAGATTCTCTAAAAAGATGAGCTAAAAATTGTCGTTCTTTGGCTTATTTACACTTTTTCTCCTCCTGGAAAGTTCTGAGTCTCTTAAAAAACCCACAACACATCACAATAATAATAAAAAAATTGCCTTCGGTGAAACATTTCTCCTTTAAAAATCTTTTTAGTTCAACATTATTTTAAGGGTAAGGAATCCCCCAAAACTTGCAGAATCTTTGAAACGCGATGTTTTCTGTTTTGAAAACAGCCATAGTGATTGTCAATACTCAGTCAATATTATTCCTTAATAAGCATGAAATCTTTTTTTTTGTTTGTTTTTTTATGATGTTACCATGACTCTAGCGAACCATTTATTTTTAAATTTGAAAAAATAATAATAAAAAAGCAAAAGTTAGAGACAAAAATTATTGAAGCAAGCAAAAAAATTATTCAAGGTGAAACTAGTACCCAGCTCCCACTGTATGCTTTTGAGAACTTTATCATCCATGGTGCCCACCGGAAGCCCAATGACACAGCACATTCGGGTTGGACTGGTGGTCCAGATAACCTGTGCAGTTAATTGCAGCATCAATTCCCACCCATAGACCAGGACACAACCCACCCAATGCATATTCCATTTAGGCAGAAAAGAGCCCTGGAGTTGTTGTTCATGAGGAATGAACTGCATCCTCATATCTTTGAATTCAACTTTGCAAGTCATCACTTTCAGGTGTGTAAGCCCGAGTAGGACTTTGAAAAGCTCCTGGTGTAAGTCAGTGGCAAAACTTCCACTGACTCTTGTGAGCTGCTATGAACCTTTGTGGGGGAAAAAAAAAAAAGCCAGCAATCTGAGAGATTGAAGATCAAACTTTTGGGAGGCACAACACTGTCCCACTTACTCAGAGTGGTAAAATGACATCTATAACTCTGCAGGTTGCTTGGTTTGCTTGGAGAGTAGCTCATGTGTGGGCCATGTGATGCCAGCCAACTGATGTAGACATTTAGTTTTCCTAGACTCATTCTATAATCAAAGAATAGTGATACATAACAGTTGGCTCCAACTGCTCTCACATTTAGCAAAATTAAGATTAAAATTTAAAAATTTCAACCGCAGTCCTGGTTCTCTGCTGCTTGGGATGGCATTTTGCTCTCCTGACAGAGCTTCAGTGTTGAAGCAAACCTCTGAAGCATACTTCAGCTCCTTAAAGAGTGTAGAGAGCAAAGAGCAATGCAGCAGAGAACTACCTAGATTACCACTTATTTACCCAAATACAGTTATATTTAACCACTCAGCCCTTTCAGTTGGAGACTGGTCCTTGGACATATAAAACCCACTGTTTGAGCCTGCACCAAAAGAGACACTTATTTTAATATAATTTCTGTTAAACACAGAAAGTTGGAGCAGCTGCAGTTTTAGTTCCTGCTATAGGGTTGCTGCCATCTTGCTGGTGTACAACATATTCAGGCTTGACTTCACATGGATATGGGGAAGCATTTCCATTTTGCATTTAAATAAATAACCCAGGATAGCCCTTGAAACTAGATAACCTCTAGTTTTAAATAATTACTGAGCCTCCTAAAGATTGTCTTTGTACCTCAGCTCAAGGATGACCTCAAATTGCCTATGAAAAAGCTAAAACTACCTTTGTCTTGCTCCCACTGTCATAGTAAAGCAACACCTCTACCATGTAAATTTAATGCAGAGTAAAGACATCCTTTTTTTCAGTGAAGACACGGCCTGAGGCTGCTGCTTCTCCCTTCTTTGTGTGTGGGAGCATGGATGTCTTTTGAACTTCCTGAAGTCAGTAAGATCCCCTGGGTATTATCATATTTATTTTAGAAAAGGCCTATTGTTCTGGAGACTAAGACCATTTCTGAGGCTATTTTCAAACTGCTCTTTGAAACTGTTAATTGTTCTAACCTTCAATTTTAGGGACATCAGAGGAGAAGTGATTAAAGATCCATTTCCCCAAACAGAGACACTATTTTTATTCATTTCTTATGCCCTATTTGACTATTTATTGCCCTTATTGTTTCTTTTGATTGTTGCTAGGGAGAAGATTAAAACTCGATGTGCAGCACAGCTCATTCTAGGGTATAATTTTTCTGGTATTTAAAATAATATATGCTAGATAATAGATATAAATTACTGTGTTGAGCTTAAAAGAGGATATTATTGTGCCATATTTAGTTTTATTTTTTCCTAGTCTTCAAAAAAATGTTTCCTGAAGGATGCACAGGAGGAAGACAGATATGATAAATGCAAACAGATTTCCTCTGCGAATGCAAGAGGAGAAACATAAGCCCCAAACAACTGCCTGTTTTCCTCTACAGAACAAAGAAGTTCCTCTCCAGACACTTTAATTATATTTTTTGTTACTGAAGTATGTGGCGAGATGCATCATTCGGATCATTTGACATAATTCTACAAATTAAAATAATTTCCTAATATAGCCATATTATTGATTTACCTGTAAAATTTGGACAAATATCCCCTACTTGTTTTTCAACTACATTGGGCAGGGCAAAACCCAGTCTCTCTTGAGTAAAGCAGAAAGTTGGTTAACCATCATGTTTTGCTTTTGGTCTCTAGCTCTTTTCTGGAGAGATCGATTTCTTCAAGAAGGTTGGTTTTTCCAAACACGATCAGCAGGGAAGCAACAGATTCTGAGTACACCACATGAGGCATCATTGCTAAAGCAATTGATAAAGCTTCACTGATAAAGGTTGTTTCATGAAACTGAAGCAGGTGTTTGAGGAGCAGGACTTCCATGTGTGCACTGCTAAACTGAGGTCAGTGTCCAGAGAAGGAGGAGTGATTTGCCCACTTCAGAGGATATCTGGACCAGATTTGTGGAAACTCTAGAGAGAGAATTGTCATTTGGAGATCTGCACAGCTAAAGCCAGGGCTGTAGGAATGTCTGTGCCACCCACAATGCACCACTTGGCTTGTGATATTTTTCAATTTAAGTGAAAGAAGAAGAAATAAGTTTTATCAAGCAGGAAGAAAAAATTCTTTCAAGGTACATAAGAGATTTTTAAAGCTCCAGAAATGTGGGAATGAGTAGAAACTTGTGAGTGAGTTTGGACAAAGCATTAACATTCTCTTAGAAACAGTATCTGAAAAAGGTAGTTGATTCCTGTTGCTGACACTTGTCCAGAAGAATTCAGAGAGGAAATTCTCTCCTGAATTAAAAGAGAAAACTTGCCTGTGGTCACAACCTCCTCTTACCTCCTCAGGCTTAGTTTCTACAGCTGACTGCCTTTGGGCACATGCCTATGTGCTGCTCATATAGTTTTAACATATAATTTATAGTTAGTGTCCCATGAGAAGGAGAAGCTGGAAAGAGCAAGGTTTCATTCCCAGCACTACCAAAGGATTTCTTGTGAGCCCTGGAGCATCTCATTTTGTCTGCACTGTTTGCTTTATTCAAAACTAAATACATAGCACTTATCTATTCTGCTGTAGACTAAAAAAATAAAAATATTAGTGTACATGTGTCATTCAAATGTTCCACGAATAAGCATCACACGGAAACATCCCTAAATATTCACAGTGAACAACAGATAGTCACATCAAAGTGTTTGGCTATCTTACATGAACTTTGGATCTTTCTCTCACAGCTATTACAGTATGCCTAAATGGTATGACCAGAACTTGTAAAAGTTGAACATCAGTTACCAGTGTCATTGATTTAGGGGAAAGAAAAGTTTTTTAAAAAAATAAAACCAAACTTGAAAGAGCTTTGAAAGACTCCAGTTTGGACTTAATGACTTAGCCTGGGATACTTTCAGTCTATGACTGCTGCATTGGACATCTTCTGATTACCCAGAACTCCCAAGTTATGTTCAGAGTGGCAAACACTGGAAGTACCAGCACAGCTATTTTTATAACAGAACCTTAATTCACCAATTTCTTTCAAAATCAACAACCTTAAGAATTATAGATATATTTTAAAAGATGTTACAAGACCCAGTGGTAACGGATGCAAGACAGACTTATGTTTAACACTAACACAGCTGCTTTCCTCATGGATCCTTTAAAATCTGTGATCGCTGAAATTAAGTATTTCTAGATATTATGAAGTGTTTGATTTACTAGTACAGTTTGTATCCTCTGTCAAACACAAAATAAATATTCCCAGAGTTCATAAACTTGCAAGACCTGACATAGATATACATGGGTTTCTTCTAACTATCAGAGAGTCCAAGAGAACTTTAATTTCCCACTAGCTTTTTATCTGCTCTGCTACTCTGACTACTTTTATTGATATAAAGCCTAAGATATAATATAATAGAGCAACAAGAAGTTCACCTTCTGTATTACAGGGTAGAAGATGTTTCCTTTGAAGTAACTTCAGTTTTATAAACATAAACATTAAGAAGCTGAGAAATACAGGGAACCAAGTGAAAATAATGAACATGCAGAGGTCAAGTGATAGAAAGCTGAAAATATGACTAACTGCACAGCTCCACAAGAGAAGCAATTCAGGACACAAAAAAAAGGAAAAAGCTTCAGAGACAATACCTACTTGAAAGTCAAGATTTAAATTAAAACAAGAGATATTGTAGGAAGCAGGTGAACAGAGCTGACATTTTAGGGAATTAAACAAAACCTTAAAAATGGAAATAGGGAATAAAAAAGTAATGCAAAAGTATGGTTTAAAAACAGTTTTAAAAGAAAAAGAAGAAAGCACAGAAGGCGAACTTTTAGTGGATTTGAAGATCAGCTATCAAGGGAAAAATGAAAACATTAACATTTAAGGAGATGATGAGGGCTACAAAACATGATTCCCAAATAGTATGAACAATGTTCAAAGTCATTAGGAAGATGAAAAGGACTTTCCTGAAGTTGTCAAATGAAAATATCACTATACTACAGTATCACCTTAAGTAAACTGATGGTTAGGGTCAGGTATTACAACTGCACCAGCTATACCATTTCGGCACTACCAGATGAACCATTTCCATGTTCAGATATTACCCCAAGTTGGGAACAAAACCAAAGTGTGCAGAACTCTGACTAGCGTACATGTGTGTTACTGCCACTTCCCAGAAGGAAGGCTTAAGGAAATATTTGCAACTAAAATCTTCCCAAATCACAGAATATGCTGAACTGGAAGGGATCCACAAGGATCATCAAAGTCCAACTCCTGCACCTGCTCAGGACATCCCCAAGAGTCACACCATTTGCCTGAGAGCAGTGTCCAAACACTTCTTGAGCTCTGCCAGCCTTGGTGCTGTAACCATTCCTCTGGGGAGCTGTTCCAGTGCCCAACCACCCTCTGGGTGAAAAACTTTTCCCTGATATCCAACCTAAACCTCCCAAGACACAATTTCAGGCCATTCCCTCAGGTCCTGTCACTGGTCACCACAGAGAAGAGATCAGTGTCTGCCCCTCCTCTTCTCTTAGGGATGAATTTGTATGGTGAGGCCTCCNCTATACCATTTCGGCACTACCAGATGAACCATTTCCATGTTCAGATATTACCCCAAGTTGGGAACAAAACCAAAGTGTGCAGAACTCTGACTAGCGTACATGTGTGTTACTGCCACTTCCCAGAAGGAAGGCTTAAGGAAATATTTGCAACTAAAATCTTCCCAAATCACAGAATATGCTGAACTGGAAGGGATCCACAAGGATCATCAAAGTCCAACTCCTGCACCTGCTCAGGACATCCCCAAGAGTCACACCATTTGCCTGAGAGCAGTGTCCAAACACTTCTTGAGCTCTGCCAGCCTTGGTGCTGTAACCATTCCTCTGGGGAGCTGTTCCAGTGCCCAACCACCCTCTGGGTGAAAAACTTTTCCCTGATATCCAACCTAAACCTCCCAAGACACAATTTCAGGCCATTCCCTCAGGTCCTGTCACTGGTCACCACAGAGAAGAGATCAGTGTCTGCCCCTCCTCTTCTCTTAGGGATGAATTTGTATGGTGAGGCCTCCCTTCAGTCTCCTCCAGGCTGAACAGACCAAGTGACCTCAGCTGCTCCTCATTCTGCTTCCCCTCAAGGGCCCTTCACCATCCTTGTAGCTCTGCTTTGGACATTCTAATAGTTTCATGTCTTTCTCATATTGTGGCACCCAAAACTGCCCCCAGCACTGGAGCTGAGGCTGCCCCAGCTCAGAGCAGAGCAGGACAATCCCCTCCCATGCCTGGCTGGTGATGCTGTGCCTGATGCTCCCCAGGACAGGGCTGGCCCTCCTGGCTGCCAGGGCACTGCTGACTCATGGTCAACTTGCCATGGACCAGGACCACCATTGATGCCTTGGGTTTTAGCTTTTATATTTTCCAAATTCTCTGCTGTTTAGTGTGAAAATGAAACTTCGTATTGGGTGTTGATAGGTTCTCTTCACAGGGTGGTTGGACAAGGCAATCCCTTCCCAGCTAGTGAATCAAGGACAACAGTACCCAAAAGGCACAAACAATGGTGAATGGAAGAGAGCAAGCCAGGGGGTTGAGACTTCAGAGCCTGGGGCTGCGGTTGGACAGTTGGCCCCAATGTGGGGATGTACCAAAACATGTAGAAGTGTGTAAAACATGACCAGGATCCATCTTGGATTCATGCTGGGTGTAGTCCCGGCCAGCTCTTGCACTGCCCAAGGTGTATCCTCTAAAGGCCTTTCAATAAATACCTATTTTGTACATTTAACTCTGTCTAGTCTCTGTTCCAGATCAGCCTTTCTAGGCATCACCAGGTCTCTTCCCATGGCACTACTTCTCAGCATCTCCTTTCTCAGTCTGTCAGTATATCCAGTGTTGCTCCATCCCAGG
>VWZS01003955.1:0-12900 GCA_013397075.1 Rhabdornis inornatus | reverse complement strand
TCCCTGGAAGTGTTCAGAAAGCAAATAGACATCGTCCTTTGCAATATGGTTTAGTGGGCATGGTCATATTTGTTCAAAGGTTGGACTTGATGATCTTGGAGTTCTTTTCCAATCTTTATGATTCTATGATTCTATAACCATGTTACCAGGGGTCAGGAGTGGAGGGTACTGGTCACAACAACATGAGAAATTGAGTAAGAAATGGGTAAAGCCAGAAACTAGGCAGAAGTGAGTGAGAGCACAAGAAAGTGATTAAGAGGAAGAGTATGAGAGTCAAGAGGGAGAACAAATATTTGAAAGGGAGAGAGCTAGAAAGCAAGAAATGCAAGAGCATGAGAGAAAGCTTGAACATGCTGTAAGACTGTGGCAGGACTTCCCCCCTACCACAGAAGAGCTTATCTGTTCTGTCCATCAGCTGGTTCGACAGCTCCGGACATTCTTCCCCCTCACATGAATTGGTGAGGTAACCCAGCCTGTCCAGTAAGGAGTTCTCTCTGACACCAGAAAGACAATAAGCAACTTGCCTTGAGAGCAGGATGTAGGCAGATAAACTGCTGGAATTTCTGACTGACAGACACTTCACAAACTATAAAAGCTACACAAACTTTCATGGAGGCAGAAGTCTCCTACACACACCTTGGAAACGCGAAGGACTTCTCCCCGGACTTTGGACACAAATTCCACTGATACTTTCCTGGGAACTGAGTGAAAGTATTCTATGGGAACTCCATCGCCAATTTGGCGGTAAATTACATTGACTCCTAATCTATGCTATTTCTTTGCTAGCTGTAATATAGGTACCTTTTATTGTGCACTATATATTATCTTCTTGTAGTTCTTTTTGTTTTATCCTGTGTAGTAAGTAGTCTGTTTAAAGTCTAATGTCTGTTAAACTTGTGTCTATTTATTAAATAATTCATTTTGTAATAGACCTAATCGGCCATTCTTAAGAACTTGCGGACAAGAGACATTTGGGGTGCAGGCAGCCTCAGAGCTACTGCCAGAAATCTGAGTCAAAGGCAGGACATGTCTAAGCTCTCATCTCCATTCGTAACAAAGATGTGAGCAAGGGGACGCGACTAAGTGCAAGTGAGAGAAAGCACAAGCAAACACTTGTGGACAGAGACATGTAGGGAGCTGCAAAATTACAGCTCGAGAATCTTTTCTCTCAAGCCTGAATCCTTCTTGCTTCGCAGGCTGATAAGCTGATGTTAGCTGCAGACAGAAAGGAAATTTCCCAAGGTGATAAATGGTCAAAACCAACTTAGAATCTGGTGAAAAACAGAGTGCTAGTCATAATAAAGATTAACACCTGTTGTTTTTCCCATGGGATACAACCTGAGGCTTGGTGTCCTGGATGTTTATCCCAATTAGCCAATGAGCTACTGTCCTGTTCTAGTCTCTCGTAACATGCTTTAAATACAAGCTCTCCGCTCAATAAAGTTGGCCTTTTTTTTCCCTAAAAAGGTCCATGTGTGTTGTTGCTCTTTTTCCCTTTCTCTAGGACCGAAACCACAAACACTTGTACAAGTATGTGTGTGAGAGAAAGCATAAGAGGGTGAAAAAGCAAATGATGGAGAGAGAAAGCAAGAGCAAGAGTAATTGATGGAAAGAAAGAGCCTGTGAGAAAGCTTGAGAGTGAGAAAGTGAGCACGAGCAAGAGAGTAGAGGTGAGAGAGAGAAAGAGTGAGGGAGAGTGCAAGAAAGGGAATTCGAAAGAGGGAGCAAGCTCAAGGTGAGGAAAGATAAGTGATAGCAAGAAAATAAGAGGTGAAGAGAGGGAGTGTGCGAGCAGAAGAAAACATGAGATGAGTGTGAGAAGGTGAGAAAAAGTGATCAAGCACAAGAGTGAGTCAGCAAGCAAGAGCACAAAAGCGCTACAATGAGAGAAAGTGTTAGAGTGCAAGTGAGAAAGTGAGAGCAAGAAAATGAGATTGAGCAACAGTGAGAGCAAGAGTGGGAAATCAAGCACGAGCATATGAGCAAGAAAGAGAGCACGAGAGAGAGCAAGTGACTGATGTCAAGGGAAAGGCTGAGAGGAAGTGAGAGTGGGAGGAGAATGGGAGCAAAAGAAAGATGAAGTGAGAGAGTGCCAGGGAAAAGGCATGAGATGGAGAGAAAGCAAGTGAGAAAGTGTCAGAGAAATTGAGAGAGCAAGAAAGTGAGAGAGCAAGAAAACTAGCATGAGAGTGGTATGGGAGCATGTGAAGGGGAGAGAGAGGCAGAATACAAGAGAGCATGAGAGAGAGGGAGATAGCAAGAGCAGCATGGAGTTAAGGACAAGGTTTGTGTCATAATATTGTCTCTTCCCTATAGTTCTCATGTCATAATGATTTCCAGGTTCATGTCTCCAGGGAAGACAGCTTTATTTTGAAAAATATTTATTGAGTGAAATATTGTTTCATAGTTTATTATGTGTTAATTTATATATCTGGACTGAGACTATACACTCCTTCGGTCTTCCTACTCTTGCCATACTGCCTCTCTCCGTCTGAGGTTTTTTGCTTTTTATTTATCCTTTCTCCCTACATATTCTGGTGTATTCTCCTTTCTGCTCTCCCACCCACCCTCCACAGAAAAGGAAGCACTGTGCAAAGCCCTCCATGTTTGTCCTCTCCCTCTTTTCACTCCAGATGAATTCTTTGATAAGTAACATCAGGCACGTGTAAATTCAGACAACTATCTCCTAAAAAAGGATGAAATGTGATCAATTAATTTACATTTGTTTTGTTTTCAAGTCAGCTGATTCTGGGGTTTTTTTCCCCACAGACTTTTTCTCAGGTCTTCTAATGTGGCCTAGAAAATTTCTCTTTACATTTTCTTTTATGCCGTTCTCTACCTGTCACGGTTTAACTGCAGCCAGTGACTAAGTACCACACATCCACTCACTCACTTCCCCACCCCCGGTAGGATGGAGGGGAGAATTGGAAAAAAGTGAAATCCATGGGTTGAGATAAAAACAGTTTAATAATTGAAATAAAAATTAAAAAAAAAACAAAACAAAAACAAAACAAAAAAACCCCCCACAAAGATAAAGTGGAATTAAACCCAAGAAAAAACAACTGCACAATTGCTTACCATGTACTGACTGAAGCCCGGCCCATCCCTGAACAGTGATCGGCTCCCTTCTGGGTAACTCCCCTAATTTATATACTGAGCATGATGTTCTATGGTGTGGAATATCCCTTTGGCTAGTTTGGGTCAGCTCTCCTGGCTGTGCTCCTGTAGTGGTTTTGGTTCGCCAAATTGAAATTTCCTGGCCAACACACCCATTTATGTCACGGATTTGGCATTGGCCAAATCGCCAGTACACCTACTAGAATTATGTACTCATTTCCTGCTGTGAGATAGAATTTGGAGGAAGGCAAAACAGGCTCAAACTTTAAAGGGTACAAAGAAAAACTTTATTACTAGAAACGATAAGAAAAAAGAATAAAACTCATAATAAAACTTTTAGAACATTCCTCCCCCCACCCCAATGTCTTTTCTTTCACACTGACAATGTACAGAAACAAATCAGTCATTTTACCATCTTTAAAAAATAGTCTTTCACCATTTTACTTGGGAGAGGAGACTTCTCTCTTCAGTCTATGGAGATTTCTACACAAGAAACTGTTTTCTCGTGCCCTCGATGTGACAGTGATCAGACGCCCGGGAGAATGGGAATCTGATCACTATGTAAAAATTCCTTCCTCTACTAACAGTTTTCCCACAATCATTATTGAGGACCATATCAACTTTGTGGGGCACACTTTAAGGATTATAACAGTTCAAACAAAAGCTGTCTCCATCTTTGAAAACAGAGGTCTTTCTTCTTCTTCTTCTTCTTCTTCTTCTTCTTCTTCTTCTTCTTCTTCTTCTTCTTCCTCTTCTTCATCATCCCTGGGGGGCAGCAGGGATCTTCACCTCCTCTTTATTCAAACTTATAGGATCACAGCCGTTTCAATATCTGCTCACTTTAGCACAAGTGCCTCTGCTCATATTTACAATTAGAATATGCAATTAGAATATTCATCCACCCAATAATGCTTTTCTGAGTTATAGGGAAACAAGAGTCTCTTCTCCATAACTTAAAAAAGAGAAATTTCAGTCCACGACTTTATTCCTTTCCTCATCTGGGACCTGTCCGTTTTTTTTTTTTTGTCTGACCTTGGTGTTTTCATGCTTCTTCTGTGCGTATTTTTATCTTGGTCCTTTTCTTTTACTTAGGAGAGAGAACAAAGTATCTGCAAGTCTCATTCTGGGCAGTGAAAGAGTTAATATCTGGCCCGGGCCTCCACATAGTCATGTGATCTTTTCCGGTGGTGGCCCAAAGGTATTTATGATAAAGAGTTTTTCAAGGCTGTGCTGGGGCTGGGCTAGGATCATAAGGGCCCAGACAGAAAGCAGTTGGGTTTTTTTTCTGGCTGCGTGGCTGTTTTCTGGCGTTTGCTACATTCACTCCCAGTCGCGGGCTGATGGTCTTCCCTCCCTCCTGCCCGGCAGGCAAAGAGTGGGGGGGCCTTGCCGGAACAGGGCCCAGCTGTCTCCCCCCAGGCCACGTAGGCACAGCAGCAGGGTGGGCCGGCCACCTGGAGCTGCTGTCCTGGGGGCCCCACGGACCCCCTGGTTCGGCCCGGGCCGGTGGCAGGGCAGGGTTTCAATGTCGGCTTGATATTCAGCCAAACCGCAGGCTCCCTTGCTGTGCCCGGGGAAGGGAGGGGACTAGGATCTTAGTAACTGAGCGGGCCTCCCCTCCCCCTTTCTATCGGGGGCCCTGGCCAAAAACAGGACTCGGCGGGCTTCCCGAGCCCTGCTTCAGAGCCCGCCCACTCCTGCCCGGCCAGGCCCGCCCCGGGCCACATGGGGCCTGGCCCCAGCCAAGCAAGTTACCTGTAATGAGGCTGGATGGGAAAGAGAGCTTTCCCGCTCTTTTTTTGTCTGTACATGAGTGTTTCATAAAGACGCATAAACTTTCTCATTGGTGTAACACTGTGTCAGTATTAAAAATCAGACACCGATTTGTCCTTGTCAGGTCCAAAGGAGGCTGCCCAGGTCCTGGCAGAGAAAAATTTCAGGAAATTAGTACAAACCACCATGGCTCCCTCCCAGCTTCTTGTGCACCTGCTTGCTGTCAGAGCATGAGACACTGCAAAGTCCTTGACTCAGGGTGAGCACTGCTGAGCAACAGCCAAAACATCAGTGTATTATCAACATTATTCTCATACCGAATCCAAAACACAGCACTGTACCAGCTACTAAGAAGAAAATGAACACTGTCCCAGCTGAAACCAGGACACAAACACAAGATAATTTTTATGAATCTGTGATGGGGCTGACATCAGACTGGTGATCAGTCACTAGTGGAGTTCCACAGGGATCCATCTTAGGCCCTGTGCTCTTTGACATTTTCATAAATAACTTGGACACAGGACTGGAAGGAATACAAAGTCAGTTTGCTGATGATACTGAAATAAGAGGAGCTGTTGACTCCCTCGAGGGCAGCGGCCTTGCAGAGAGACCTCAACAGATTAGAGGGCTGGGCAATCACCAACCATATGAAGTTTAACAAGGGCAAGTGCCGGATTCTGCACTTGGGATGGGGCAACCCTGGTTTTATGTACAGACTAGGGAACAATTGGCTAGAGAGCAGCACTGCAGAAAGGGACCTGAGGGTCCCCGTCGATGGGAAGTTGAATATGACTCAACAGTGTACTCTGGCAGCCAGGAGGGCCAACCGTGTCCTGGGGTGCAACAGGCACAGCCATCGCCAGACGGTCAAACAAGGGGATTGTCCCGCTCTGCTCTGCACTGATGCGGCCTCACCTAAATACTGGGGGCGGTTTTGGGCACCACAATATAAGAAAAACATTAAGCTATTTGAGAGCATCCAAATGAGGGCAACAAGGATGGTAAAGGGCCTTGAGGGGAAGCTGTATGAGGAGCAGCTGAGGATGCTTGATCTGTTCAGCCTGGAGGAGACTGAAGGGGGACCTCACTGTGGTCTTCAACATGCTCATGAGAAGAAGTGGAGGTGCAGGTATAAATCTCTTCTCTGTGGGCACCAGTGACAGGACCTGAGACAATGGCCTGAAGTTGTGTCAGGGGAGGTTTAGGTTGGATATGAGAAAAAGATTCTTCACCCAGAGGGTGTTTGGGCACTGGAACAGGTTCCCCAGGACAGTGGTCACAGCACCAAGCCTGACAGTTCAAGAAGTGCTTGGACAATAGTCTCAGTCACATGGTGTGGGTCTTGGGGCGTCCTGCTCCGGGTCAGGAGTTGGACATCGATGATCCTTGTTGGTCCCTTCCAACTCAGGATATTCTATGATTCTCTGATGCTTCATAGCTTAATTACCTGCATCTCATAACTTATCCTACACCTCTCAAACTACTCCCATTGTTAAGGGCAGATGAAAATCCCCGCAAAAGTAGCTCACAAATATTTCTATATTTAAATATCCTATATTTAACAATGATGCTCAGCTTTTACAAGATTAGAAGCAAGTACTTCAGACAGCTAGGGTCTCTCCCTGCTCCTTTCCAAAAAAGAAAATTTATTTTTAATATTCTAGTCCTGAAGGTAGAGCTAGATTTGCTAGCGGGCCCTTATGATGGAATAAAGAGGGAAGAACTAGAAAACTTCACTAGCAGAATAACTGGAGGAAAAAGCATAATGTCTCTGGGGGTTCTCAGGAATCTGGAAATTTGGATTTAACCTCTGTCTAAAAACTATGATGCGATACAAACAAAAATCAATTATTCAAACTTTATCAAATGTGTTCTGAGGATCCATCAGATATGTTTTAGCTACACTATTACAGTGTTCAGTGTAATCACCTATCATGACCCAATTCACAGACCAAAGCACTGCAAACCACTCATGCAACTGTCAATCTCCAAAAGGGTAGTCAGTAAGAATCATAGTTGCTAACTGCTCAGATTACATGCAAAGAAACACACACTTTTTTCTGCCAAGCTTTAATTTTCTTTAATGGTATTATCATTATAGAGACTCTACTTATCTTTCAGTCTTAGATCTAATTTTTCCTACAATAACTAAACTTACTACTCAGTTACATTTCTGTAATATAGCTCCACTTTAAGATCAGTCTTCCTCTCAAAGATTTTTTTGTAGTCTTTTTTTCTGCTGTTCCCATTGGAGGACATTTTTGTTATTGTTTTACTATATATTCCTCTTTAAAATGGAGTTTAACATTAATAATTCACTTTAGTCAGACCAAACTCCCAAGCATCCACAATTTCAGAATTTGATCATTTTTTACATTTTCTGTTTCAGATTCTTTGGTAGCACTAAAAGAACTGGAAACAATAGTGATGTTATCCATTAACAGCTCTTTGCTTAGAAAGTATTTCCTGCAGTATTGACCTTCATACTGCAAAGACCCATTTGATCCAGAAAACTTAATATTCCTTTGTCATCGATCATAAGGTGGATGTTTTTGATTTTTTTTTTAACTGCGACTTAACAAATTAAAATATACTTTGAAACCCACTTTGATTTTTTTCAGACCATAGTTTTGTGCTCTGGATAGATTTTACATCTTTTCAAGAGTAAATTCTACGACCTGACATGACCTAATTTTATCTGAAGTTAACCTGTTTTTATCAGCTCACATTTCTACAGTTATGTTGGGGGTTGGTTTTTCCTTTCCTCTCTGCTCGCTCTTGGCTCTCAGAGGAGGAAGGCCGCCGCTACCCCCCCCATCATCCCAACACCGGGAGCTGCCTCTTCTGTTCTGTTGTTGGACCCCGTACCCCTGCCCTGCTAGGACGGCCTCCTGCTTCAACTGGCTATCTCCAAGCATCCTGTTGGAGCACCGGGATGGACACTGCCCCAAGGGCTCATGAGCAAAGTCTTTCCTCCCCCCTTCCCCTCTGGGACACAGCCACCATCACCCCCAGGGCCCCTGCAGCTGCGCGGGACCGTCGCATCTGCCCCTGACCACCGGGAGCTGGCCAGCACTCACTGCCAGCTGTGACGGTAACTGCACCAAAGGGAAAAGTGCCCACAGCCAAGAAAACTGTTACTGGGTTCCTGTTCTGTTTGTTGTTAATTACATAGTTGTTGTTTTGTTTGCCTTGTTATATATACTAGTAAAGAACTGTTATTCCTATGCCCATATCTCTGCCTGAAAGCCCCTTAATTTCAAAATTATACTAATTCAGAGGGAGGGATTTACTTTCTCCATTTCAAGGGAAGGCTCTGCTTTCCCTAGCAGACACCTGTCTTTCAAAACAGGACAAGGTATTATGGATTTTGGAAATCTTTTTTCAAGCAGCTTGTGGGCCTTCTGCTCTTTTCTTGTAATTCTTCTTAAAGATTATATTTACCCACAAAAACCCTCAAAATTATTTATGCTGCAATCACTGAACCACTCAGAACCTTCATCTATCTTCAGACAGTAGCATCTACATTTTGATCAGTTTAACTGTTCCTCACTCACTCCTCCATTCTTCCCAGAAGAAACAATATGCCTAGTAGAGCACTTTTAGAAAGAGTTTTAAGAGTTTGGCCATTGCTTGTTTTTAAATACTTTCTAGTAGCCCAAATTGACAATTAAGTCACACTGCAATAAGCATGCTCAGGAAGAGACACCATCACCCAAGAAAATTGACCAAGTGTGTCAGTCTACTTTGGTATGTTTTAAAATAGGTCATTAGTATCCCAAATTTTAAGATTTGACTCAGTATCCCAGTTTATGCCCTTGTACTTGATTCCAGATTTGCTTTGGTATTAAAGGTCTGTCAAACAAAAGATTAGGTGAGCAGCTTTAGTGCTTTGCATCATCTACAGCAGAACACTAGCTATGGTGTAGAGGTGGGATTCCTGAACTGGGGAAACTTCGTGGAAGTGGAGAGACCCACCAGGAGCACACAGACCATGCAAGAGCAGATGATGAAACCCAGACGGGACCAGGAGCAACTGTGGACAAGCACCCACACCTATAAAAGAAACTCCTAGGGAGTGCTAGCGACCAGGAGCAATGCAAATAGGGCATGGTGTGTCAGCAAGTGTGTTGCACAGCAGTTTAACAGGGTGTGGTGCATCAGCAGAGGCATGGTGCAGCAGTTTGCATGGAAGGGAGCAATGGTATCTACCTGGCAGAAGGCCATGTCTCCTCTAAACTCTGTGCTGATGCAGATTCCCAGACAGAGCTCTGATGGGAACATGCTGCAACCCAAGTGTCAGGCTTTAGGGTGTGCCCTACTCTTTATGCCAGCACTGGAGGGCTGCAGTGAGTAAACCTGTGGGATGTGCTCAGGTAGAGGAACTCTTCTGCTTAATGGCAGAGCTCTGGGAGGAGGTGAGTACACTGAGATCAGGGAGTATGAGGGGGATCAACTACTGGAACTACACCCTACCTTCCCTAGGACAGGCCTGTCAGGTAGACAGGACACATGATACAGAAGATTCTCTATCCTCTCTCCACCTGACTTAAGGGATAGGGGGGAATGGTGACGAGTTCCTACCAGACTCAGCAGGTGCACCTTCTCTGTGATTAACTGTGCTGGTTTGAAAGTAAACCAGCAGGAAAAATGAACCCTGCAAAAATACCTTGAGAGAGATTTCAGGTTGGAGTTATAATTTAACAGAAAGATTACAATAAATGCAATTATACAGAAAAACTGGCTTAAACCCACAAAAGTCAGAGTACGACCTGGCACCCTGTTGGTCAGGGTGGTGGTCACATTAAGTGGTGGTGGTCTGATTAAGCAGTGGTTGCAGTCTTGTTGAAAAGCAGTGGTCCTGTGTAAGGTCTGGTCCTCGTCTGGGTCCATCAAGCAGTGATGGTGTCCCACGCCCCCAAACATCGAGATTATATGCAGCCAGGTTCAGGTGGTACCTCCCCCAGGGCAGGAAGTTTCACAATGAAATGATGTAGTCCTATGAGTCATAGGATATTTTTTGAGTCCTTGGTGGTCATTCCAGCTGCCTATTCTGCTGGTGCTTATTCACTTCATTATGGCCCATTTGCAGAGATGACACCCTCAGGATAGGTGTTGCTGCTGCTTCCCCGGAGGGGAGTTATCACAGCTGAGCCACGGTGAAGATAAAGAAACACTACCCCATCTTAAAGTGTTTGCCTCTTCTCATCTAGCACCCAGCTTGTAGCCTGAGGGATCAGGTGTGCACGGGGCAGCTATTGCAAACAACTCATCATTAACAGTTCATCAGGAATGATGCAGATGGGAGTAGAATACATAATTTGGTTACACCCCACACTGTAACCCAGGACACTACCTCACCTTTCCAGGTGCCTTTGTACAATAAGTATGAGGGTCTGCAAGTGGAACTGAACAACAATGAGGATAATGGTCCATCTAGGTTGGGGTGTCACCAAGGTTAAGGTGGTAAAAACCACTTCCATTAAGTAAAAAAGATGGCTTATTGTCATAGGAGACTGTCTTCTGTGAGGAACAGAAGGCCCAATATATCAACCTGACCTATTTCTTAAGGAAGCCTTCTGCCTCCTTGGGGCCTGGGTTAAACATGTGATGAAAAAACTTCCTGTGCTGGTACAGCCCTTGGATAATTATCCATTATTTTTTCATGCAGGAGGCACTGAAATTGTAGTAAGAAATCCAAGGGCAATCAAGAGAGACTTCAGGGCCTTGGGACAACTGGTTAAGGGGTGGGGCACAAGTAGGTTTTCCCTCTATCCTTCCAGTCACAGGAAATGATGCTGGAAGAAACATAATGACCCAGCTGATCAATACCTGGGTCTGTGACTGGAGTCATCGATAGAATTTTGGGGGTTTTGATCATGGATCAGTCTACAAATATGTTGTGAGGTTACGCAGGGAGAAAATTAAAAAGGCAAAAGCCCAACTAGCCCAATTTAATCTGGCTACTGCTGCAAAAGACAATAAAAAAATGTTTCTATAAATACATTAACAACAAAACCAGGGAGAAGGAGAATCTCCCTACTTTATTGGATGCAGGAAGAAAAATAGTGACAAATGATGAAGAAAAGGCAGAGGTACTTAATGCCTTCTTTGCTGCAGTCTTTAATGGTAATGTTATAGATAATAAAGAGATTCAGCCGAATTGAGTATAATCAAAAATAAGCGATAATTTATTTAGTGACCGGGATACGGTCCACGATAGCCACAATCGCAAAGGACGACGCTGAGCCCGGGATCGGCTCCGGGTGAACACGCTATGATCAGAACTCTATTGCTCCGGATCCCCCAATGTTTACGAATGTCATCTTGGCCGGTCCTGGTTTTATACAGTTTTTTCCGCCTGGGGCAGAGGTCCTCCTTTCTTTTCGTTGTTTCGCATATTCATGTAGCTTTCTTTCTCTGCTTGGGCTGGACAAAACCATTTCTGGGAAGCGATGAATTTCGATGAACGCAGATATTTGCTTTACGGGAATCTAGTATTGAGATGTAGTTTTTCCCTGACGACTCTGGTTATCTTGATTAGCCACACTTATCAAGTGTTTATCGCTTGGGTGTTCCCAGGACTGTCTCTGGAAGAGCTATCTCCGCTGGAGCCATTTCTATTAACTTGCTAATTTAGGTTCCTCTGCTTTTATCAACAGATGCAGTTTTGCAATTCTTGTGAAGCAATCCTTGTTCCCCCACTGCTGCTTATGTTCTAAAGATTTCCTGATTTATTTTTTTTTATTTATACAATCCTGTTTTATTTCACTTCAATTACAAACCAACACGAATTATTTTATAACATATATTACAGTAAGACCAATTGTTCTATGGGTAGCCAGTCCACTGGGTTGAAAGACAGAGATGAGAAGCATAACGAAGCCCCCATAATCCAAAAGGAAATAGTGACCTGCTACACCACTTAGACACGCAAAAGTTTATGGGGCTGGTGGAAGAGCTTGCCAAGGCACTTCCAAACATTTATGGGCAGTCCTTGCTAACTGGGGAGGTCCCAGCTAACTAGCAAAGGACCAGCAAATATGATGCTCCATCTACAAGAAGGACGGGAAGGAGTATCCAGGGAACTACAGGACTGCCAGTCTGACCTCAGTGCCAGAGAAGGTTATGGAGCAGATCATAATGAGTGCCATCACATAGCATATACAGGAAAACCAGGGGATCAGATCCATTCAGCATAGGTTTATGAAAGGCGGATCTTGCTTGACCAACCTGATCTCCTATGGCAAGGTGAACTGACTGGTAGATGAGGAAGAGGCTGTGGATGTGATTTACCTGGACTTCAGTAAAGCCTTTGACACCATTTCCCACAGCATTCTCCTGGAGATACTGGCTGCTCATGGCTTGGAGAAGTGCACTCTTCGCTGGGTGTTGTGGTTTGACACTGGCCAAATGCCAGACACCCACAAAAATCACTCACTCACCCTCCCCTGCCACATCTGGGCAGAGGAGAGAAAAATTAACATGAGTTAAGGACAGGGAGAAAACACTCCAAGGGGAAAACAGGCTCAACTTAGAGGTACAAAGTGAAATTATTATGAACAAAATCAGAAGATGATAATGAGAAGTAAAATAAGCCCTTAAAAACACCTTTTCTTCGCCCAACTCCTCCCTCCTTCCCACTGAAAATGCAGGGAGGCAGGGTGGGGAGGTTTGGTCAGTTCATCACCCGAGTTGTTCTTCTGCTGTTCAGGGAGAGGAGTCCTTCCCCCGTGAGACTATGGGGTCCCTTCCACCGGACACAGTTCTCCATGAACTTCTCCAACATGGTTCCAGTCTCACAAGCAGCAGCCCTCCCAAAACTGCTGCAGCATGGCTCACTCTTTAACAGGGTGCAGTCCTCTAAGGACAGGCTGCTCCAACCTGGAAGTAGGGGCCCCCTCTCTCCACTGGGTCTCCTGCTGGATCACAGCCTCCTCCACGCCTCCACCCACTCCAGTATGGACACCCTCCCCCATGGGCTGCGAGGGGGACAGCCTGCTTCACCAT
>VWZS01003954.1:700264-751163 GCA_013397075.1 Rhabdornis inornatus | reverse complement strand
TCAAGAATCTTCCCTGTCCTTCACCCTAAACCCTGCCCCTGCAGTTGTCAATGCCTCCTGGCCCCTCCCATTGTTCTAGAAGATTCTGTATCAATCATCCCTTCCTCGGTTTACTATTTGTTACTCTATCTGAGTCCCCGTTTATGTTGCTCCTTATTGGTTATATAAGACTGTAATCCCGCTTTATGTTACACCCCTTGTTGCCCCTCATTGGCTGAAGCTTTGTACCCTCCCATGGGGGAGGTCCCGTATTTAAGTTGCTGTAAGCCTGTTCTCCCTGCTTTTTCTGGGTTCCTTCCCTTGCTGTTCCGTTGCCTTCTCTCACCCTTCCAATAAACCTGTTCCCAGAACCTAGAAAGGTCTCCTCCTCGATCCTTTACTTCCCCTCAGATACAGAGACGGCCGTGATAAGGGTGGAGAGCCCTAGCTGTACTCCTGCTTCATGGAAGCTGGGAAACAGCCCACTCTTGACACTGGCAGCCAGTGGAGCTAGCTAGGCTTGCCAGGTGTGAGTGGTTAAGGCTGCCATGTCAATGAAGAAAAATAAAAATCTTTAAGGTATCTTTAAAAAGATGATTGAGCTACTTGACTTTTCACTCTTATCAGTTATATAACCACGTTTTTTAACACAGCAGTGCAAGCAAGTTTTGCAAAATTTCAGTGAGATGTCACTGTTTCTAGATATATACAATTTATTTTCACAGATATATTTTACTTATATCCAAAATAAGCATTTCCATTCTGCTTAAACAATGCAACAGATAGATAGGATTTAGAACCTCACTTGGTAATTTGACTTCAAGTTCAGCACAATGCTACAAGGACAATTAAGAAAGTAAAGTTACTTGCTCTGGATTAAAAACTTTCTGAAAAAACATACATTTTATTATATTGATGTCCTTTTCTAAAATACTTTTATAATGGTCAGTAAGAAGTGATTCTCTTCAGGAGCTAATAATGTTAATAATGAACACGAATGGAAATTGTATTTTAACTTTACAAGTGATGTCTTTGTTTTCAAAACACTTATAAACATTTTTTATATAATTTTTTATATAACGTTATGCCTATCTAAGAGTGCACATAATTGACAGTTACATGGAAAAGTGTCCTTGAACATTGTGCTATCCATTATTCAAATCTTACCATTATTACATACCAAATATGGCAATGTCTAGGAGCTATACAGATCTCTGCAACTGGATCAGTGAAAACTGATTCCACTCTCTGGGCCAGTTCTGTTAAAATCTAAACATCTGATCAAGATAGAAGCACAAATTTGCTACCACAAATCCTTGCAGAGCATGGTATAATTTTTCAGAGACAATTTAATACGTTGTAGAGCAGAAATATTGTCAGTGAATAGTTTCATGACACATGAAAAATGTCCTACTGTAACAGCCCTTCTTGTTATACACATTATGAGCTTTCAGCTGGTATGTCACTAACAAAAACAGCATCTGTTTATTTTTACTGTTGAACAGCACATAAATGCTGGCTCTGATTTTCTTCTAAAAAAAAATAATTCCAAATTATTTTTAATAACATTCCATGTAGTTAAAAGGTCGTCAGTATCCCAAATTCACCATGTTATAAATAAGGATGAAAGAACCCAAGAACAAGAACATCAAGTTAGCCTAAAGTCTCCCTGTTTCAATGTTCTGTCTCCAAGAGAGGGCAACAGCAGAAACAAAGAATGACTGAGAACAGGCAAGCACACCCCTTCCAGACATATTCTCCTAGATGCTTTAGAACTGGGAAGTATTTGGAATTCCTTTTTTCTTGGGCATGTCATTCTTGTAGCATCTGTGAAGGCAGAAAATCAGCAAGTCTGCATTCCTTAAGAAGGTGTCTAATTCACAAAGAAGGCATGGCAGTTAGTGTCACTTGTAAAGAATGGACCCCAAATGCAAAGCATATTTTAGTCTTCTCCATCAGTGGGAGATACATACAAAACCCTAGGTTCTCACCTTTTCTTATGTGCACTACACATTCTCATATGCATTATACATTATTACAGGAGTACAATAAGCAAACACTTGCATAACACCCCCAGAAAATTGGCCACCTGGGTGATGACTATAGCCCTGGCATATACAGCAGGCCTGCCACAGCCACCCTGGCAGGCTGCTGGACACAGGAAGGGTTAACCAAAAAGGCTGAGAGGTCATTGATATCTGAATATCTGTATTACCTAGTAGAAGAGAAATCAACCCAGACATAAGCAATTCTTTTTAATGGAAATTGAAATTCTCATATTATAGCATATTATTATAAAGAAACTGTTAAGAATATAATCTGTGCATGTTTTAAGTGCATTTACTGATTGAAATACAGCTAGAACTTTTTATGAACAGGAAGAATATTTTTAGCATTGTCATCTTATTAGAAATAGTAATGAAATACATTAGTATTTCATTAACTCTAAGCATTAAACCTTGTGTCTTTTATGCTCTTTGCAGTATTATTGTTTTTTCAAAACACAAGGAGAAATTTACTATTTTAAAATAGGGGTTTGGGGCTGCTAAAAATGAACTTAAAAATAAGAAATGTAACCCCCCAGTTTTCATTTTTAGGTTTTAGTTTAAACAGAAATAAGAACACTTGACATTTTCAAAAAAGACATGTTTTCGTGATGATACTAGCAGGATATATACTATAACAGTACCAAAAGTTATATTAATTCTGTTGTGGAAAATCCTCACATTTTTCTAGCTTTAGCTAGTGATTAGAGTAGTTTTCTTCAATTGCTTAGTCTTCTTCCTGGCTAGGAACCATGTCTGCACCTTGCAGGAAGACTAAGGCCTGCTGGGTTCCAGTTTACTGTCATGGCCAGCCCAGATTTTCTATAGCTTGTCAAAAGGCTTCTGTTTGCTTTGCCATATGTGTGTTCTGCAGCAAGGCACAAGCATATTGCATGACCAGCACAATCTAAGGAAACACTGAGTGAAAAAACACAGCAGTTAAAGCCTAGAGTAAAAAACCTCTTCTGAAACAGACAGAATAAGTGTAAATAATTAAAGGCTGAGGAGCCAATACTTGGAAGTATTATAGATCAAGGACAACTTTGTGACTGGGATTTGGGAGCCTTTCACAGTAAGACTGGAAGCTGCAGCTCCAGAGAAACTGCTCTTAGCAGTCCGAAGTCTAAGGAAGGTAGACCAACATTTTAACAGAATAGGACAAAAAGGAGGAATCAAAAGCCAAAGGAGACTTGACAAACACAGTTCTAAAACAGATTTAAAAAAAAAATCATAAGTAACTGTCTACATCCATGTTGACACAAAAGGTAAATTAATAACCATAAGTCAGTAAAAAGACATATGAGCCCAGTGCATTTGAAGAGTTTCCGAGTTAGCAGCAGTGTGCACAGAATGGATAAAGAGGGAGACAACCACACTAGCCTGGAGATTTTGTTCAAAGGAAGATATCAGAGCATTTTTTCAAAGAAGGGTGACACTGCTAAAATGACAGTCTGAAAGCAAATGGAAGGTTTTAAATTTTACATTGGATTAAGATGCACAAGTCACTGTGGTGCTATCAACACTGTTCCAAGCACTGGAAAAAAAAAACATCATGACTGAGACTCAGTTCTGAGATGGTGTTTTCTTGATCATCACAGGATCTAAGAATGGATAGAGACACTATATAGCTTGAATAGAGATACTTAAATGTAAGGGTAAACCAGGAAGTCACACTCTCCACGGAGCTTGGTCAGACTGGGTCAAGAATTGACTTGCCTTACCTTACTTCTTGATGGCTAGCATGTCAAAAAAACCCATGTTCACATATTAAAAGGCATTGTCAAACTCACGTGACTAAGTGATTCCTAGTGATGTGACATAACTTGATCTCCAGATGATAATCCAAAGAGCTCTATATCTCTTGTGAGGCCTGTGACATAACTGACAACCCAGACACATCTGAACTGAACCCTGGGTGTCCAGGGACAGCAATGAGAACACAGACACTTTGGGGAGATTTTAGTTGCCTTTTAAAGCAATTTTAGCAACCTTGATGCATCTTAACTAAACTTCAGCTGGTTCTTTATACACTCTATAGTACTGAAGGCACTGGGCTGGCACACAGCACACAGTGCGTATTCTGTACAGAGCCAACAAGAACTGCATCCACAGAGAGTGATAACTCAATGATTTTAAAAAGGAAGGGAGGCCTACATATCTTTTATGTTGAGTAACAAAAACTCTGTATGTGTTCTGCAGTCTGATAGGCACTTTTCTGAGGTGGTTTTGTTTGGCCTTCCCCCTAAATAGCTGATTATCTGTATGGAATTCATCTTCCTTGGTGCATCTGACAAAGTGAAATGCTTTAACACTGGCAAAAAAAATGAAAGCATGGTAGTTCACACAGGCTGCAAAGAAGTATGTGTTTAGATGTGGCACCACAAGCTTCCATTACTCTCAATTTAGAAGAGGCAGAGAGTGTCAGAATAACTGAAAACATACATAAAAAACTGCAGATACAGTTCCTGATCTGTATTTGTCACTCCAAAATGACAGAATGGTAAATGTAACACTTGGTAGCACTTCACTCGGCTGAAAAGCTATTCTTCTAATGTTAGGAACTGGGGAACTGGAAGGCACCCAGAGACAGCAAGACCTGCTGTCTTACAAACTGGCACATCATAATGAGCATGGCACAATGCATAGCTACCAGCAACAGCACAGAGAGAACAACAGCTATTCATCCTGTCCCTAACCATCCCCAGTGCATGCTTTAGACATACAGATGAAACTTCTTCTATGACACCAGAACAGAGAGAATTAAGAGGCGCTGAACCAGGGATTTTGCTTGACAAGACATCAAACAGGTAACAGCCATAGGTTATTAATCAGCAGGTTAATCTCCGAGACACAAAAATCTGAGAAGCAAAACCAGCTTGGCTATAGCAAGGCGGATCCATGGCACAGTGCAGAACACCTGAGACTGATAGACCGATTCTGTAACTGAGCATCACTGGATGGTAACTTATTTAGACATGCTTTTTTGAAATTAGGCAGCAACTGTAATTCTGAAAACCTCTAAACCTCTTCTGATCAGTCTACAGGCCTGTGTAATATACTCTGGGGACTTTGTTTGTAGAGCTCCCAAGACATTAGAAGTTTTGCTGCTATGATACACAGGAGCTCCTCACTGTCCACAGGAACAGGCCATTTAGTTTCCAGCTTTGTAAGCCTGCTTTAAGACAAAGCCCATTGAAAAATGCAGGAATTTCAATTCTGTCTGTTAACATAGAAGAGGTATGTAACTTAAATGGTAGGGTACACACAAGGTCGAGTCTCTATTCCAAGGGACACTTGTTTAATGCCCTTCAAAGTCAAAGAGAATTGCACCTCACTGTCATTCTTAATATGAAAAGATGGTGACACAAGAGGACAAGAAATATGTGTTTCAGGATTCTGTTAGGTGAGGTGAAACTGAAGCTGTGTATTCCATATTTTGTATAAATATCATCTTTTACATAGAAGAAAAATATTCCCTTTCCTTCCCTTTTAGAATGGATTCCACTGGTCAGTATAGGTGTTTGGATTAGATCACAACTACAGTCCGAATTAAGGTGCCTAAGCAAATTGGGACAAGATTTTTAATATTTTGGTTGTTAATGTAGCTTTTTCTACCGCTAGTTGTAGGAATTTCCTGTGTGGGTTTTTGTGGATCTTATTCCAACAAACCAAGAATAAAGCACTTGATGTCCAATAGAGTCTGGACTTCTCTTTAGAGATCAGGTGGTATTCATACAGGTTAACTTTTGCCTGATCATGCTAGTCTTCCTCGGCTGTCTCCACAATAAATGGATTTGACATCAATTCAAAGCAGGATTTTAATTTAGATTATTTTTTTTCTATGGCATAGTGATGTCATACATGAAAATGGCCAACAGCTTACATCTAAAGGAATTGCAAAATGTAAATCATAGTGACAGGCCTACTGCCAGAGGCTGTGAGAGTCTGTATCTCTACTGGGAAAATCTCAGGAATCTGCAAATCCAAAAGCCCTAAGGACCTTTACTCTGGGAGGAAGGCAGCCTCCCAGGTAAAGGTAAACTTTGGTGAGTGCTGGCGAGTTTGGATGACAGGATTTGCTACACCTACATTTTTGTGTGTGTTTGTCAAACCCTAAATGACAAATAAAATTTGAGACAACAAATGGACAAGTAGGGAATTGAACCCAGATTTCTTCCCTCAGATAAGCACCCTTCTCCATCATTATGTAAATGTTCTGATAAAAACCATGTACTAACCCTACAAATTCCACTACAAGTGACTTATGATGGACAGGATGGTCTGGGGAAAAGCATAAAAAGTGCCTGAAAAAAGAATTAAACAAACTGATTTTTCAAATTCATTATGTCCATGAGATATTTTTACAAATTTTCCAGGATTTTTGCTATTCATGTGCAATGTGTATCATAAAAATATATATTCTGTTTAGTCAGAAAAAAGAAACAAAGGCTGCAGAGTGCATTTAGCATTTTTCTGCTTCAAATATTGGCTACAATACTTAGCCAAGGATAGGTTGCAGGAATATTTCTAATTCTACTGTGCAAACAGATGAATGCTCACTCATTCACACAGAGCACAGCCTTACCTGTCCCCACCACACGCTCACACAAGCACTGCAGCTTAGACGTAGCTTATATGCAGCTTATGCTTCCATTTCACCTCTGTGACTGCTGCTTAAGGTGCTTTTACTGAAGCAACACAGGGTTGCCTCTTACCTGCCAGTTTGATACTACAGAGGAGGAATAAGATATTTTCTTATTGCTAAGTGAATTGCTTGTTGAAAATTCTTTTAGTGGATAATGAAACAAGTTAGGAGAACTGTGACCAGGTAAGAGAACCATGCCACTTTTTAGCATTTCTTTTAATAGGCTAAGTAAAATTCTGCAACTATTCTGCAACACTATTCTATGTGCTGGTATATTAAATTACCAATTTGATTCACTCCATTGGCCTATATAGTATGATACCAGAATAGTTTCACAGTAAAAAGTGCCAAAATTTGAGATAAAACAGGTGCCCAGGGGCACAAATAAGACAAGTGGCCTTGGGCACTTGTTAAATGTTGTAGATATGCTTATCTTAAAATACAGATAATTTGTTTGATGTGTGGTATTTCAGAATATTTCAGAATATTTCAGGTACTAAAATTTGAAAATAACAGATTTTGAAATAGTATTAACATATAAAACGTATTAATATATTTGAAAAAGCAACAGAAACTAAAGAATATATCAGGCAATGCATTTATAAAGGTGAAGCTAGATCAGTAATTTAGAAAAAGAGATGCAGTGAAACATTTTCTTTTAAGTAAATAAATAATGCTTTGTTTTTAAACTTGGAGAGATACTGGTAAGAATGGATTTGAGTAATGCTGCACTGGCTGTACTCATCAGAAAGCGCCATGGCTTGCACATGTCCATGCCCATTTTTGACATTTTAATATGGCTAAGAAGCAAAAAGGACAGATGTACAGCAATATTCTCAGAAATGGAAGTTCAAAGACAAAAAATTATTCACTTAACAAAAAACAACAACAACAACAAAACAAACAAACAAACAAAAAAAAAACAACAAAAAACCCACTGTTCATGCCATCCACAGAATATAAACAAAATTGAATAAAATAATATAGCTGGAACTCTATCATTATAACCAAGTGCTTTGATAACTTTAAAACTTCAGTGAATTTCAGCAAAAGTTTGTACTTTCTATCTGTTTCAGCTGTAGGGATGACAGAGAAGTTTAAATGCATTATTACAATGAATAAACCAGTAAGTGCAGAATTATTGCTATTCAGAAAGGGGAAAGTAGGACAATTTGCAGTTGTTACAAAACACCGGATAGACTCTGCTTCTAAACTGCAGTCGAACTGGGAAAACGAAAGCAGAAAAATATTTAAGTAAATTTTAGTAAAAACTTGTAAGTATTAGCAGATGATGCAACTTTGCATATTAAATATTCTTTAACTTACTAAACTTCCCTGAAAGTTTGATTTTAAAAATTGGGGGTTATTATTTTAAAATAATGACATGCCAGAAAACTACAAAAAGCATGCCGTAAATTAATGAGTTGGAATAGAGGGAACAAAGAAATGCTGACACAGAATCTCTGCTGACAGATACTCAGTGGTCATAATTGAAGAGAATTTGAGCTGGATCTGAAAAGAACTGTAAGCCACGGCTTTAAAATGGATACTACAATCTGATATAGCTACAAACGAGCCCTAAATAAGAATCTTCTGAAGCACTTTGTCTGCAAATGGTTTGTTCTAAAGCATTATCCTAGTTCTACAGCCTGCAGACACATATCCAATATTCTCTGGATAAAACAAAATTAATTGGGAAATTGTCATAGGAGTAAAAGTTATTATTTAAAACTACTTACAGGTGCAAACAGAAAATATCTTCAGGTTGGATGGGGCTTTGAGCATGCTGGTCCAGTGGGTAGCATCTCTGCCCATGACAGGGGGTTAGAACTGGATGATCTATAAAGGTTCCTTCCAACCCAAACCTTTCTATGATTCAATTATGTATATTTGGCTTTGAATCTGTTTAAGATGACTGGTGTATATAAGTCTTGCTGCAGTGTATAAAATCAGACTGGGATATAGAAACTAGAGCTGTTAAATAAAAATTATTTACCATACTCACAGGTACTTTTGAGAAGAAATGGATGGAAAATGAGGCTTGACAACTCAGGGCCTGGTCTGAGGATTTGGTTGGCTTCCCTCAAAATGTACTATCAGCAGCAGATTGCAGAGCAGATGGAAAAGAACTAGACTTCAAGCAATGTACAAATTATGAAATTGAGGAGATTGTTTCTTTACCGCATTACTTGAAAACTGTATATAAAGAACAACTGTGTCTAGGGCCAGTCATTTGACAGGAGCTGGCATATAACTGCAGCAGAGTTTCACACGGAAAACACAGCAAACAAGAGAGTCTGTTCTTCCACTCCTTGGCTGACAAAGCAAACACCTTTGCTGTGACATCTTAGCCATCCAATGGTTGATACCAGTCCAACACTTGATATAACTTTGCTCTGTGTTTACTGACTGCTTTATTTTCTGGTCGCTATAATACTCAGCATTTTAAATAAAATTATCATTGAAATATAGAGGGAAAAGTGACAGAAGGTTCTTATTGATTTTACCCTCAAATCAACAGCTCTCCATTGCAGACTGTCTTCTTTTAATGTCTTGAAAATGAGTTATCAGAAGACAAACACATCAGAACCACACACTGCTCAAGTTTTTGCTCTGCCACTGTCACTTTTAATACAACTATAAGACACATAAATGAAGAAAATACACAATTTGTGGTGTGAACTTCATTGAAAAGAATATTCTCCTAATCTTCCCCAAGGAACAGCACATCTTCAAACAACGAAGAGAGAGAGTTGACACCCAGATACTAAGCTTTGATGCTTTTGGATACATTTTTAAGGTCAGTTAGTTAAAAAAATACTACTGAGTTTCATCTCAGCTGCAGACTTTAAAAAAAGTCTCAATTTCAGCTAGTAATTCTAAGATTCCCTGGAAGAGTCCATTTCTCTCCAGAGTGAATGGAGAACAATAAGCACTTTAAAGACATAACTCATCTGATTTATCTTAAACATCTGCACTGGGTCTGGCTGAGATGGAGTCAGTTTTCTTTAGAGCCTCTCGTATGGTGCTGTCATTTAGATATGTGACCTAAAGAGTGCTGATAACACACTGATGCTGCCTACCTGTTAGCTTACCTTGTTAAAATGCAAGAAAACCTCTGAATCAAATGAATCATCTGGGGATTTCAGTTTCGTTAAATGTAAAAATAGTTAATTAAATTCAAACTCATCTTTATTGGATTCTTAAACTATGAAATATGACCAAATATAGATTTTTATGTTTTAAGACTGGCACAGTTCAGATTTCTACAGTGATGGTCTAACATTCCTTGTTGTCCTACACATATCCAAACTGCAACTAAAACCAGTGACTTCAGTTAAAATATGTAGTCTGAAAAATACCATTCTAACTGAAAAAAATTACCTTCAAACTTATACATAAGATTGAAAAAAACATTTCCAAATCATTTAAAAGATTACATGATAAAACACTGCCAATAAGAAGCATTTAAAAGAATGAGCAAACTTCAATTAAGATTTTATTAAAATATTATCTTAAATCTAAAGTTGAAAAGATGACAGCAAGACAGATATAATTAAATAAACTATACAGTAAATACCTTTGTCTGATGCTAAACGTGGGAAGCATTTCAAAATGCTACCCTTTAATGATAATTTGATCCAGAAATAGTTATCATTCACATATTACTAGCTAAAACAAATATCCTTCCAACTAAGGATACCTTGAGATCTTTACCTTGGATGCACTCAAGCTTCAGGAACACCACCAGTGTATTTTACAGTACTTCCTGAGTTTACTTATTGATTTTGTGGGAGATTTTGTAATTAAACTGATATTCTACACTGATTAATGGAAGAAGTAGAAGGTTGCTGAATGGCTTGGCAGAGAATTCTAAACCCTCTCTGCTCAGGAACAACAGTGCAAAAACTCTCCCTGTATTCTGAAACCAGTTGAAGCCATGAGAATGCTTAGAAGCAGGTAAGATCAAATGTAATTCTTCAGGTAAAACCAAGTATTTTAAGCCTCGTACAATAACATTTGATGTTTTAAAGGAGAAGACAGAAATACTAAACAGCTCACTTTCAAGCAGCAATGGTTACACCACTATGAAGGTACAAGTCAATAAAGTAATGTGCAACCTAATCAATAGAAACTAGTAGCTACAAGGAGAGTATGATTAAATGATCATATTTCAGGACTTTAAGATCTCATTTGTAATTAACATTTATAGACACTTTACCTTAAACTTATATTAATTTTCAAAATAAATATTTTTCTAGCTATATGTAAGATATGTTATCCGCTTTGTTTTTTTAAATAAATGTCTTTTTCATGTGCTCTCATGAACAAAAAAGTATCTGCATATCTAAATACAGCTTTGAATAAGTGATAATACTGCACATCTCCTTTGTTACACACATTGAGTCTGGCTGAGATGGACTTTACTTTCATTTTAGCAGCCCATGCAGTACTGTGCTTTGCATTTATAGCTACAGGGGTGTTGGTAACACACTGATATTTTGGCTATTGCTGAGCAGCGCTCGCACAGCATCAGGGCTGTCTCTCCAACCACCACTCAGAACCAACAGCTGTAGACAAGTAAGAGGTTTGGAGGGGAGAGAGCTGGGGCACCTGATCTGAACTGACTCAGAAGATATTCCATACTGTATGCATCATAGGCATAAAAGGGAGGGTGGAAAGGAGAAGGGAGATTAACTTTGTATCATCCCCTTTTGGCCACTGTCTGGGACATTTTTACCATTTACATCCTCAGTTCAAAATTTATGAACCAGAAATTATTCACAATTATATTTATGATAAATGTGTCAGCCTAGTGAAAAATTTTAACATTAACATGACAATGCAGATGATCTACAAAAATAAGTATCAACATCTCTGTGAGTTATCTCCTGCACTGTTTAAAGAACATTTTCTTGTCTTTGTTTGAAGCCTGTTCAGTCAGTAGTCTGCCATATTTGTGAACTTAAATCCCATTTCTTGTTCTGTACTGCAAATGAAAACAAAATCCTCTGCTAGATAAGAGAAAAAAGAATGGATTGTGACACTGTCTTTTTTGATTTACTGGTTGTACAGGCACACTGTGCATTACACTGAGTCATCTCCTGAATTTCCCCAAAGATTGTATCTCAGAACTGGCAGGAGATCTCCCCCTTGCAGGAATCCAGTTCCACTTTTTCATATCCAGTTTTCACATTTCCTATTCTGGAGGGGGGGTCATT
Organism: Rhabdornis inornatus; assembly: GCA_013397075.1. Lineage (NCBI taxonomy): Eukaryota > Metazoa > Chordata > Aves > Passeriformes > Rhabdornithidae > Rhabdornis > Rhabdornis inornatus. The sequence goes on along the minus strand of VWZS01003954.1, from coordinate 739,272 downwards.
TACCAGCACTTACAACTGATGGATTTTTACTGTTTTCTGTAGTGACCAGAATTCAACTGTTCTACAGATGATCCTTCATTCCAAATAAAAACGCAGACAAGTAACACTGCAAATTAATGACTTTTACATATTTTCCTATTTTTATACTTCTTATGAACACATAGAATAATTTAGGTTAGAAGAAAACTCTGGAGATAACCTAATGCAAACTCCTGCCCAACTCAGGTTTTATTTCAACCTGAGCAGGTTGAGGAATGCTGAGATCTTCTCTCAGCAGCAGAGCACAGCCTAAACTGTTGCTGAGACTGGAGACCTCCACAGCTGCTGTGGTCAGAGGTGAGGAGTAGCACAAAGGAGAGCCACTGCCGTGCTGGAGGTGCCACTTGGGAAACTGTTTGTGCTTTTTATTAGGACAATAGTACAAATATTCCTGCCCTCTTTTGCAGCTTGAATGACCAATTTCAGGAAAACTGACAGCAGCAAGAACTCCAAAAGAAAAGTTTTACTCCATGTTCTGCATTCTTTAAATACATTTAAACTGACCAGATTTTGAATGACAAAGACAAATACTATTCATCTAAATCTGAATTAAAAGTTATATCTGCTTTTTATTCTTTTGGTTGGTTTTTTTTTGTTTTTTGGGGTTTTTTTTTGTTTGTGGTTTTTTGGGGGGGGGTTTTTTGTTTTTGTTTTTGGTTTTTTTGTTTTGTTTTGTTGTCAGAAGTGTATCAGTCTACTCCGTTTTTGTGGGGGGTTTTTGTGATAATCATTTCAAAGTGATGAAAAAATGCACTCAATTTCTGAAAATTTCAGATGAGCTACATTCATCTTTATCATATTTTTCTTTATCATATTGTTAGATAAAGAAAAAACACAGTTGAAAGTACAACCAAATGTGTTAACTGGATTTGGACAGAGAAGCCCACAATGAATTCTTGTTAAACAAGGATTTACTGAAGCAATGATAAATAAAAAGCTATAGTTTTGGGTAATTAAGAAGAAATTTTCACTGATAAGGCTTTGGTCTTTAACTGAACTACTGAAATAGAGAGAAATTATAATTTTTAATGTATTTTTCTATCCCCCTTAAAGGAAAACAAGACCTTGGCATTAGTTTATCACATTATCAGGAAGTTTTCCTAGGGCTGAGAGAACTCCTCCTTATTAACAGACCACTCAGGAATGAAAGAAACCCTGGCACTGATGAGGAGCATACGGGTGTCCTCCACAGGATAGTTGGATTCTTAATGTGGTGTCGATATGATACATTTCCATATACTTTTCCAACATACTTTTTCACCTTGTGTTCTCTTTAGTCTGTTGCAGGCTTGAAAATATCTGGCACAGCCCCATATCCATCCTGTAAGCAGTATGGCTGGCTATGACAGTAAGCACAGCGCTGCCTTCCTATGCAAAGGTACCTGTGGCAAGACAGCACAAGCCACATGGCTTTTTCCAGATAGCAGAATAAGTTACTGTTTGGAAAAGAAGTACATGAACTCTGCTGGTATCATGCCTTCAGTCTGCAAGTGGAATAGCCAACAGAAGTTTTCTGAGGATTTTACACCACTTTTCTTATTGCCCTTTGTATTAGAGTCCTATCACTGCATGCATCTCTCTTTATGTCTCTCAAAAAAGGGCTTCCTTTTCTCACAAAATTTTATATGGCTACCATGAGATAAAACTGAAACCTTAAATAAAAATTTATTTATAGAAAATACAGAAATAGACCCTTTTTGTCCACAAAATAGATGATCATTAAACCAAATAAGTTATTGTTCTTTTAGTCAATGTGGAAGTAAAAAAAAAACCCATACAACTTGGCCAGAATGGCAAGGTACAAAATAGCTATGCTTCAGATGCACTTCCTTATCAGGGATTTGTTTTCATTAGAAAAGATAATGTTTTCCCTTATGGAAACTTTGTGACAGAAGTGTCTCCTCATTAAACAAACGCAAGCAGTTTGCTTCAAAACAATTAAGATAGAAAAGATTTTTGGAGTAAGACCAATAAGTCAATCCTATTTCTTTAAAAGCTGAATAGACTGTAGAGACAGTCAGTGTTTTAAGTCCTTCAAGAGAGAAAGTAATCAAGAGAGTAGAGTTTTCTTGATGCCACCAGCAGTGCCAGTTTGGAACAAATATTAGCTTTCAATAATATCAGATTAACTCGAGGGCATAGAGAGAGTCAAAAGTGGAATGGATCCTGTGTTACTGGGAGAATTTTTTCCCCCCAGATAGTCTGGGGATAAATTCCCCAAAAGATGAAAAAGAGAAGTAATATACGATGACATGTTTGACAGGCCGAATTTGAAAAGCTGACAATTTTCTTTCTTACTGTTATAAGATACTGCTGTCGTAAATTTGCTAAGAATGTTTGAATAATTTTTCTGAGGCATTTTCAAATAATTATAAGCACTATGGTCAGCTTGAATAAAATATATGCAAAATATAAGGTAAAAATGGGGTCCATATCCAATATACTTCATCCTGAAGTACTTCTGGGCAGGGGTGCAATAAATCAAAATAATCTGACTGGATACAGAAGAGATTAGTTATAAGAAAAAATTGGCAATGAAAAAGTTTGCCATCAGTCTCTCTTCTCCTGGGCAATGCAGGAACTATAGTAAACTTTCTTACTGCATGGAGATTTTTGCCACAATAGAAGCCTTCATTATTAATTGGCAGTTCTTTCAAAAGCTGATGACTATGGCTGCAAAAAGAAATTTATGTTTAAGGCAGGCCAAGTGAGTAAGTGACTACTGTTTACTGGAATAAGAGCCGTGAAACAGTAGTGTAGCAAGCACCAAAAAGAGAAGTGATGCTGAAAGAGAGGAACTCCTATATTGTATTTCAGACTTTGTGTGGCCTCTAGTCTCACTCATGAGTCTTTTCTTAATGGAGTGAACCTACTCAGAGCTGATCAGTTTGCAACTGGAGAAAAAGGAATATTCATGCACCTTGATTTGTAGTACTAATTTCAGGCTCTGACTACTACTTCCTTGCAGATGCTGCTTACATAACTTTGTCCTTATGCATCACATCCATATGAGGAGAATTTTTTTCATTTTTCATGTTTTAAACTACTTTTTAACACTATTTTGACTGCAATATTTGAGTTTTAGTTTAAAAATAAGGTGTATGTGTTGATTAGCAGTATAGTCTTTGATTTACGGATAAGAACTCTTATTGGCACTCATGAACTCCTTGATCAGGAAGAGAGGACTGAGAACTTGAAAAATCGAAGTTCTGGGGAAAAAAGTGAAAGCCTTTATAGGTTTGGTCTATTATCTCAGCACTGACCTTTGAGAAGGTTAAAGGTAAAAAGTTAGCACAGTAGATCATTTATTTTCCAGATCAATCTGCCATTTCAAGAGCAGGAATATGAACTCTGCAGGTGGGTGCAACACTTTCAGTACAGTGGAAGACCAATCTGCTACCCTTCCAGTCTCTGTCAGAGAATTTTTGAGACTAAGATCCTGAAGGTAAAACTGTGAAATAGCAAAGTGAAGCTGCCGCTGAGAATGTAAGTAGTATAAGCCAACATGCTTTGGTTTAAAACAAATGCTTTTTACTAAAACAGATGAGGGTTCAACTTCTGACTGGGGAAGTGCTTCCTAGAACCAAGTTCTTCTGACTGGAGGAGAACTTCCAGTGGTAACAAAAGAAAATTAATTGGAAATAATATTTAAAGCAGCATGAAATAGATTTACCGGAGTACAAACAGCAAATTGCAAAACAAGTAGTAGATATCATTATCACTGTTTTTCAGAGCCTTGGCTTTTTACTTTGTTTGTTTACAGGCTGTGGAAACAAACACGCTTTTTTGGGCATTAACCAATCTCTGGAGGTCCAGCTATTTCTGTCTTAATTGGCATTCTTACAGTCTTGAGTAATATAAAGTCAACTCACACAGTGATCTAAGGAGGATCCACAGTAAAGACGGGTTTGTAAAGTTAAACCAAAAATGAAGCAAACACACATTTAGCCTGAATTATATTTTATAATCTAAATTACCTAAATAATGTTCATACTTACCTTCTAACATCCGTGTGTGTGAGGCATTCTGAGCCTCATTTTATGTAAGTTTTTCATGGAAATAAGACCAAGTCACCTCTGTTCAATAGCATTGCTCCCTCCTCTCTTCCTGACAATATTTTTCACAATCTTCTTGAATGATATTGACTTCAGTACATTTTAATTCCTTTTACAATTCTAAAATGCATTGCATTAAGAAATAAGACTTATTAAAGGCAATAAATAAATTATTCACTTCTGCACAGGGGTATTTAAGCTCATTTCAGACTGATATAATCAAAATAGGCTTTTGTTATAACATTTTGAACAGAAAGGCTGTTATGATCAAAATTTATGTTTCTCAAAACTTAAAAACATAAGTTCCTTTAAGCCAGTCCTGTACAGAACTCATGCTGTTCTTGTGTTAGTAGGACTGCAACCTTTGTCCTATACAGGCAACTTTATCAGAAAATAGTTTTGTAAATTCTGCTTTCCACCAAATCAATACTGCTGTTAACGGGAAAAACTGAGTAACTGAATGCGTTACTATTTAATATCAACAACACTTTAAATCGTTTGTGAAATGAGTTTTTAAACAACTGCATTACATGGCCATAAAATAGTCTAAAATATCAGTATGTTATTCATTAATTTATTCTGACAGGATTTCATTAATGGAATTGAAAGGCATCATGTTACTAATCTGCTAGGCTTCCCTAAAATAACCTGACCAAAGAGATTAGGGATTTATGTGTATACTTTGTCCCAAGGCTTTTATCTTGGATCCATTCCCGCCTTGAAATAGGTCCCACTGAGATTTACTTCCAAACTGGTAATAGTCAATAATTCTAGAAGCTCAATTCAACAGTTTCAAGTCAATGAAATCTTACAAATGGGTTCAAAGTTTAAGATGCTTGCTTAGTATTATCATGTTACAGGAGTCAATAATTTTTACAATGTTTTGAAATTTTCAATTGACCATCTTTTTAACTGTGTTCTAACCTTTTAGAAGCCTACATTCAATATCTCAATAAAACCATAACATAACTGAAGTAAAAAATATCCCAGCAACTAGAGTATTTCCATTGCTTTATTAATTACAAATAAGAACAAGTATTAAGTCAAAATATGCAGCAGGGATCCAATGAAAGGATAGGTCCAAATACAAATTGCATTAAGGATGTAAGGAGTACATTACAGCATAAGGAGTAGTGAAATACATAACTGGCCCCTACATGCATGTGACACCCCAAGAGAAAGAGAGATCTTAGGTATTTTACTAGCAGTTAGGTACTGAAATATACTTCTGGCTTTTGAAATAAATCGTGCTGCAAGCTGGCTGCTATAGTCAGCTACAGAAGAACACTTACCTTCAGGTATATCACTAAAGCTAGTGATATCAGAAGGTGTGTACTTAAATTAAGCATGATTTCCTGAACCACAGTATACTGGTAAAACCAAGTTCTTTGGAAGCAACCGAATAATTTGGGGAAATAGAGGCCTCTTCTTATCAGTCACTGCACAGCAGATGTTTCTCAGCTGGCTTAGGTGGTACAGTCTGCAGAGTGGCCTCAGCATGCGCATAGGAAAAGTGAACAAAACCAGAACTGATTAAACAAACAACTAAAAATATTTTTAAACAACTGTTACAAAACCACAAGCATTACAGGCCTAGTTCTCCACTACTTTCTGTCATATACGTAGGGCTTCACAGAAAGTGAATATAAAGTTACTAAGGAATGTCGTATACATTTTCTTTGGCAGATGACTGGAGTACCCTCAGGATAAAAATTCCTTACACACATAGGTAAACAATGCAAACTAAGAACAAGTCACAATATATAACCATGTTAGGAGCATACTAAAACAGAAATAATATCTAAGTAGATGTTATCAACTGTAACGATGCAAAATATAACACCAGCTATTCATGTCAAGAATTTCATGTTGAAGAAAAGACAAATGTAACTAAAAGTCACAAACATTGGATCAGATAGTCAGCTAAGGAGAGCAGTATAGTTCCTTGGATTCACAAATTAAAACAACTCATGGTTTCATCTTAGCTGGCTCTCCTTTAAGTGGACTCCTTACATTTTCAGGGTCATGTAAGTTGCCAAAAAGCAGCAAATCCAATTTGATCAAAAAGGGCTATGGTTGAATTTGGGCTTCTAAATTCATGGGTGCCATTCTAAAGGGCAGTTCTAAAGGCTTTAATCTAATCAATCCAATAGTAAACTACCTATTTCTGGACCAAAACAAAGGGTAAAATTTTCTAAAAATGCAGAATTCAGGACATCAGTGCAAGTTGATAGTAAGTTTTCAGTAATTATTTTCAAAACTAATTTATGAAGTAGACAAGTAAGAAAAGCAAGAGACCACAGTGAAACAGTTCCTGACTGATTCACTGCTGAAAGTAGTTGTCAAATAAAATATTAAATACATAGGTATAGCTGTAGTTCTATTTGGAATTGTCAGTTTCAAAATAAAACTTCATTAATTGATATACAATATATTTTGAATGTATTAATTGAACTACTGCTACATGTTAATTTTATGAGTCAAACTAGAGCTAAAAGACTATCAAGAATTTAATGTTCAAGTATGTAATTCTGAATCTCTGCACAAGGCCATGAAATACATGTAAATTGGTACCAACTGGACTGGTCTAATTTACATTCACTGATGAGCTGACCGTACCTTTATCCCATTTCATTAAGATATAATAATGATAGAGGTTATCCAGTAAAGAATCTCAAGATGAGATAGATGGTAGTCATTAATGGTGCACATTACCTTGTTGTTGTACTGCATACAGATTGATTTCACCAAATACTAGCTTTAACATATAACAGAAGGCTCAAACAATAATACTTAGGAAAATTGCTGCAAGATGAAGAATGTAACATCTACAAATTTAGGGCTATTACACATTTGAATTTGCTCTGCTGGAACATCCTTATCAGGAAAATATTCAAGGGCACTTTTAACTTATTGTAATTTAGGAATTAAATACATATATTTTTTCATGCAGACCTGAAAACAACAATAATTTTACTGAATTTCCCCTCTGTTACTGCATTTTGCAGCAATTGGCACTGTGCACAAATCTCTGTTATTAACACAAGCATGGGGGAAACTATATTGATTCCTTTATTCATATTCCAGTTCCTGAATCTTTATTTACACTTCTTATTTACATACTTAGTTCTGTCATCTCAGTCTTCTGGTTTTCCATTATTTCTCTTAATGCCACCATGCCTTAGGCCTGCCTACACAGTGGATTACAGTATTGGAGTGTGAGCTAGGAGATGCTGACACTGCAAAAATGCCTGGCTGAGGAGGAAATAATTCTGTTATGAATTAATATCCCAGACACAAACAGACCAGAGAAACCACATGGAGCTGACAAGAGATAAATAAAATCATGCTGCTAGAATCACTTGCCTTGCTCTAGAGAGTGCCAAAATGAGAAGGGCTGACATTCCCACTAACATTTCAAGCTTCCAAACATAAATAGAAATAATTTACTATAATTCCTTGTAGACAGACATACACTCACAAAAGCACCAAATGTAGTAGAGCAATTTAACAGATGCCATTTTAAATTAATCCTAAGGCTATAGAGAAAAATAAAAGATGTTGGTTCCATACATACTAGCACAAAGGTGCTAGTATGTACAGCTCTAGTCAAATTGTACATCCTAATGGGATATGGAATTTGATATTATTATCTCAGAACAGTTCAGGTTGTTGCTTATATTTCTATCAATTCCAAATTAACTCTAATGACAGAAGAGAATTTATGTATCTGTAACATAATACATTTTTTATTTTCCAAAAAATGACAGCCTGGGCTTCATCATCCAATGAAAAACAGCAAAGCTACACCAAAGGTGAGATCCAGCTGGGCATCTGGGAACGTTTCACAGAACCAGAGAGTCACAGAATGATTTGGGTTGGAAGGGACCCTAAAAATCATCTAGTTTCAAACTCCCTGCCATGGGTAGGGACACCTTTCACTAGCAGGTTGCTCAAAGCTCCATCCAACCTCACCTTGAACTCTTCAAATAATGGGATATGCACAGCTTCTCTGGGCAACCTACTCCAGTGTCTCACCACCCTCATCACAAAACAATTCCTCCTTCTATCCAATCACTTTCAGTTTAAAAGTGTTGACCTTTCTCATGTCATTAAAGACCTTGCTAAAGTCTCTCTCCATGTTTCGTATTATCCACCATCAGTACTTTGCTGATGGTGCTGTTCCAGCGCAGGCAATTCAAACATGTAATAGGCACAAATGCATAAATACTGAAAGGCTTCTATAGACTCTCCCCAGAGCCTTCTCCAGGCTGAAAAACCCCAACTCTCTCAGCCTGTCTTCACAGGAGAGGTGCTACGGCCCTCTGATCAACTTTGTAACTCTTCCCTGGACCTGCTCTAACAGGTCCATGTCTGTCTTTTACCAGAGCCCCAGAGCTGGACACAGTATTCCAGATGGGATGGCAGGAGAATGGAGTAAAGGAACAGAATTAACTTCCTCAACCTGCTGGCCAAACTTTTTTTGATGCAGCCCACAGTAAGACTGGCTTTCTGGGATGCATGTGCACATTGTTGGGTCATGCTTTTTGGTAATGCAAGCATTTTTTGGATAAAGCAAGAAAGGAAACCCAGAGATTTTCCCCACATTTTTATTTATAAAAAATGTCTAGCTTAAGAGCCACTGACAGCAAAAAACTTAATAAAGAACTAAATACAGACATGTTTCACACAAGCAACGGTGCTAAGGAACTGTTTGCATCACTTGAAGCAGGTTAAGACTATTAAGACTTTATTGCTGCCAAGTATGGCAGATAGATTTGTTATTTCCCCAAGAACTTGTTATAGGGTCTCATGGTAAAGATGTTTTTACATTCTCTAGTCATTGGTTAGTAGGTAAGAAGTATTTGCCTAAAATCACTAATAGATTATACATGTCACCTATACGGCAGCAGCTTAAATGTCTGATTTTATAAATAGTCTATAGCTTAAAGATGACTAGTTCTCCTCATCCTCAGTACTTAAGGGCCTGAACTTGATCTCAGCTTCTTGGTTGTGCCTACTTTTAACAAGCCAGTGAATGCTCTGCCAAGTCTTTCTACAGCTGCCTGAAAAAATTATGAATTAGTCAATTAATTTTATATGCATGCTTAAGTTAGCAAAAAAGATGATTTTCCAATTTTTAATAAATTAAATACTCATTTTTCCCTGAAGCAGAGGCAAAACATTGGTATCAGAAAATTTTCTGATGGAAAATGAAGTCTGAAAACTCAGTTCCAAATTTAGTTTTGAAAAAAAATATCTTCTGTGCTGTATTGTGGACTATCCTGCTACCAGAAAAGATACATTCAGTACATTGTAAAGTTATGTTGGTGACAAGGAGTTATGAAGACAAGAGTTATCCGAACTATATCTCCTATAATCTCATAAACCACCACACTGACCTAGATTTATGCAAGCAGTAATGGAAAACCCTTTTAAAATCCACCATTTTTAAACTATCTTTCCTTAAAAGCCAAAAAAATTAGTGTCCTGTTGAAAATTTCAATTTAGTAGGAAATACAGTTTCTGTAGAAAATTCTTAATTAAAAGTTTAAAAGTTTAAAACTGTAATACAAATTTATGAGGGTTGGTTGGTTGCTTTTTTCCCCTGCTGGGTCTGTCTGGAGTACCAGATTTTGGTCAAACAGCACGCTTGAAGAGCCACAGCATTTTTCACCTCAGTTTAGCTACAGTTGTCTTGACAGCAAACGTCAAGAAAAATCTGCCACAGGGAAATCAGACACATATGCAGAACAAATATGGGGAAGACTTCAGGAATGGCAATGTGCAAACATTTTTAATGACTTACTGCAGGAGTGCTGAAAACTAGTAGTTAAAGAGTTTCAACCCACTGTTGAAACCAGTAACTTTTGTAAATACAGACACGTCACCCAAGTTCCCTGCCACAGTTTCTGCAGATTTAGTGGCTGATAGAAGATATAGCTACCTAAAGGATGCATCTCCTTGTAGCTTAAAAAACTTACATAACTGCTAATTACTTTTATTACTACAAAATTTATTCATTAAGAGATTAGAATTACTTAAAGTTGCTGTGAGGCCTCATTACTTAGGTATCAATAAGAAAACATAAGCAGACCTAAAACAAAAGCCTTGGGGGTTTTTCCACTGCAGTGGTCAAAACGAAGCTAAGTAAAAGCAGAAAATGAGATATTTTGAACATGGACATCCACAAGTATCTACAAGGACATCTGAAGAAGTTCTATTACATGAAACCTGATTTGGATATATTTATACTTTGCTATTTCCATTTCTCCTCTCTTTGCTCTCGGCCTAACATAGTTACCCTCTCCTAGCTCTCAGCGTCTGAAATGGCTTCTCAAGAAGCCTTCTATTCTCACTCTTGTTTTGCAGCTGCTGATGCCAAAATTCTATGTACATAAAGCATGAGTAAGATTCTTAACAATGTGCACAATCACATATAAACCTACCTTTCCTTCTCCTGTTCCCTCTCCTGAATATATAAATCCACAGACAGATGCTGTATTTCTTTTCTTTCTCAGTGGTCCACAGGCAGGAGGATATCCTTGGAATGGCAGTATTTTCAATCAGACTGTCTCTTTCAAAGCCTTCATTACTGAGCAGTAGATAGAATAAAGCCTTAAAGTCCTCCTGCAAAACTTCTGAAGAGAGTACATACCTTGCAAAATCAATGCTTTGTTCTGAAATTCAGTTATCTGATGTGCTTGCACAGAGCGACCCTGGTCTAAGCAGAACTCATCACCAGCTTCACAGAAGACCATACTGTATTCTTACTCTACCACACTCTGAAATATTTCAGTTTATTTCAGATTCAAAATGGTAACAGCAGTACAGTGTTACCCCTGAATTTCACTGCCTAGTACTGTGTTCAAGTAATTTGCTCATGAAAGATTCTTGTGGCCTTAACTGGTTTCATCTGCAGGCATCAAGATCAAACTCTTTAAAATTAATATTCTGATGATATAAGCAGGTGGGGAAAAGCTTTTGGTGTAGATATCTCCACTATGCAAACCACAACAAGTAGGTCACATTTTGATGGCAGACCTTCAATTTAACAAATTAAACAAATTAACAAATAGATTGGAAAACATTTTAAAATGTTTTGAAAAGAAGGAGCAATTCCAAGCTCATGTGGCTTTTGTATATTAAGAATTAGAAATGAGGTTACAAGAGATGAAAAGCAAACAAAATATTCTTTGAGGTGCTGTTTGCAGTGGGAGCATTCCTCCCTGAGTCAAAACAGCACTGTTGTCCAGCAGATTTAATACCTCCATTTTAGTGATGAAGAGACAAGGGATATATAGGAGAGATCATACAATAGAGGAAATATGCAAAAAAAAAATTATTTGCTCTGCTCTGCTCAACTTCATTACTATCTGGGTGTAATAACAATTCTTTTTTCAATGGCGGTAAGCAGAATTATAGCTTTCTTTTGCAAGGTGTCTGGTGCCAGCTAAATTGCTGTTCTAATACATAAGGAGCAATAATAAATTCTAAAGGAGTTACTTTCATATAGATGTAGCAAAGGGAAGAAAAATGCAGACTGGGATGATTTAGAGAATTCATCTATCTAAATCTGAATTTCCTTTTATGGTGTTTTCTTATTTTAATTTTATTTTTATTTTGTATGTCCCAGAAAGTAAATTCTATTTTATATGTATTTCATCATGTGATTCTTCCTTCACTGTAAACTGAAATTTCACCTGGTGATGACCTTGCATGTACAATAATGTCATTAATTCAAGCTGGCCATTGTCCTCCCTGTCCTCATCCTGCTTTTTTTTAAACAAATTATTCCCCACTTCTGTTTCCTGGATACCACTGAAGATAATGCCATTTTTGAGGCTTAAGTAGAACATTTAAGAGAAAAGAAAGTAAACAGCAGCAGAAAGCATACAGAGGATTATAAATTACAAAATTATAAAAGGAGAAACAATATGAACAGAGGGTGTTATTAAATCTGTCTCCTAACACAAATTCTAAGAAATAGACAATATAATTATCAAGAATTTAAAATAAGTATTTTCCAGAGTGCATAATTGAAGCAATAAATGCATATAGTTTGAAAAAAGTGGAATTCTAAATTACTGTAAGAAAACTCATACAACTATAAGTAGCATATGCTAAAGTAGTATTATGTACTACTATACAGGTACAGAATATAGGTCTGAAAGCTATATAAAATAGTATCACCACAGAAATTTTTTTATTGTTTCTGGGTCCCAGTGAAAACAAACATGCAGGAACAGTATTTTATTTATATATATGCTGGCAACAACTGACAAATAATTTATTAATCTTTTAATGTTCCTCCTGGTACAACACAATTTCATCCAAGGACATTTTGGAAAATTCCACAGAGCAACTAACCACTGTTTGTTTGAAGTGCAGACAGTTTCATAACATTTCTTTAACATTTTGTGGTACTGCTGTGCATATTTTAACCGTAGCAAATTATGTCAATAACAAAAGAACTTTTTCTCCCCCAAAGAACAGCAGAACAATAAAGTTCCTCTCAACTTGTAACGGTCTTTGGTGCACAATATCAACAGGAAATCATAACTTCGTGCATATATTAAAAAAAAGATACTTTGACAAAAAATAAACATTGTAAGTAGATAGTAGTCAAAATTAAGTCATCTCAGTTTAGCCCATATTCTTCTCTGCAGTATTGCATCTAGAGAGTCACTGGTTTTCAGATGTCTCATTTCAGTGGTCCACAGAACTTCAGAGAAATGGCACAAAAGGAAATTATTACAACCAGCCTAATGGCCTGGAAGCAATGTGCTGCCTTACTTATCCTGAGACAGAACAAAACTAGCTTTCACTGTATGTGATCAGATACTGTTTCACATCTCTCTACAGAACATCTGTTTGTTTGCAACACAAACAATTTTCAAGGCTGCTGTGCAGAATGGTGCTGTGTTGGATCCTAGACATCAGCTGCCTCCCAGTGGTAGGGAATATAGGAAGTGACTGGAAATAAATTGAAACTGAAAGGCAAGGCTGATCACTACTGATGTCCCAGCTTTCTACTCGGCTCCCACCTTCTATGCTCCTGCAGGGGTACTGGTGCTCACTCCAGTACCAGACTAGGGCCAGGCTGAAACCCCTCACAACTCCCAAATCACATCTGTTGAGGATACTCAGTCCTCAGCATCTCTTTTTTTCTTCTTTACACATTCAATCCTATTTTGCTAAGCAACTTGCTCATACAGATATAGGCTGCACAGGTCCCTCTTGACTAGCTGAAAGCAAGATGAGTCTGTGTTTATTCTCATCCTTTTGAGAAAGCTAGCAGTTAGTCCTAGCTTAGCACAGAGCCTGTTCTTGTGGCTTTGACTTTATGGAACTGTGAAAGAGGTTATATTCCATGACTTTTCCTTTTCCAAGCAAGAACAAATTTTGACCTGACAAGATAAACTGGGCAAAATAATTTTGGAATAGATATAGGTTCTCAACAGAAAAAGGTTTTGATACCCAAGGTCAAAAAATATATACTACATCAGGAGGTAAGTTTTCACTGTGGGTGTCACAATAAGGGCCAGTTCTTCAGGAATAGTAGATCCCACCCATGCTATGGGAGTCCATGATGTGTAAGCACAGCAGGACCAGCCTAAGATCTGGTCTTCTGGAAAATGCAAACAGATGTGGGGAAGCAGAAAGAAAGCCTCCATCAAATAAGTACCAGTAAGGAACAAGACAATCACAGTACTTCTTGAGTATGCCAATTAAAGTGGTCCTGTGATGATAACACAGGCCAGAGCACATCAATAAATTAGGCTATTCTTGTGACACACCTATAGATAGTAATAGATATTTCTTTTTTGCTGCAATATTGACAAGAAGAGACTCAAACTGGTGGCCCTGAGGTGGTCTCAGAAGAGAAGTCAAGACCATAGGAAAAGAGTCCATCGTGTCTATAAGAATTCAGCTGGATTTAATGTGCCAGGTGAGTCATATGAAGTCCTTTAACTATTTGAGTACATAATAAACATTTTAAGTCCCTTCTTCTTTTGAGGTGATGAGCAAATTGATCTGTCTGAAGAATTCATACCTTGTGTGGTCTGCATGCAGCTCTGTAACCTGGATACTCCATTCAAATTTCCTGCCTAACAGTGGTGGAGGTGGTGGCAGAGCCTCTGTTTTTCAGGCTCTACTCCTTCCCCTCTTTGAATCTCTTTTTCCATTTTTCAGGTGGGAAAGCTCACCTCTTGCCAGAAATGAAAAAAAAGGTTTCCTGAATTAACCAAGGTGTCGCATAACCCTCAGTGGTGTGCCTGTCCCTACTCCTTCCCCAAACCTTCCCTCAAGTACTTGTCTCCTGAAAGGCAGGGCAGTGGCCAAACCAAACCAAATGCCCAGAAGTCTGAACAAAATTTCCAATACAAATGGCAACTCACACACAAAGTCAGACTCCAAGGGGGAGCTAACAACACAAAACCAGATTTTAAAACCAGTACAGGCACATCTCTTAGCAGCAAATTTCTTACTATTGAAGAAAATCTGTGGCCTGGAGACTTGAACTACACTTGTTGATCTCCCACAGATATTTTCACTGCCCAGTTATGTATGCTCATTGTTCCTGTGATACAATCATTTCTAGCTAATGAATTAATTGCCTCCAATTAATTGACAGCAGCCTCATACTGTATTACCGAAGGATTACAAGTTAAATATTAATTATGCTTCATTGTGCAGAAGAAATCAAATTAAACATAATCACACTCCATTATGAAATAAGCACACTAGACATTTTCCAGAACAGATGCACACTGTCCAAATTATAGTCACTTCTGATATACTGTAAACAAGCTAGGACTCATTTGTTAAACTGAAAGTATCACACCTCCCACACAGAAATGCCTGACACAAATGTTTAAAGCTTCAAATTTTCACAGACGATAGCAAGGAGAAAACACTCCTATAGGACAAGTATTTCATGCCTGCAGTCTTTAGCAGTCACTGGTATTCCACTGAAAGGAAAACAAAATTCCCAATATAGTTTTTCCTGTACTACATTATTAGTCAAATTGCTTAATTGTCACTGTGAGTTTGGCCTGACATCCTGCAGAACTTCATCCACAACTACAGGCTGCCAGGTACCTAACTCCAAATTGCTAAAAATACAGGTCTGAAAACAATTTAATAGTTTTCAGGGGAAAAATATTATTTTGCAATAAGGGCATCTGAGTTTGAAAAAACATACTGAGAGAAGAAAGCCTAGAGAAGTGGAGTACATCACTCAGGAAAAGGGTGTCTTCATCAGTGTGGCGCCTTGGAAAGCACAGCTCTGTTTTCTCCTCATGTTCTCTGAAACTTCACCTGCTCTGGGAGAGCAAGTGGACTATTTTTGGAGGTAGTGGGAGGAAGAAGGATAAAGGAGAGACAGATATCTCCAGAGCAACATTTTTTTTTCTCTCAAAAGATTGACTTCAAAACATCTGATTGTCAGCTTGCCCAGTGAATGGAAAATTTATTACAGAAGCTGAACCAGATCCTTAGCTGATAGAAGTTTATTTAGCTCCACTGATTTCAGTAACAGGAGAGGTGAGCTCTCAAGGAGCCATGACAGCACCTTTCTCAACAATATTACCTATGGATTTGATTCCTTTAAAAAAGGTACTTTATGCATAAACAGCTGGGTAAAGTTAAAAAAAAGAAATCCCAAAACAACCAACAACACCAAAACAAAACACAATCTATATTTCAAAAAGGCTTCCAATGACTTTTTAGTCATCACTGTTCCACCCTACCAGTTATCACAACCAACCTGAAAAGGTTCATTTCAGCATATGATAAACTTCAAGTGGGTAAGTATTCTCAAAATACTCATGCAGTTGAGTCATCTCAAAAATTCTGATTCAAGAGCCCCACCAACTAGTGGCCAGCTAGCAAACACATACATAATGTGTGGCAACAACCAAATAAAACCCTTTAAACTGATCACATGTGAATGCAAAACCAAATCAATTTTTCACAAGTGATACCTAAAAGAATGTGCAGTGAATTATTTTGCATTATAAGATGCAGTCATGTACATTTTGTTCTGGGGTCCTACAAAATCCGCTGTCATTGACCTGAAAACACTACAAGTTTATTTTTTAAAAAATTGCACATGACACAGAGCTACACTGAAAAGCAGAGGTGCAATTATGTCATCTGTATCATTCACAGATGTGTTCATTCAAATAACATTTTAATATTCAATAAAATAATCCTAATCTGTAAAACAAGATGGATATCATTTGTGAAGACACACTATGAGCATCATTACTGCTAATAAAACACAAGGTCCCAATGCACTATTACCGCCAACGGATAACAACATCCCCGGGAATATTAGCAGAGGAATAGCTATCAAGACTTCAACAATGGTATTCCTTGTCAATATGGAGGTATTTTTGGACAGCATGTGTATTTTCATACTGCTGTTTTGGATTCTGATGCTCTGAAGGAAAACACCAGCAAAAAAAAAAAATACATATAGTAGATAATCAGAGGGCTGTAAATCCTGCCTTACAATGACAGACTTAAGAATTTGTGTCTATCTGATCAAAGCAAAGATTAAGAGGACTTGATTACACTCTACAAGTATTTACATGGGAGATTATCGATAGTAGAGAGCTCTTAAATCCAGCCAAAAAGCAAGTAATATCACTAAATTATGGAAAGATTAAGTTAAATACCAAAATAGAATAAAGGTAGCAATGTTTTATTGTTAAAATCATTAATCTTGGAAATGTCCTGACTCCAGAAGTCTGTGAATTATATACAACATAAACTCATAGAATTTATGATGGCAAAGAGAGATGCCTCCCATGCACCTAAGTTCTTAAACCAGAAATTTTTTTTTGAGAATAGTATTAGACAAAAAGATTTCTGACATTCTGGTATAAGTGAACAAAAATCAAGAAGACCTTAATTTCATCTGCACTTCTGTAAACTTTTACAAATTCATTGTGTTTATATTATATAAGTATAGCTAAAATTTATTGTCTGACATCCTATTCCTGCTCAGGTAGTCCTTGGGACTCAGGCGCATGTTTCTGAAAACACAGGTACACATTACTAGCAGTACTGAAACACTGCTTTCCAAGACCTCAAATTTTCTACATGTTCTCCAGTAGGAGCAGAACTGTTGACATTCTTTCTGTGAAGTAATATAATTTAGTTAAGTAATGGGGGGGCCGCTAACTGGAGGTCATAATACTGTCACCAGGCTTCATGGAAGATTTACATCAACATGCATACAGGCATGTCAAAAAGTAGTACATTCACACATCACAATCAGATTATTGGTGACAATTTTTCAGGCTATACTGCTACAAGTTTAAATGTATTCTTCTTCAGCTCTCACATGGGACCTGCAGTCTATTACAAGATGTTGCTTTACATACGCTGCAGACACTTCACTGTCATTTAGCAGTCTGACAACAAAACCAAAATTATACTAGTGACATGCAATAAAAATGTGTTACCTACAGGATGTGGAAAAACAAAACCATAATATGTGTACGCTTGTGGTGATAAACAGTACAAGAATTGCAAATGTAAGGATGGATACTGAACTAATTTAAGGATTTGAATGTTTAATGTGTTCCACGACATGTGCATGTGTATGTGTGGGTGTCAGAGAAACTGACAGGAGCAGATTTATACTGCCAAGCTTTCCAATGTTTCCTTCTTTGGATATTTATAACAAGACGCCACTCTTTAGGGTCAGGGTACTGATAGCTTATTTAGCTAATATTTGCAACTGTAGAGAAAACATTTGATTGAAAATATTCAGTCCAGTGTCTGTTATGTGCTGTATGAGTGAATGAATGAAGACAGACTGAATGAAACCAGCACCTTTGTCTTTAGTACAGATTTGTTAACAGGAGGATTTGGACAGAACTAGAATATACAGTGTACCCCAAAAAATGTACCATGTTATCTCTGCTGTACCATCAAAAAACCTTCAAAACACCTTTCTGTTTTCACTTTCTTATGTACATGTTTTGCATGTTTCTTAGCAGCATCTTTTAAAGGAAAGAACAAGATTCTATACTGAAAGAGTAGTTAACAGTCTAACAGAAATTAATTTATAAGATTGCTGACAAAACTGAAATATCTTGATGAACCATTCACCAACCTCTGACCTCTCTCTCACATAACACTTTAGCAATTCACCATCTCACTTGGTCTTTTGCAGCTTTGTTACATTTTGCATATGATCCTTCCTATGTGTTTAGCAGCATTGTGAGAATGACAAAATATTCATTCCATCTCTGATGGATATTTAGTTAAGTTTGATACGCAGGCCCTGTACTTGCTGCAGCTCTTAAATAATATATACTGAATCAAAAGCTACTATTCCAAATAAAATAGCAGAGAAACAGAATCCCAAATAGAATTAGACACACAACCAGAATTTCAGATGGGTAAATAAACAGAGGCCAGCATTTTTAACCAGTTTTTCTATTTGTACATCTATATACACTTCTTTCCCCACTTTTTTGCTAAATTTTCTTTCAGTACCAATGCATTTCCAGATTTTTAATATTATCATTCCTTGTGGTATTTGGAAGAGAAACTTCTATCTTTCATGCGATTTCCTCATGAGATTTTTCATGAGATCTTTCATGATGGTATCTGGAAGACAATTACTATCCTTCATGAAATTACTCAGAAGAAACCTCAAAAATGCATCAATTTTGTGTTCAGAGAATGGTAGAAAGGGCACGTTGGAGATGTGATCTGTAACATTCTTCAGTGTGTTTCTTACACAGCTTAATGCAGACATGACATTTTTTAAAATATCTCTTTTATTATGAACAAACATTTGAGAGACACACACAACCAAAGCTGTAGGATATAACAATAATGGCTCTACTTTTTCCAACCGCCTGCCTGTCCCAATATCTCACCCCTGTAAAATGACCAAGGAAAGTATTAGAATAGAGAAACCCTATAGGTGATACCTCCCCATTACAGACTCCCAGATGGGAGGACTTTCTCTGACAATGGTGATAACATTGTGTGTAAAATTCTAGCATATTCTTGTTCCATGAGTTTATTAATTGCTTTTGCATCTACACAGACATCTGCAGTTTTCTGTGTAATGAGTTCCACAGCATGTGTTTTATATCATTTAATATAGTCTAAATTTTATAGCAGGATAAACAGTTTAATTAGTCAATTCTCTCTGTACCATCCATGAATTTATAGACCTTTTCACAGACTTTAGTCTACTTCACAGCTTGTAATATAGAAGGCATTCCTTTGACCATCCTTACTGCACTACTTTATGCAATTTTGAGCTCTCTGTACTATTTTCTGAAGGGGGAGAAGAACCATGTATATTATTCAAGATGCAGGAGCATTAGTGGTATGAGGAGCTGCCCAATAATTTCTGTTTTGTTCTAAATGCAATTCCTAGTTCTCTGCTCTTTTTCTAGTAATTCTTTACATTCTCTTCCTTGCCCTCTGCTCACCTTTGGACAGACAGTTTTTATACAACTACCTATATTAGCTCTGAGCCCTGTGTCCTGAGAGGGAATATCCTGTCACCTGCCATTTTGTCATCTACTAACTCAGTATTGCGAAATCCTTCTGTATCTCTGCAGTGAGCTTTCATTTTTGCTACACTGAATAACTCGGGACCATCAAAACCTTCGCCATTCTGCTCCTTTCCAGTACCAGACACCAAGAAATGCAAACATCAAAACAGATCACTTTAAGGCAGTCCAAATAGTACATTTTCATTTTAGAACTATCTGGAACCTGTCAGGATAATGGATTTTTAATGAGTTTAGTAGTTTAGGCCACTTTTAGTTATTATAATGCAGCAATCAGGAAAAAAAAAAAGTATTGCATATAGTAAACCAGGGGGGGAAAGAAGCAAAACAAAGAAACAGCTCCTATTGAACACCAGATGCCTGCAGTAGGGAACAAGATAATCTCCCATAACTGTAAACAGCTTCAAAAGGCCTTAGTAAACACTGTGAGAAACTCATGGATGAAGGAAACACAATTATGTGTGAAAAAACCCTATCGAACAGGAATATGTTAAATCCAAAAGTGACTACTACCTCTACAATTCTTTACTGGTATGGAGAGTATAGAGGAGTCAAACATCCTTCCCTGAGCTTTGCACCCCTCCTACACAAATCTTATTGCTATCTCCTTCCCATGCTCTTGCAACACAGTCATCTACTGGGCACTGAAGACACTTGATTTGCACTAATTTCAGTATTTGTTTATCATATATTAAAGCAAGTTACAGGAAGTCAACTACTGTGCTCTGCCTCCACGGCACTCACCTATGGAGCCTACAAGTTTCATTATTCTCCTATCTTCCAACTCTTTCCTGTAGCTCCAGGAGTAGCTCATGCCATGCAATGTGTACAGCAGTATACAGATGACACTCATTCTCCTTCAGCACATAGGCACTTTTGTTACAGACATCAGCAGAGGTTTAAACTAGAAGTCCCTCTGGCCATAAAAAAAAAACAAAAGAAAGGAATGTAGTAGAGCAGTGCAAGGTGTATCCCGGTATTCATCAACTGTTTGATGGGCACTGACAGAAGCACTGAGAATGCCAGGTGCCCCAAACACCTTTCAGTACATCCTTCAGGCCCCAGTGTGTGTTACCAACAGAGGACAGGCATCTCTGGTGGAGGATATTTGAGTTCTGCCAAACTCAATATTCAGAACAAGGTGATATTTAATAGCTCCCAATATAAAGGCAGTTGGACTGGATAAGGGGTAAATAGCATCTACCCAGACAAAGCTCAGTGGATTGAGAAGCAGGCTCATTCCTAGGAGTGGGTGAAGGGAACTCTTTCACCTGAATCGATGGCTGCAGCATAGTGAGAACTCTGTGACTGGGCACTCATACCCACATAAATGCCACCTACACACAAGACAGGAAACTGGATACACACTATCTCTTCTAATTTTATTATTAAAAATACAGCCTGACAATCAATCCCTGTGTGTCTTCATTTACCTGAGAAAGACTTTTATCATTATAAATAAGACTTGGATCCATCCTCCCTTTCAAGCCATCTGACTATAATGCACAAACAAGGAAAGAACAAGGTGCAAAAGAAGGTATTTCTCTACCTTTCGTCTTATAAAACCTAGATAAAAAGTACATTGTCAGTAATGACACAGAATTATTACAGGGATGAAAACTGCTTGCTGGGTTAAAAGATTATCAAATAATAAAATCAATTTTAAGGTTTCATTACATGTACATGAAATTACAGTTTGAGTAGTCACAAAAAATAGCTGCAGAGCAATAACTCTCTTGGTTCACATTAATTTTCCTAAATAATAAAGAAAAAACAATTCTTTGTGGACTTCTGGGATTATACAAAATTACACTTATGAAATACGTGTTTTGCAGAATGAACTGCTGGGAGGACTTGTATTTAAAACATGCACTGTACTGAATCCCTGAGTTGTTACTCTTGTTTTGATCTTTATATCAGAAGACAGAGGGAAGCCAAACAAGTTTCCTGTTGGACAGAGAAAGGTACAAGAGAGAAATCAAGCCATTGTATGTTAAATTGCCTCAAACATACCTTAGAATTGACAAAGCATTAATATAGAGGGCCTTAAGACTCTGGATTTTAATGAGAGGAATCAATTATCCTCTCATCAATTATCAGGGTAGTTTCCCTGTAATCTAAGGATTTGAGCAGCTCAACCTCATTTTTTTCATACCTCAATAAATGTTCATTTTTTTTTTGTGGTTTATTATACAATTTTCTCTTTGAAATTAAAGAACAACCTAACTGATAAAAATCAGACAGCTTCAATTAAAACTACTGAAGGCTAAGATGGTATAAAATCTTACAAATTGTGAATTTAATATACTTAGTGCTGCAACCATTTGTTTAAGTCAGCACAGTGGGTTCCAATTAACATTTTTAAAAGTACACTTTCTGCAATAGTATCAGAGAAGTAGAACAACTATTGGTAGAGTGACAGAAATTCAATATCAATATTTAATGTTTGCAAGCCTACTGGAAATTCAGATGTTCTACAGGATATACTCAGTGCTGCTGTAAAGGTGCAGATACACATTTTTCAATGACACTGGAAAAAACAAGTCCAAATACCAGAAATAGGCTCAACCATAACCAGCCTGAAAAGGAAAAAACTTACTCCCTAAGGACAGAAAACACTTTATCTTTGCCTTCACCATGCATTCAAGTCACCAATAAACCCAAGACCAATAACTGGCTCAGCTGTTACCTATACTGTCATCTCCCTGCATAAAACAGAGACAAAAGAGAAGACTTGAGTAATGGTGCAGCTGCAACACCCAGCATGAAACTAATCCCAGCTGAACTGCACAACTGATAACAGTTACCAGCACACATCCAATTAGGTGGGATTAATAAATTATTCCATCAAATAGATGGTGCAATTAAATAACACAGTTAACTGGTACGTGATTTACGTAGATAAAAACATTCAGACATGTCAGATGTAAACTTTGCATTAATGCACCTTATATATACCCATTTTGCATCCTGATGAAGTATTAAGCCAAGAACTCTGGAATTTTGAAAAATAATGTTATACGTCCTTTGATTTTCAACATTTTGATCCAGAAAACAAAAGCTAGTGCTCTGAGTCATTAATTTTAAATTTCATCACAGCCTTACATATCTCAATACACTTTTCTGTAGACATTTGAAAACACATTTTGTAAAGATTACTTATTTTCTCCATTAGCTGTGCACGTATCACTTACGCAACAGAGATTACCTTGTGATTTAGAGTGGATTATCTGACACCTGAATGATTAATTCATAGCAGTTCAGCTATGGACAGGCTTGGTGTACTTTACTCACATAAGAACCAATTCACAGTAGGTTGTTTTACGGGCTTAAATGAGGTCACAGGAGAGCTAAGGCATTCCTCAAGGAAATTGATGCAACAAAATCTGACTTTAAATCCAGCCTTGTGTGTTCAGAAGTTGCCATTCTCAGTAAGTCAAAGTCTGGAACCTTTCTTTGTTAAGATTTCCAAGAGATACATCTCACACTTGAAATATTGCTAATTCTGTGTGAAGGAACTAAGCAGGTTACAGAAAATTATTAGTGTTTTACTTATTTTCCCAACATTCAGACTAACGACCAAACAAACTCAAAAAGCAATATTTTATGTACTGCACTGTTTTCCTCCTCAGGGAAGCAACTTAAGACATATAAAGCAATATTTCACCTGTCACTTATTTACACACATAAAGATTTTAGTGTAACACATGAATATCAACTTCCTTAAAAATTATTTATCAATTAGACAACTGTGAAGAATGAATAGAATATTTCAGCATCTGAAAATGTGCAGATGGTACTGTAAATAACCATATAGTTCATAGTCAATATATTCTTTTGTGGGACTTCAATAATATTCAGTTCTGTATATTTTTGTCTCTTCCTTCAAAAGTTCAGGAAAGACAAACATCATTTTTACAGTGATTTTGATGTGTTCTACATATGACAAAAAACATGAGGGGTAAGTTTAAAGCTATTGTTAATTTCAAATTACAGTTTATGTCTGGTAAATAAATCAGGTCTCGTTAAACAGCAGATTACAAATGTTTAGCCACACTGCCCTCTAGCTGTCCTAATTCTTATTTTACAATTTCAGTGTAGTTTTCATGGAAGCAAAAAATCTCTGCATGAACCACCAGCTAGAGAGGTACAGATATTGCCAGCTGTGCTCCATCTACTCAGTTTTCCTTATCAGGATGACCCACCCACCCCATTCCTAAAAAAGTCTTTCTCTAACATCCAATGAACAAGATATATTTTTCATATTGCATTTCCCAGCCTGAAAAGATCAGGAAACTAGTCTGAAGAAAAGAGAAACAGACTCAAAATTTTCACTGGGACCGAAAAAACCTCAGCAGAAAGAATGGGTTTCTACCTTTCACTTCTTTTTACCTCTGTGTGCAATCCATATTGATTGTTTTGAATTTGAAGCACCAATAGAGAGCAGCACATTTGGACACACCTGAAAAGGTGGGCTGTTAGATGAAAGCATGGAGGCCAGGCTCCCTTCTCAGGTGACACCAGTCATACACCAGTGCCTTGCAAACAGATAAGATCCAGCTTCTCATGTATTTTCCTAATCCAGCTGGTTTAGGGAACTGGGTCACTTTTCAAAGGCTGTGTCTTCCAGAAACACTCTCTGATGGATACTTGATATTCTCTTCCTTCTTCCTTTTCTTGAGACTAGACTTTGCCCACTTCAGACCTCTTAAACCATACTGAAACCTGATCCAACTAAAACCTGATATATTCAGTGTCTTAAATACACCTTCACAATTTTATTCTCTGATTTATTATCTGACAAGATGCACTCAGCTTCTTTCTTAACCTTTAACAGACAAGACGACTTACATACAAGAATTTTTTAACCACAGTCACTTTTGTTTCAAAAAAACACCAAGAAATTGCAGACCTTCACAAAATAAGCATATATTTAAACTACTTTGCAATGAATCATCTTCAACAGTGTGCTCCCAGTCCCTCAGTAATCCTGAAGTCTGGGCAGTGCTTTGGACACAGCGAAGTTCCTTCCTTGGCTTTCTTTTTCCATGGAAGGTGAGAAGAAGGAGTGAAATTGGAAAACTTAGGTTAAGAATCACAGAGGTCCTAAAATAGCCTACTGCAATTTTAATGTATAAATCCTGAGAATAACTCCGTGATAAACAATTTTTAATAGCCATTTTCACTCTCATTTTAAATGAAAAGCAGCTGAGAACATTCAATTCTTTGCAATGTTCAGAGCTACAGAATTCAAGACATATCTCTGACATTGTGTACTATTTACTCTGACATTGTGTACTATTTAATGCTTATGTTGCATTTATGGAGCTGCAACATAAGGCAAAGCAGAACTAGGAGAACCTGGATCTTAACATCCACTGTGTGGAAATACCCTGGTGTAAGCCCTGTCTCCTGGACACAGGATGATGCACTCAGCAATAGATTAAGAAACAACGTTTTCCTCAACCCTGCCAATATGAGAACTGAACATTTATTCTACAGTTCCTTGAGAAGGCAGATTGTTCTTACTTGAAAAAGTTCAATACTTGAAAACTGAAAACTGAAATAACTAAAAAGATCAGGGTTTCTGACTCACAAGAACTGACCATAGGCTTGTGATTGTGTTATAATCAGCTTATAGAATTTTGGTCTCCCCTTATTGTAATGGGTGGTTTTTTCTTCATTTTTCCTATGCTAATTCCATTCACCTTTTTGTATGCATATAT
Source organism: Rhabdornis inornatus (assembly GCA_013397075.1). Taxonomy (NCBI): domain Eukaryota; kingdom Metazoa; phylum Chordata; class Aves; order Passeriformes; family Rhabdornithidae; genus Rhabdornis; species Rhabdornis inornatus. The sequence goes on along the minus strand of VWZS01003954.1, from coordinate 713,889 downwards.
GGAAATAGTTTCAGCATGGAATGCTCCTAGTAGGTAAATGTTGTGAGAAAACCATTCTGAAAAAGACTAAAGGATATCTTTGTGACCCCAAGTGCTACATATGACCAGAGATTAAGAAGAGTATTTTCAGCCCTGGAAAATTTCAGGCTTTTGTGATATGTTTCTGAAGTCTCTAATCTGGCATTTCTTTTTTGCTGTTGTTTTTGTTTAGTCCCAAGCCAGTCTTGCAAGCCTCAGTACTAAGCCCAAGAAGCACAGCACACGCAGGTCACTCAGAGCTGGTGTCACAGTCACAGCTGCAAGTTTCTGCCTCTGCTGTCACACTGCTCGAGGAGGGACTTGCCACCCAGGGAGGCCCAGGGAGTGCACACAGGACTAGCCTTCATTCCTCTAGGACAAGAACTAAAGCCCTCTGCAAGTTCCCTCACTGTACTTCATACAGAGCAAGGCGTCGTCCTCCTGCTACTGCAGAGTACTAAAGGAATATTCCTTTTATCCTCACATGCATTTTAAGGCTAGAAAAAGGTTCTTTTGATTCTATTATCATTTCTTCATCTCTGTAGGACTAATTGTAGGTGTCAAATGCTGCTGTTACCTAGCACCAGTTTATGTTCTCAGTTACCATTATGTGTTAGATAGACTTGAGGTATTACAATGGGTCACCTGAAAGAAGCAGAACCTATTGTGCATCTTGACTCTACTTTTCAGAGCATGTGTCACTGAAAGTCATTTTATCGCAATTCATTTTACAGGTTGATTCCATTTAGATAGGTTCTAACCATGTAATTTTCAATGTTTCACTGTAATTTTTACAATCAGCAGTGCTCTCTATCACAGTCATGCTGATTCTCTTACAGTACAAATGTCTCTAAAAATAAATTCCTAACCTATGCTTTCCTAGGTGAGCACTGGTAAGTGGCAAAACATTTTGAACCTATACTTAGAGATTTTATGTAAGAAATCTTAGCATGGAGAGTTTTGGATTGGAAAATGTTTGTATCCTAAGTTACATTAACTTTTTTTGCATGCCTATATGAATACCACTTCAGCATGCAAATTTGGAATTCTTGCACTCAGCTATTTTTAAGTTCTTTCATTCCCAAAATGGTGAATTGCATTAAAAGTTTTACATACTTAAAAAAAAGGAGAAAAGCTCTTTAGATAACTACAGCCAGTGATGCATTTAAGGAAAGTTATATGTCTATAGAATTAAAAGAGTATATTTTCATTTTTTTCAGAAACAGCAATATAGCACTATTCCTCTCAATCTACACATATATGTATGTGTGTATATATATATATATACACGTACCAATTTTAAAAAAAACAACTTACAAACTAAAATATATTGTCCATTCCTTTTTTCACAGAATACTCCTACAGAACGGACAAGAATGGATGTAACTGCATTTTGTGTAAATAATACTGAAACTTTCATGCTAATTTTAAAGCTTTAACGCCAAATTTAATTGAAGAATGATAACATTGAGAAAGCTTTTGGCACATTAATTATAAAAAAGCACTTTTCTTTAATTTAGCAATTTTTTCTGCCATCTGGTACCATCATAAGTAGTTATCTGCACATTATTCAAAATGATTTTTGAATTCTTGAATTTTAGACAGTTTGTTCACTTTTTTACAGTAAGCATTCAATGTTTTATTGAAAATACCTGCTTCAATTTGCTGTAACTGGTGCTTTGGTTACTTATTTGAATGTGAAGTTCCTTTGGGCAATAAAACTACAGAATAAGCAGTTCTGGCACAAAAAAAACCAAACCAAACCAAACCAAACAAAAAAAAGAATGGCAACAATTCCTCATACACTGTTACTGCACAGTAAATAAAAACATTTGCTTCAATACCTATAGACAAGTGTAGTAGGGAAATGCTTAAAATGTGTAATGCTGTGAAAAACACTGAAGACATTCTAAGACACTATTTCTTGTTAACATGCAAAAGAAAGTGGAGGGCTGCAGCTACTAGCAAGCAAAAGAATATGGGATCATCCAGTGGGTATTCTAACTAAAGAACTCAAGATTTGACACAAAGACTCACAGAGAGAAAAAACCAGCAATCTGAGTAATCAAATAGAAAAATATAAATAAAGCAAGAAATCCTTTAAGGTACTGAGTACTTTTGTAGATTAAATTTTCTTTAACAAATCTCAAAAATTTCTCCTCCCTCCACAAATTTACTGTCTTCTTTCCTGCTGGGGCCTAGTATGAAGGTTTCTCCATACTTATATAACATATGAATATTGCTAAAAGAAGACTAAGGATTCAAGTCCAATTCCATAGTGAAAATACTGCTAGTTTAACTTTACATTAACTTAGGTATCAGATAAAATAATGCAAGTAGTAGGAATTAGATACAGTTGCTCTACCACCTTAATTTGTGGCCTTTACTATCTGGTAACTATTTACAATCATGTCATTCACAGAGATTAAAACACTTGGATATTTTTAACCATCTTTCTCTCACTAGAATATATCCAAGGGTTTTCTAGAAGCTCAAAAACTGTTTGTAGCTTCCATTTTATAACCAAAATGTTAGAATTCATAAGCCTGGGTGAAAAAAAACCCAGAAGACTTTCATAAAAGAAAAAAAAACCATATTTTCTAGTTTGGAAAAAGGTAGTCAATTTTTAATTGGCATGAAACATTTATAACTTTATATGTACAAGCACATTTCATTTCTTAGTCTGCTGATTTGCAGAGGTATGAACATATTAATGAAGAGGTGTCACCTCCAAGTGATATCCTGATTTAAAAAAACCTGCATTAACCCCACAGGTTAATCACTAAAGCACTGTTTTATTTACATCACACTTAGAGATTCTCCTTAAGAAGATCTAGAAAACAGGCAATTGTTGAAAAATGCAGGTAAATATTTTTTTAATTGACTACTTTTTTGTTACAGTTGTGTTTTTAGGGTGATTGATGGTTACACCATCAATAAAGCAATAGGGAGACATGCATTATCACTTGCTGAATTCAGACATTTCTATAAAAATGTCTGTGCAGTGATTTTTCAAGATGACAATAAGATGTGTCATACAAATGCATGTACTTTGGGGAGGGAAGCAATCTTAAATGTTTTAAATAAACTCAAGTCACATTTTCTCGGAAAGCAAACCTGGTTTTCTATTTTCTTCCATTATCCCTTGTACTACTGAATCGTGAAGAAAACAGATACTTCAAATTGCCCTCTCTAGTAAGAGCAGGTTAACTACTAGCACTAGGGTCATAATTTGGCATGAATTATGTCAAATGCTCAATTTAATTCACACAAGCAGTCACCTCCAAACACAAGGCAGTTGTATCCAGGACTGTCAGAAGGGCAGAGACCATCATCCTGTGTTACCCCATGGGAGCTGAAAGCACAACGTGGGCCAAATTTGTCTGAATCACATCAGCTGCTGCAGCTGCTGCCAGGGGAGACCAAACCCTGCAAAATTTCTTCCTGCACTTTCCAATTCTTTCTCTTCCCTGCCATAGCTTTCATGTTGAGCAGTCTCCATCACAACTGCAGCCTCCCCTCCAGCAGCCTAGCAGGGCTGGGAAGCAGGCTGCCTCCCCATCTGCTACCACCACCTACCCCGCTGCTGGCAGGCGTGCTGGGGACAGCTGGGCTCTTCTCCCCAGTTCTGTTCTGACGACAGGAAAGAGAATACAGCAGCAGTACCTAGAGCAAGCAAATGGCTCACTAGGGTGGCAGCTGGGCTACAGTATTTTCTGTTCCAGGTACTTGATATCTCCAGGGTTTTCAGCCAAAAGGAAGAAGGATAAAAAGTGTCAAGAAGCCTTTTCTTCTTAAAAACCTCATTTTTATATAAGTTTTATTAGATTTCTATTTTTAAAACAGTGTTTATGTCAATGTCCTCCTGTAAGCTAAAAGCAAACAAGACAGTAATGAACCAGCTCCTCAGCTAATGGAAATTGGCAGTAGGTCCTCTCAGAAGATAAACCTCAATTTTAGGTTTCCCTGGCAAAGGGAAAACCTCTTAGAAGTGCAGACTACAGCTTTAAAGATTTTCTTGCTCAAGGAGAGATGATCAAAGAAATTATATCCTGTACAAGAAGAAACTATGCTTTACTCAGACCATTCCGAAAGGACTATATCCTAACAGGCCTCAGGAGGTGTCTTTGGACCTTTTACACAGAGATATTACCCACCGATGTGGTCTTACCTCATGAGTTGCAAATGCAGGGCAACCCACTAACTTGTTCCCCAGATTGTTTTTCTCTCTGGAACTCAGTAGTCTGGGTTAGGGAAAAGTATTTTTCAGTCTTCAGGGGAGTCAACTTGTGTTACCTGTGCCTTAAATTGAGTAGTTTTTTCACTTTAAATTAGCATAATACTAAAAAAAAAGAATAAAAAGCAAATACAAAATAGGTACTAGCGCCAGCAATTAACATTTGCATAAGGTTTAACAACATTGTACTGTGATCAATTTACCTAGTCATTTTCCCCTAGCTTTAGAAAGGATTTTTATTTGAAAGAAGGAAAGGGGAATCAGTCTATAAAGCCCTAAGACATTCCCATAGTCACATCAGTCTCACTATGGCAACACCACAGGACAGCTAGGACACAGCCTCAGAGCTACTTGTCCCTCTGTCTTGGGTTTGAGCGAGACCCCTCTTGTTGGAAAAGATAAGGATTTGACAGGAAGGTCTCACAGATATGTATGTATAACACAAAGATCTTTGAATGTAGAATCTGAAGAAGGAATAGAAATGATAGCAAGTTTTGATATAGAAAAAAAATTGCTGAGCCAGTCTTACTGGATAACTAAGAAGGCCAAAGGTATGTTACTATGTGAGTTGGAAGGGGCTTTTATGACTCTGAGCAAAGGATAAATCCACCTCAAACAAAAGATGTTCTTACTAAGCAAAAATATATCACCAGGCAAACAAAAATGCCATGGTGCAAGAAGAATGAAAGATTTCAAAATTTTCCATTGTGAGAAAACTGAAAAACGACTTTTAGCTTAAACTGTAACATACTAAATTTCTGGGACTGGAAAATAGTAACGAATATGGTAATGTAAGTAGTTATGATAGGCTATAGGTAATAGTAAAGGCATTGATTGGTTGTCATGTTTTAAGATGCTCTGCATTGTAATCAGAACTAGAGATGGCTTCAGACGAACCTACAGCTGTGGCTGAAAAAGCTGTGGGCTGGGCTCTTGTCACCCACAACCCGTGAATTGCTGTATCATTTGGATACAATAAACAGCATTTTAAAGAGCCGCCTGGAGCCCTGCATCCCTCATTTTGGCTCTTACATCCTCTGGTGCTGGATATGCCTTTGTTTCTCCCATGCTTCTCCCATCGTAGCCTCCAGCATCCTTTGTATTTGCTGTTCACAGCGTACAGGTCTGGCTGTGCTCAGCACTTGCAGTTCTTCCCTTTGGCATCGCTTATCAGTGACAACCTTCTTGAAACCAGAGTCATTGATTTTGGGAAAAAGGAAGAAATCTTTTAGAGGAAGGGGGGTTACAACACTGCTCCAACTATAATTCTTACCTAAACATTCACAAGCATCTGAGACTAATTCAATCAGCCCACATGAAAAGTACCTAACTCCCAAGCTGTGTCTTCTGCCTGTATATTGACAAAGAACTCCTTCCAAAACTGATGTGTGTCACTTGAAATTCTGTGGTTTGGCCTTTGCCTGTAAGCTATCTAAAAGAGTTTATGGGAAAATAATTTGGCTTTTAATTTTTTTTCTCACTGTTTGGTGTTCTCCACAAATTCCTACTAATTTCAGTCATTCTGTCAAAGTGATTAACATTGCTCTCACCCTGACTGACCAGCATTATGAGAGAGCAAATTATGCCACAAGAGTTTTGGCAGCCTTTGAGACTAACAACCAGCAGGTACTCCTGAGATAGCTTTATGGATAAAACAGCTCTTTGGTTACCAGCATCCCTGGGATCTATGATGATTCTATGCCAACTGTTTTGTAATATGCAAGACCTCCTTTGCTCTTTCTCTGTAGAGAGTGTGGTTTGGGGAACGAGTTTCTTGGTTGTTAAAAGGTTTGGGTTTTCAGAGTCATCATCTTGTAATTACACCTAAATTAAGCGTTTTCTATTCTTTGCCATTTCCTGGCTTAGAAGAAGGAAAAGCTTGATGAAGTCTATTTCACAGACAACAGAAACAATATGGGACATTTAGCCAATGGAGAGGTAGCTTTTGACCAGTGGGAGTTAGCTATAAAGGTTAAAACACCATGAACTAGCTTGGAATTTTCAATTACTTTGATTTTCAAGTACTAATCCTGGCTGAAGACACTTTCCAATCACACTGACTTGGAAAATATGGTTTCTATTGCTACTGTGATCTCACTAGACACCTGTGCCTTAGGATCTCAGCTGGGAGGACAACCTGCAATAAAAAGGCAAACTTGGAAAACTCTTACAGACTGCATTCTTAGAGCAATATTTTGCATCCGTAATCTGTATATAACCATAATTAACTTTTTGCCTCTATACACTTTTACATAATGCAAACCTGTCACAGTTTATTCTGTTTAGAAGCTATAAACATTCTAAGAGAGTTCCTGTTTTCCACGTACATTTTGAGAAAAATGACCAAAGTAATAATATCTGAGAACAGCATAGATGTCTTAAAGATTTGGGACCTTTTCTTCCATCAGTTCACAAAAGCTTGACATGTCTAAAGCTCACAGTATAACACTATAATCTTTGCCAAATAATAAACATGACTACGGTATAAATACACAGCTACACCAAATACACACAACGGATACATCAACATAAAGCCCACAAAACATATGGCCAGGTAGATACAGCTATGAAATTATACAGGAGGCCTAATATAGATCCACTGTGGGCCTCACAGTTCTGTAGAAAAGTAACCATGGTTAGGAAAACAAAGGCTTTGTGGTCCCTAAATCTTGCTCTAAAATTATGCTAATGATGACTTACCTTTGACTCTAATGAGCAATCAAACAAACTAAAGCACAGAATCCTGAACAACATGTAGCTTTAAAGCTTTGAGTAAATACACATTTCCAGGGACACAATAATCTGTATCTTGGGGAAAAAGGAAAAGGAGCAGTAACTAATTTGGATAAGGGTAAAGTATTTAATAGAAAGCTATTATTGTGGCTTTTAAATATACAAATATCTGTTTCCTTGTTTGAGCTTGTTAAACAAAATGCAAGCCCTTTTTACAGGCATGTCAGCTACAGATTGTAGTTGGGTCCAAATTCACTAAATCACTCTAACTAAAATGAATTAAAGTTGCATTTTTATTCCTAAGGAATTTCTTCAAGTAATGTAAACTGTATTGAAATTTCACACTTTTTCTGCAAAAGAAATGAGCAGTAAGAGAAGATAAAACTACACCAAAAAAGATGTACTCTCCCCTAGTGCTCAATAAGAATAACCAAAACCTTTGACTGCACATGTAATAAATTCACACCAAACCCTCTCCTGACACATGCAACGCTCAAAGAAGACAACCCCAACAATTTGTATTATGGCTACAGTAATGTGACAATTTGCAGCTAAAGAGAAAGTGGGTTTGTGTCTGTAATTTCAATGACACTTTACAGTGTTGAATAATGAGGCACCTGAACTTCCTTCAGACCACTGAAAATCTCTTCATCTAAGACAAAACAGCTGACATTTGTGAGACAAACAGTCACAACTTTGATTTTTGGATGTCATATGAAAAATACATCATTGTGTTGTAATGTTAAACATCGAAGTATTATTTACTGATGCGGGCTTCCAAAGAAGAAAATGGATTTCCTTTCGGCAATACAGTCTCTACTTAAAGCAATACAGACGGGAAGACTTCAATGTGTGTAGGTATAGACTTGGAATATCTCAGTATGTCAAGGCTACAAAGGTCACATATAAATGACAAAACTATGGGACAGACCCTGCAGAGATCCAGACCTGGAATTCTTTTAAAGAAAGAGACAATAAATAAAGGGCTCTGAATTTGCCTGTGGCACAGAAAAACACAGAAAAAAGTTTGATAGCAAGGATTCCCATACACTTTCACGAGATTTAGCTTCTTAAACTGTGCCCTTTGCTGCCACCACGTGGTTTTGCTGCAAGACACTTTTTGATACAGAAAAATAAAAGTTTTTTCCTTTCATTTATGTTTCAAATACAGCCTTAAATAAATAAGCCATGTTGCTTATCTGTTACACAGCTCAAAATCACTGCTTAATTTCAAGACTCTAAATGACCTAAGATAACAAATAAACACCTAAGTGCCTCACTTTTTAAAAAAGTATTCAATGGTATTTTGATACTCAGTTCTGACTACAAGAACAGTGACCTTATGTATAGTGGATCAGTGCCCTACACTGTGAAGTACCTAAAAGGAAACATCACTGAAAAAAAAATAGTGACTTTAAATTTAAAAAGACACATTCCAATCTGTCACAACATTTTTATTTCAAATAGTTATGCTTTCACCCAGCAGACAGCTATATAATATATATTCAAATACCAGCAACTTGTTCATATAATCATAGAATTGTTAACATTGGAAAAGACCTCCATAATCATCAAATCCAACTCTTAACTGAGAACCAGTGTATTTACCACTGAGTTATATCCCCAAGAGCCACATGTCTTTTGAACACTTCCAGAGACTGTGATTCCACCACTTCCCTGGACAGTCTGTTCCAGTGCTCAACAATTCTTTCAGTGAAGTACATTTTCCTAATATCCAATACACACCACCCTGGCACAGTTTGGGGCCATTCCCTCTCATCCTGTCCATACATGCCTGGGAGAAGAGAGGGACACCCCATCTCGCTACTGCTTCCTTTCAGGTCATTGTAGATGGTGTCTGGGTCTCCCCCAAGTCTCCTTTACTCCAGACTAAAACATCCCAGCACCCTCAGCCACTTCTCTTATGACTCACTCTCAAGACCCTTCACCAGCCTCATTGCCCTTCCCTGGCCATGCTCCAGCACCTCAATGTCTTTCTTGTAATGAGGGGCCCAAAACTGAACACAAAATCCACCTTGTGCTCTTCCCTGCGCAGTCCCTACTGCTACATTTTTTAAAGTGATTTATTCACACTTTTTAGGTATGCTGCACTAAGACACATGTGAAGTGTCTTTAAAAAATACTTTAAAAAAAAAACCAATTTTGGCAACTGTAAAATATACCTTTTTTAGATATGGTTACATGACAGAGCTTTCAATCACAGGTTTCTCAAGCCCTCAAAGGGACTTTTGCTGTAATCAACCATGCTGGCATAATGCAGTATGTATGACTTTCCTACTTGTGTGCCGGAAAGGAATTTTCATTGATGAGACCAAACGTCTAACATAAAGAAACTTTTCAGAATCCCTCTGGTGCCAGCACCCAAGAAAAGGTGATCCAGAGACATTGCAAGGAGAAAACAAAAAAAAAAAAAAAAAACCAGCAGAAAAAGAGAATGTTTTTCACTTAGTCTTGTAGAAAGGAAGGCTTTCATAGCCCGTGTATGGAAAGATGTATAATGTGGGATGCCTGCGTTTCCTAGGAGCCCACAGGCTCAAAGGTCAGTTTCCCTCCACAAACACCATAACCTTCATGCAGGCAAACTCTGACCTTCATCCTGGAAACCAGTACCTGTGATGACAGTGGTTTCAGTAAGGCAATATGATAAAAGATATAGACAGAGCTGTTCTTTTGCTCAGAAGTACAAACCATGAAGCAAATAGCTTTCATTTACTCAGGAAAAAATAATGCACTCCTTGAAGCATTTCATTAAGGCAACATGGAGCACTTCGTTTTGATGATGCTTACCATAGAAACCCTCTTTTCAAAAGCACTACAGATTGTTCTACCCCAACATTGAGAGGACTGATCCAAGAGCTCTGTTTTACTGATGATTTAGGTTCTGTTGTTTGAGACTGAAACTGTTTGTTCCATATCCTTTCCTGCTGGAATGGAGAGACGATGTCTGTAATGAGACCTCAGCCAACTTTGAAAAAAAGCTGTGCAATTCCATACGCACACTATGGTGAACCTCCCAAAAGAATCACAACAAATCCAGAGCTGGGGCATAAGCTCGAGGAAAGGAGAGGCTTCACCCCACAGGAAGCAAGAGGGCACGTTTTCTGACACAGCTATTTTAGTACTAGGCTGTGCCTATTTCCATGGATGCGGATGCTGATAGCCACACAATCTCTTCAGTGCAGCTAATGGAAGCTTGTAACAGATACAGGAAGCAGGAATGTGGACAAGGACAAATTAAATCTGACTTCCAGACATGACTCAGGCTTTCAAAATTCTTAATGCTTTGTCTAACAGCTAGCTGGTTTTAGTTTATGGAACATTAGGAATATCAAATATAAATCTTAACATAATACCAATAATAGTATGACTCCGTAAATAGGGAAGTCAGAAACCTGCAATACTCCCTGCTTCCTCACCCTAATTATCCCACCTGTTACTGAGCACCTATTCGTATTTACCATGTCATTACTGTGATTGTTTCATAAAACAGTCGATGAGTCTGCTGCTTTACCTGCCTGGCTCAAACCAATACATTTAGTCTTCCTGTCACAACCTCATGATTATCCCAGCTGGTCTGAGCTTATGTTCATTCAGTGACAGGCAGTCAGCCTCCTACTCACCTTTTTCTTTATGTCGTATTGTTTACAGGACTTTGCACAGTTTTGTTGACATGCTTAAGATCTGTAACACACCACACCACCACCCATTAAATTGCTCATCATCAGTCTGTTCATATGGTTCTGATATTCTGAACAACAAGGAATTTAATTATTTGCATTGTTCTTCAACTCATAAATACTTTGGATTTCTTATTCCTTGCTGGGAAGTCTTTAGATGCTCTATCTTGCCTTTCATAAACAACACTGCTGCGGGTTTTTTGTCCAATGAATTCATTTTGTACATATCAGATGACTAATAATAGAGGCTTTCTCAGGAAAATCAACACATGAAAATGGCATTAATTTTGAGATAATAGGAGAAAACAGGTCTTAAGACAGAAATTTAATATGAAGAGCTCCATTTAAAATAAATCCATATATAAAAGATGGCTGTTCTTCCCTCAGCCAAACACAATTTTGCTCTGTCAGAGCACCTTATGGGAAAAAAAAGTTAATATTCTAAACAAACTGGATCAGCAAATATTATTGTACATAAGCAAAACAGAACTATACTACCCATTTAATACCTATGAGCTTCCTCAAATTTAGATGTTGCAATTACTTTTAACTCTGAACTTCCTCCCCTGGCACAATAGTAATGCTTAATCTTATAAACCACTCAGCTGTAACTTCAAATCTGTTTAGCTATAATTAAAAAAAAAAAAAAAAAAAAATAACGTTCGTTACTACCATGATTTAACAGTTGCTAACATTAGTCTGGAACTCCATTTTTTATAACTAATATTTTTATCCTCTTGGCTAATTAACCAATTAAATAACTATTCCACCTGAATTCAGAAAGCAGAGGGAGGAATTAAAAAGTTTACAGTAAAGTATATTCTAGAGCAAAATAGACAAAAATAAACTCTGGAACCTACCTCATATTCCCTGCCATAATGAGGAACAGGTTATAAATGTGAGAAAATATGAAAAGGAAGAGGATGGTACTGAAGAACATCGTCATCCAAGACCCATGGTCCTCTCGAAACATTTTCAGACGGAGCAACTGACCTATGGTACAAAAATTGTGAGAAGTATTTTAGTCAGCCGGTAAATACATGTTTACATTGTAATAAAACCAAAATATAGTACTAAACTGTATTTCTTCCTACATCCAAATATTCCACCGTGTGTGAAGAGGACAGACACAGCATCATGCAGATGAACTACTCTTCTGTAGTTCAGCATGAAGATACTATTGCTACAAAATTACAAATTACTTACAATCCAAAAGGGGAAAAAAATTCAATAATAATGTATTATTAGCAATATTTTTAAGAGATGATGAAAAAGACCACAGGCCATAACAATGCATTTCAAATGCTAAAAAAGGTTAGTGATTCATACATAATTTTCCTTTTTCCTGTCTAAGACAGCTTTTCATGTCTAAGACAGTGTGAAGTATTCGAGGTATGTCCACTGACAATTATTTACTTCCCTAATTTAATTTGGAAATCAAATTATGAGTCTGTGTAGAATCTTGTACTGTACGTTTTTCTTAGACCTAATCACTTTAATTATATGATATGGTATTATACTTTATTCTGCAAATACCTTTTTTCAGAGAATACCAGTGTGTCTTGCCACTTGAAAAGAAGCTCTGCTTACTCTCGCCACTGGTGTTAGGAGAAACCTCTATGATATTTTTGATAAAAACATATTTTTCCTGGGCTAGGTTTTCTTCTCTGTCATCTCTTACCTTTAGAGAATTGTTTAGAATATTGAAAACCTCACCATACAAGAGATGGGAATTTGCTTTTGCAAAGCTGAGAGTGCCACAGCAGAAGCCAAGAGGCAGTAAAGGAAGACAATGGATAATTCAAGCAGCAAGGTGTAGGACAGCATCTAACAAGGAGACAGTGCAGTCTGATGCTAGAAGATGTCATAACAGGGAGAACAGAAGTAATATGAGGAGCTGGACAGGAAGTGTCAAGAGAAGTGATATAGCAGACTGAGAAGTGAAATGGTCTGAGATGGAGGCAATTTCTCTGAGCTGGTTGTTGAACTACCAAGTCCACATTTAGCATTGATTAGTGCTGGACACAGGGGGAAGCTATAAAGTGGGAGAAAATAATAAAAAATTTGAAGTGCTCATTTAGGCAGACAGGAAGATCCAGGACTGGTGTTTGCTGCTGAAGATGGAGATGCAGGTTTGGGGGAAGAAGACTTGAAGACCTGGAGCAGACATGGGCTATGGGCTGAACAGGTAGGATGTGAGCTTTGGATTAAGCATTGGAGGATGGGAGTTCTTTGACAAAGCTGAGACTTTGGAATGATGTGGGAACCATGAGGCAGGAGAAGTGACAGGTATGTATAGGGTGGCTGAATGAAGCTCTACGATGGGACAAGAGCAACATAGGTCCACAGACCAGTCCAGCAGTAGGGCAGCAACAAGGATTCTGTGAGTGAAGAAAGGTGAGGAAAGGGAAAGTGCAAATGCACATATACATGCTCCAAGCCCCTGTACTCTTCTATGCTTTCATTGCTGGAAAGCGTGACAACCCCAGGCCTAGCTAGACTGAGGATGTCCCATATATCCTTCCCTAAAGAGCAAGCAGAGGCTGCTATGGCAATAGCATATTATCCTGACTTACTGAGAGGAGGGGCCTAATGATAAAAGATACTTCCCTTGCAGTTTGATACCTACTCTCTGAACAGCTGCCATTTGTCAGAATAAGATTGTCAGACCACTCTTTCCTTCCCTTTCTCAACCTTCATAACAACAGAACAAACATACAAGAAACTGCTTCGATTAATTCCTAACTCAAACAGTTCCTTCTTCCGTTTACTTTGGAGTGAGAAGCTTCCTCTTGTTAGGCTATAGGGATTTTTTTCACAAGAAAGTAGAAAACAGTCTTCTCGTGGTTTTATTTTCACGATTCTGCATCCGCCCGGTATCTGCAGTCGTGGCACTCCTCCCAACTCCACAGCCTTCCCAAAGCTGTACTTGTGGGTCA
>VWZS01003954.1:665467-699905 GCA_013397075.1 Rhabdornis inornatus | reverse complement strand
TCAATAATCAAACCAGCTTCCAATTGGTCACTATCAACTCCCAGGGGAGTACTCACAGAGAAAACTCTTCTTTGAGTTTTTCCTTTCTAGATCAAACTACGACACCATTGCATATGGAATATTACCAACACCTTGGATAATAAATAGTACTCGCAAAATAGAGTTGTGACTTCAGGAGGTCCAGATTAATGGAGAGAAAAAACACAGCCTGGAATCTAGACTTCTGGAAAACAGATAACTCCAACTTTTCTAAAACAGGTAAGAGAAAGATTTAATAAATATTCATTGCGCCTGTACTCCCCAAAGCAATGCTTTTTCCTATGTAGTTAATATACACTGATTAATACCTACAAATATGCGTAAATGTCATATTCTTACAAGAATATTTTCATAAACACTGTCTTCAGTAGGCAAATTCTTCCACTTCAATTTTCCTTCTACTGTAGCTTGTGTTTGCCATATAGGACTCAATTAACTCTCAAGCAGGGTTCATCAACATAATTTTTAATGAAAGAAATAGTACTTTAATGACAATACTGATATATAAAAATTAAAAGAATTGGATATTAGCACAATCTTCTTACCTAACTGCATACAAATGCTGCAGATATTACTTATTGTTCCCACCATACCAGTATGTATAATATGCTAAATGCAGTTAAACTAAAATTAGTTAAATGATCCACCTAATGCTCGCATTGCTTTATATATCCTTTCATGTCAATTCAGTTGAAATAAAAATGGATTGCATCAGATGATTACCTAACAGGTAAGTTGTTAAAGTAAAAATTGCAAATAATGATTGTTATTTTTTATAACGAGACCTAGGACTCTGTATAATGCTTTTTTTTAATAAAATGAGCTAAAAAGTTAGACTTTGAAAGCACACATAACAGAAATATTATGGAGTGTGAATGGTCAGAAATTTGGAAAACCTATCTAGTAATTGGAATAGACTTGTACTAGCTTAAAATACAATTCCAAACAGCCCAACAAATTCTCAGAGTAATTCCAGAAAAATAAAACAGTTCATGTAAAATTAGGGCTTCTACTATAAAGAATACCAAACAAAAAGTAGCAAGGGGCAAAGAGAGTAGATGAGGAATAATATTACATAAAAGATTTTGACTTGTCTAAACTTTCTTTTTGTTTGTTTTTTTACTTCAGGAAAAATTAGTTGCTTATTATGAACTTGTTAAAAATGTAAAATAAACCCTGACAGGTATGACAGAGAAGAACATGGTTATTAGGATATATTTACATATAAAAAATTATATACTTTAAAAATCCCAAATAAATGTGTTAAGCCTAATTGACCTTTGCAAATGCAATTTAAATGCCATATGAATGACCACCAGTTATAAACTGTGAATTAACTATATAGAAAAATCAATCAAGATTCTGCTATCATAGTGTTTCCTAGCTCCACCAGAAGTTTCCTCAAAATGTAATTTTTTACTGGAAACAGGTCTTCTATCTGCTCCAAGGCTTTGGAGACCACATCAATGGTACTAAGGGAACATAGGGTAGCAGAGCATTTAGAATCCTGCAGTAACCAGCCAGGATTTTTTTCAGTCCAAGAGAAAACACAACTTAATAGGCAGATACAAAAAATCGAGTCAAACAGGTCACTTTTCTAAAAACTAAAGCTTGTCTAGTATCTTTAGATCCACAGCCCATAAGATGGTTTCACTCATTACACTGCAGAAGCAGAACCAAGAGAAACAGCAAGTTCTTACCTATGCATTTAGCATGATTTCTTGTTTTAATTATGAGTGGTGGAAACCATAAACTTCAACAATTTTCTGAGCATATCTGTAATATTCTAATACTAAGCTCTTCATTGAATCAGATGTATTCCTTTAATTCTGGGCATCCCATCAAGGGATTGCTCTTTCTGCCCACTTAGTGCTCAAGGTCATCTTCATCAATGACTGAAACTGTTCAACTGAAAAATTAACCTCAATAAATGGGAAGTATTTTTTAACCTTGAAAACCAATTCTACTTTCATAAAAGTTTCCTGGTGTGGTTTTAGTCAGCACAAACAACATATGCACACTATAATGGCATGGTGCCGCTGCTTATTCCACCCCAATATGCATGTGTGTTGGCTGGCTTTGCTTAAGAATACATGGACTTAGAAGTGAATGCTGTAATGTTCAGAAAAAGAAAGTTTTCTTAAAATACAGATGCAAAATTTTGGATTTGAACTGTGCTAGTCATATCCTGTAACTTGAGTGATTCCGTTGGAGCTAAGACAGAAGACTTGCTATTGTCTGATTTAAAAACATGTCACTTCTGAAAATTATTACAGCACATATCTTCTGGACACCAGGGTAGCTCCAATGGCTTCAGCATAGAGCAGGGCATGCTACCTGTCTTCCTGTATGCAGTCAGACTGCATCCTTGATTGCATAAGGACTTAAATTCTTCTGATGGAAGACCAGGAGATCGTGGAATAGCACCAAGCTGGGGGTCAGACGCCTTGTGTTTTCCTCTTGCTTATTAAGTTAACTCAGGAAAAGTTCTTTTTATCTCTGCACCTGCTCCTCTGCGTCCACCCCTGTAAGTGACTCATTTCAATTGCAAAGCACAGTTTCAAGAATCTAGTCTTATTTACGATCTCTAAGCTCTACTACAATACGAAGAATTAACAGGAGACAGGAAAAACATTTTAGAAAATTCAGATAGGATCCCAAGTTAGGCATGGGAGAAATACCTACACAAACAGACATTTTTTCTAATGACCCTCTGAGCTCCAAATGCACATTACACAGCTGGGCAGCTCCATCTCCTCCAGCTACAAAACCAACTTCATACAGCTCAGCCCTGAGTGCAGCCCAGTAAACTGAAGGTGATGAAGGAGATAAGGGATTTTGTTTCGTTCAAGTCTGTGACTGCCCTAACACAGTTGTAAGGCTGCACATGCAGACTTTATCTGCCCAACTTAGAGCAAAGCAGAGCAGGTGGCACAGCTGTTGGCCTCCATCTATTCAGACCTACCTACAGCCCTCGGCCAGAAGCTTAGTAAGATCAGGAACCTGGCATCACAATTCCCTTGCGCAGCTATGGCCATACTGTTTGTAGCCAGTTTAGGACTTATTTATACTCCAAACACAACTTGGAATCAAGTGTCTGGTGCCTTCATTTGTAAGTACTGAAAAGGAAGGCAGAGAGGTAGGAAATGCCATTTAATTCCAAGAACACACAAACTCTAGCCAAGAGGATTTTAAGAAAATATAAATTTCCTATACCTACTCAAACCACTTTTAATTGAACATATCATAAGAAAATGTTACTTAGCTATGTTTCACATTTTAAAGAATTTACAGAGTTATCTTATAAATTTCAGCAGAAGAAAATAATTACACAGTTTGCATCATTTTTTGTATTCACAAAGGCTAAGGAGCAGGGAACGTATAGCTACCTTAGGTTAAAGTCCAGTGTTTCAATACTTTAAAAAATATGTATATAGAAATAACATTCCCCACCTGTGAAATACATTGTGAGAAGAACAGATGGTTTTCTATCTACATAATTTTCTGAAAGTCATTTGACTGCCTTTGTTGCTGAGCTTCTAGGGCAACCACTTTCCTTCCTAGTTTTGTTGAGTACAGTCTAAACCAGCTTTTTGTCAGGTAACTGAGTGGACTATAAATTTGCAAAGCACAATAACGCAGTCTTTATTTAGGAGGTCTTCACTGCAGCTTCTGTTTGTTATATGTTGATCCATGTATGTGAACATACCTTTGGAAAAGTCTTATTGTATTAAGCTTGACATGAAAGCAAAGCATTACATTAGGAAAAAAACCACTACTGCCAACTTAATGGTTGAAGATGTTTCAAAATTTTCAGTGAATCAATAACAATGTGAAAAGGTCCTTTCTTCCACTCAAAGTGTGGCCTGTACTGATGAAAATTTTATTCTGTCATCCTAGCAAGCACTGTAGTGGACTCTGATTTACAAATTGCTGTTTGGATGATCCTCATACGAAGCTTCTACTTGGACAGACCTCACAGTTTGGCATCGTTTGGAAATTTTCTAGAAACATAGCAAGCTGCAATTGGTGACAGCTCATTCTGACAGAATATTTCAGCCTTTGGTTTTATTAAGAGTAAAAAAATCATTAGAATTAAGCATAAGACTTGACAAGCATTAAAAACTTGCTTTGAAAAATACACTGCAGATCTATATTCTATGTATTCCACAATGGGAATTGATACAAAGTAGACCATGAAGTTAGACAAAAAGAATATTCTCTAACCCTACCAAAGCACAATCTTTTAATCCTGGGACAAATATTTACAAAAGAAAATCAACAAAAAGGGTCAAAACAAGCACATTGTCTAGCACTTCAGATTGAAAAGTTTCTGTGGCCTTCACTAAAAGCAGAATTTCATCCTCCTTTGTCCTGATGCTGTTTTCTTGATCTCAGCCACAGCTCACTGCACAGCTACCCCACATGAAACTTGCCCCTAGGCCCCATATGGATGCTCAAGGCAATCAAAGCAATGATGGAATGCGCATGGGCAATTACTGTCCTCCTGTCACCTCTCCTGCTTTTTCCAAAGATAGATACAAACACATTAGTGGCCAAGGGACACTGCTCCCACTTGAAAATGTACACTTTTTAAATCGCATCCATCATACACTACAGTAAATAATAGAGAGAAAAGTATATAAAGCTTTGCATATAAGCTCATGAAGATCTGCTTGTGTGGGTGTTGTAGAGTAAGCTGTGTTACCTGCTTGGAGTTTACATTTTTTTCAGATAGAGAGGAGAGTTTGTACATTATACTATGTTCTGAAATCTTTTACCATTTCAAACACTTAATTTAACTTATTATTTTTGAATTTTAAATGCAACGTATCCAACTCAATTTTTATTTTAAAGGCTGTTGGTCTCTCTTTTCCCTTCAGGTGTATTCCATGGACAGATGATGAATGGCACATGCATTATTTTCATTTGCAACAGAAATCCTAAGCTGGAGTGGTACTGTTATTTGCTTATTCTGGTTTGCCTTTTCACTTTATTAACAGGATTTCTAGGCAATATACTTGCACTGCGACATTATGTTTACTGCATGAAAACATGGACTACCAATACCATATTTCTCTTTAATTTGGCACTGTGTGACTTTACTTGGATTCTCATGGCACCTTTTTGGCACCTTTTTCAGTATATTATAATATCAAGAAGTTTGCTGTCTATTTCAGTCAAGTGTTTTATCAGATCATAGAACTATTTTTTAGTATTAATATCTACAGAAGTGTGATAACACTCATCAGTTTTGACAGATACATAGGTGCTGTTCATCCCATCAGTTCACTGACATGGTGGGACAAAGAAAAGGCTGTGTTCTGCACCGTTGCGGTATGGATCTTCATAGTGATTGCATCACTGCCTGAGGTTTACTGCACAGTTGCAGCTAGAAGACAGCACAACATCATAAATTACCTGGATAGCACCGAACAACCATTACAATTTGCCATGCCATTCACATTCTCCAAAATTGTATTGAGATTCCTAATTCCAGTCACAGTCATCTTTACATGCTGTATGTTGACTCTCAAAGCATTACTACAATTCAGTAATCGTCAGCAAAGAAGGAACAGACTTGTTAGGCCTCTGTTACTGATTTCAGCTGCAATTATTGTGTTTGCTATTTCTGTCATACCTTACCATGTTATGATGATGGTGATAGTAATTTACAGTATTAATTGTCAACCACCCTGTGCGAATATAAGCACGTTAAGTGCCATTTACAAAGTCACAAAGATCATCTGCGGCATCAACAGTTGCCTTGACCCAATCATTTTTACAATAGCAAATAAAACATTCTGTCAAAGAATTAGAATTATAAAATGTCATCCCAAATGCCAGTACTCGTGTCGTCTGACATAAAGGGTAAGGGACATCATCCTGTCCCTGAGGACAATGACTTAAACACCAGTCTACAAAGACTTGCATCTCCAACTGCTCATTTGGCTTTGTGTCATCAGACCCATTTCATCTTTGGTCTCCCATTTGTACAGATATCTCTTGAATAAGCAAGAATACACAGAAATGCAGAGTAAGATTTAACATGACAAGAAACACTAGCAGCTCCTAGCTTAACAGAATTGGCATTTTAAATATTGTTGTCATACCCTAATTTATTGTGAAATAATACTTCTATCTGTATGTACATGCAACATGGAATAAAAAAATGACAAAAAGTTCTAAGTAGCTCCTTTAATTCTGGGTAGAGAAAAATAGAGCAAGATTAAGAGCAGTCAGTGCTGAGAAGCCTCCTTATAGTTACTGTTAATTATTTCTTCATCTGTTTTTAAGTGCTTCTGTGATTGTGATTGTGCAATTAATAACTGTCAGAATGCTTACAGCTGAACTGCTTGAGCATTTGCGGAGAGGCTTTCTACAAGTACTTCATTTTAATGCTGCTTGCACTAGAATTCCAGTGGCAGTGGAGCCTCATTAACCCAGGAAAGTGCAGCACATTTCCAAAAACAAACAAACAAAAAATAAATAGTAAAATAAAGTCCCTGAGGACAGTCAGAGCCACAGTGAATCTGCTCATGAAATAAACAAGCATGGACTAGAGAGCTGTGCTAAGTCTTCTCCCAGGCAGCAGGGGCTCCCCCCAACCTCGGGCAACTACAGATGTTTCTTATTAGTGCTCTGCTTCAGGCGAGCCCCTGTTCTGCCTTGAACTCTGAACTTCTCTGCAGGGAGAAATCTGTGCTGGAAAAACTCTGAAATAAAAAGGTGGCTGAGCTGCAAGAAGGGTAAGAGATGCCACCACACAGAATGCTTCTTCTCTTGTTCTTTTGGGGTCTTAGAATCACAGTTTCAGGACAGTCCAAGATAATTAGACTACAATACATTTTAGTCATTCAACCAGCACAACAGTCATCAGAACATCCACCTTCAAGAGTCATTAAATATGTGTTTCTTCATCACATTGTATGGGCAAAATGATCATGTTCCAATAATCAGCCACCTACTGACTTGTTTTCTTGCCAATTCCACACATTACCTTGTTAATTATGAAAGCCCATGTATCAGTGAGCACATTAACTTTACTTTCAAAGTTACTGATGATGAAGTAGATTTTAATATACTTTGTACAGTCTTAATTCTTTAATTTCCACAGTTTTAATATAATTTTCTCCTTGTACGTATTAGAAAATTATACCTACATGGGTATTCAATCTCTCTTGTTCTATGTTTCAATTGTATTGTCTAAATATATACATATAATATCTAGAAAAAAAATTTTTAAAAATTGTCTGTAACAAGAAAAGAATCTGGTCCTGATAATCTGAAACACTTTACAGGTGTTGGGATGTACTACTACACTCACAAAATCCCACAGAAAAATTGTATGCCCGTATGTGTACTTACCTCATTGTAAGTACTGCTTCTTTCCTTTGATATTTCTCAATATTTCAATTTTTCATACTTTAAAAGAAAAATATTTTTTAATTGTGTATTGTAAAGATGCCTCCATGTCTGTTTACATCTATTGTCTGTGTCCACAATTTCTATAAAGCTCATTAATTATCTATCAATAAAACCATTTATAACAGAGGTCCCAAGATGCTCACACAAATAAGAGAAAAAGGGGAGAAAAAGAGAAGAAACAACCTCATGCTTCTAAAAAGATTAGTCTCAACCAACCCGGAATAATGAAGAGCAGAAGGAAAAATAACAGATAAGGGCATTGCTACAAAACACATCTGTGCCACAGTGCCTCTGTTGGCTGCTCTCCTAGCTTGGACATCTCACACACCATGCCTTTGTCCTGGGCTGAGTCTAAAAGCACAGCATAATCTTTAAAAAGAACATCCTTCCATCTCTTACCCTAAACTATTCCTGTTTCTCATGATACTCAGCTATGAATATACTCTAGTAGCTGATAAGGGTTCTAGAAATTTGTTTTCCTGGTTATAAATGATTATATAATCAATTAAACATACTTTTAAAAAGCATTTTTGTTCAACTAGGCTGATCTAATGCTAATGTTGCCCTGATTGAAACCAAAAGTTTTCTGCAAAGTAAGAGTTAAAAGGCACAAGACATCTGTTCATATTTACTTGCTTGTATTTTTACTTTGAAGTACATGCTCCTAAAATGTTGTATTATAATATTACCTGGATAGAATGACACAAACAAATGAAATTAAATGTTTATTCCATTTTGCTACAATTAGTGAACAATAAACTAAACAGCCAAGAGCCAAAGTAAGCATCTTCTACTATGACAAGCATGTTGCAACATTGGTTTCTCAGAGATCTTTGTTTGGATTAAATCTGAGGACGTGGTATCCAGTTAAATACCTAACTATTATGAGTTTGAACACATTATTGTAATAATTTATTAGCCTACAAAACTGACTGCAAGGTCTAGGTAGATTTTGTGTACCTTACAAAGATATTCTAACATCTTCCTAACATATTCAATGAACACAAGATAGACCATGGCCTGAAAGATTTGACCTTTTATGCACGTGCTCAGCTGCTGTCAGAGAAACAACTTTCTCATTTACTATTGTACATTCAGCATTGTTATGTAAGCAAAAATTGTTAAACCAAAAATCTCTAAATTGAAGAGATAAATTTTGCTACAAATTTCCCAAAGTTGCTAAGGAAAGCAATCTTTATATTCTCTATTTTTCTTTGTAATACTTTCATCTCAGAGAGAAACTACTGAAATGTTTACTTATTAAGACAGCTTAAGAGCTTATTTTTTTTAAATAAAAATGTTCAGACGTTCCTAAAAGTTTGGTTTCTCTTCAATATATAAAAATGAATGTATTCTGATATCAAAGTTTTTATTTGCCATGCCTCAGAATCACCTCACTTGGCAAAAAACTGTAACAATACCACAATTATATTAAAATACTTCACTATTCTACATTGCTTTCATCTGTGGAAGTCAAATCTCTTTAGGCAGGAGAAAAAAATATGCCTAGACTGATTCTACTGCTGAAGGAACCACAGCAGAGGCAGGTGATATGGTCCTTCATCTGCCTTGTAAAGAAATGTAGCTTCTCGGCTCCTGCTTTAGAGAGACATCCAATTCTCTGAGTGGCCAAGTCTCCCTGTGCTCTGCCTTGAGCAGGCAATCAGGAGATGATGGGATGTGCTGGCCTCCCTGGGGGACCTATCAAATCTACAGCCCTCCCAAGTTCTCTTCTCAGGACTTCTCCCAGCTTGGCACTTACCGGCTCAGTCCCTTCCACTTCACATGACTCAGCACAGACGGGGCCTCCTCCAGCTGGGAAAGGTGAACCTTAATCAGGGAGCACTGCAGCTCTCAGCTTTTGCAGTCTAAGATAAAATGCAGCCTAATGTCACAAAAGGTAACAGTCAAGGACTCAGCTACTGACCCAGCTAGAAAACTGATGTCCTCACACAGAACATTGTGTGCTAAGACAAAGGGAGCTTAGGATCTCCGGTTTCCCACCAGTTCAACCAACACTGGTCAGGAGACTGATGTCCACAGACAAATGTCTTTCCACTGGGCTTCTTGTGCAGCCTGTCTTACGTGATTTTGGTGGTCTCAAGGGCCGTATCTGAACTAGAAACTGCAGGTGAAATGCATAACACTCTACCTTCTTTAGAGAAAGAAATGCCATTTTAGAAATGCCACATAGCCTTTAAAGATTTCTTGCTATTTCTCAAAGTAGAAAAGAATAGAATTGTTCAAAAGAAAGCACATTCATTTTTTAATACTAAAACAAGAACAGGAGGATGGACTTTTGCTGCTGCAAGGAAAGAGCTGACATTTTCTTTCCTTTGTGGATTACCCAAAGGCAAGAAAGAGCCGGGTGGTGATGGTCAGTGCCATCTGCCATACCAAACATTGTAGGGGGAGTCCTGAAGGCACCACATCTCTGATTTATGTTAATGTCATTGCTATTACCTTGAAGCAATATTTCAGGCTGCTGATTTGGAAGAGTTGTAAAATGCAGATAATGTGGGAAGATGTAAAGCTATGCCAGAATTAGTGTGTAGGCAGGCTTAATTCTGAATTTTTCTGTGCCTCTCAATTTCCATTATAAAGATTTAGCCTATAATTTTAATTTTAGACTTTACTATTACTGATGATATTACTTCAGGTTTAGACAATTGTGCTGATGCAGATAAAAGGAAACCTGTAAAAATAGATATTGATTTCCTGTAATGTTTTAGAACATTTTTTAGCAGGGAACTAACTGAAAACCCTGCATTAGCAACAGAAAATGCTAACGCATTTGTTCTTGAGGTGTAGATGTTTTAATTCTATATGATTCAATCCCAGGTTGCAAAACTAATGTGAAAAAAAAAATTCTCTTTTAAAATGGCCTCACTGCATAATATTAAAAAAATGTTAGTTAAAGGGCATGTAAGTATTTAATTATATTTTTTGCACTCTTTATTCTTTTACAATTGTTAGCATTTTTAAGAAACCTGGGGTTTTAACTGCCAAATGTATGTAAGCAATTTCATGATTCTCCTTATTTTTTAAAATTTTACAGCTGGAATGTTTTATCACCATATATGTCGTGCCCCCAGAAACTACATTTTCCTTCTTTGAATTCTTTGGAATCCAAACTTCATAGTAGATAAAAGAAACATAGCAGTATTTATAGCCTGTATAATGCTGATGCTGACCTCTGTAGGGAAGTGCTGAAATCTCTGTTCTTCAATACCAGTTTGATGATGCTCCACAACAACTTGTCAAAATAATCAGGGTTTTTTCTATACTGTTTGTTCTTTTCTCCTGAAGCCAATTTACAAGCTTATTTTTAATAGTAAATAGAATTGCCTACAATGTATCTACTACACAGGCCTTTAAAATAAACATTTATAAAGAATTTTGAGTCAGAAAATGAAGTATGAGTTTTATTTTTTGTCTTCAATAAATATTTGCAACTCTGCCATCTATTATGAAGACTGTGACCAGATCTCACATTGGACAAACAGGCACTCCAGTGGTTACTGAGCATGTCTGTGTTTCCAGTGCAAAACAAAGTGGAGAACTGGTTTTATGGGACTGAGAGGAAGCATATTCCAGTGACAAAAAAGACGCTCTCTAGCACACAGTGGAATACAGGGGTATGCACATAGACCTGAGCCTTTCCAGACTCGGCGAAAACTGGTCTTTTGTAAGCTATACATTACTCATACAGATATACAACTGGCAGCTGTATATGCATCCAGATCAACACTTGTCTGAGCACCGAAAAGGGATACAATCAGTTAATGCAGTTCTATGTCAGAACTAGTATGTGCTTCAATCTGCACAGATTTACACAGGAATGCTGATTATTATTCTGCCAGACTTGGACCAGTCTTGTGGTTAGCAGTTGTACTTCTTACAAGTGACTGCGTAGCACTTGCAATATTTTCTAGAAAATTGTTCCTGTGGTTACAGAAGTGGTTGACAACCCCAAAACTCCATTAACTTTGTCTTACTACCCCTTTGCCCTCCTAGCATGGGATAGAGGATGCCAAATTACTACTTCAACAAACCTATTCTATAATGGCATCACCAAAACAAATGATACAAAATTAGCTTTCATGTGGATTTTTTCAAATCTTTGCAAGACTTATTTCAGTTTTGGGCTGAAGTTTCCAAATGCTGAAAAATTTCTTCAGAAAAAAACAGGTCAAGTTCCCTATTTTGATAACTCAGGAATATATTTAAAATGTTTATAGAGTCAAAATTGAATAGCTATGTCTTCTTTTAATCACCTGAAAATCTGAGTTTTTGTACTTGACATTTTTCACTCAACTGAAAAATTCAGAGAAATGTAATGAAAATCTAAGTATGAATATGTTTCGTATAGTTAGCTTCCACCAATGCACAAATATCCTGCAATGATAAAATATTAAGCATTGCTTATTAATCTTTATTTGCCTTTCTAGAAATAGCACATCATTCATTTGTATTATGTACACGATATAATCATGTCCAAAAAGGATTATCCAGTAGATACAGATTGAAAGAGACCACAGATGAGACTAAACTGTCATAGCTCCTATATTTAGTAGTAATTTAGGAAAGACTGAATTTTAAATCATTTGATACTATATTATTTGCAAAAGTAACCAGGGCAAATAATATATTTCAAGATCTATGTTTACTAGGAATACTCTAGTTGGAGAAATTGTGTTATAATAATCAGTGAAACTGAACAAAGTAATATTTCCATGGCAAATTTCCTTTGGAGCTGGTGTATAATGAAGACAAATTTTCATTACTAAGAAAGCAAAACGGTGGATAGGTTACAAGTAGAACATACAAAAGTACTCTTTTAAGATAACTGTATAAAAAGCTAGTAAACTGTTAGGTCAGCAGGGAGAAGGGGAGGAGCAGAAAATTTTGTAATTGAAAAATGTTTTAATTTTTTCCAATATATGCTTGTTTTTTTCCTTAATTTTTAAATTAATTATGAATTTAATCATAAAAATAGTGTACAGAAATATGCATTGGTATTCTTTATCTAGCATATTTTGCTCTCCTTATTTGCAGAACTAGCTGCCATGTTCACTCGAGACCACTAGAAGGTGCTCCTCTGTTGAAAGATAATTATTTCTGTCTGAATTGCTGTTAAAAGCTAATTTTCTTCCAATAACTGTGGTTCTGGCCAGTTGTTTACACAGATTGTAATTGTAGTCGCTATCCCTGCTATAAAACAGCTGGACCTTGTCTGCTATTACCATTATCACAGCATGAAAATAACAGATCTGTTATCACTCATTTTCTAATAAATCGAAATCCCATCTGAGCAGGATTCTAATTAGTTTCACTGGAAGGTGAAGCATGGAAATTGTGGTGGAACTAACAAACTACATGTTTTGTAAAGTTAGGAATCACAGAATCATTTAGCTTGCAAAATAATTTTATGATATTTGAGTCCAATTTTACACCTAACACCACCAAACCCATTCCTGGAGTAAATTAAGGCAGAATGCATCCCTAATAGAATTTGAACATTTGTCTGAAGTCTGAAGGAGACCCAACATTAAAAAGGAAAAAACCAAAAAACACAAACAAACAAACAAAAACAAAAACAACCAACAAAAACACAAAAACAAAACAAACAAACAAAAACTAAGACAAACATACAAACATAAGCATATGATCTACACCAATTCCACAGCACCAAAAGTACTGGGATATCAAACTGCATCTAAAAGTACAAGGATCAAGAATTCATCTTTTATACACAGCCTTAGATGAGCCTCAACCAAGTTCTGACTTCGTTTGATACCCAGAGTGGCATTGTGATAACCTCTGGGTACACACAGGCTGCCTTGGTAGCCCTTACCCCTGCAGAGACCCCTGACTGCCCGCGTTTGCTCTGGTGCGTGCCCCAGCAAGGCAAGCAGAAACACAGTCTCAAGAGACGTTTGCTTTTTATCTGCAGCCTAAGAGATGGAAATCTGTAGACCTCTCCAAGAGAGTAGCACTGCTGTTTTACTATCTGAATTTAGACAAGTCATACAAAAATGACTCTTCTTAATTTAGCTAAAAACTGCTCCACCTTTGGCTGCCACAGAGATAAGGCTCATGGGATATAAGCTCCAAACCACTTCAAAGTAATCTCAGCTGGAACCTATCAAGGATAACATGAAGCAAAGTAGTAGGCATGGAGAAAACTGTTTGTAAATACTTTTTTATTTGCTGCATGAAAGTGACACAAAATTGAATGTTGTGCTAAGCCCTGAATTCCCCAGATCAGGAACTCCACATAAAATATCAGGACATTCCACATAAAATATTAGTTTTCAGTTCCTCCTCCTTTTTCGAGCACATTACACCGTCAGGTGTGAATTAACACATCCATATTTTTGGTCACTTGCATCTATGAACATAGATTAGCAAAAGAGCCATGATATTTGTGAGGTTTTGTTATTTAAAACTGTAGTCTTTCAATTTTTAGGCCTTTTACTCAAGTAAGCTAAAATTAAATATTGTTGTTGCTGTGACTCTCTAGGAATGTTTTTCTCCATCTTGCCTTGTCTCTTTACTCCCTCACTAATTATTTTTCTAATATTTTTTCATTATTTGTTTAGCATGTTTGACTTTACCTGAATCTTTTACAGATTTATTTTCTTATTTGCTTTACTACTAAACAAAAGTGTGCTTCATAGTAGACAGACATTGCATCAGTGTCCCAGAAATAGAAAACAATATTTAGCAATGTACGTAAGTGAGCATACTAAGCCCTGCACAGCTGGCCATTTCAAAAGATCATACCCCAGTGCTGCAGACGAAAGCTGAATTCTAGGCTCTGCTGCTACCTCTACTCAGATATCCAGCTTGCTGCTGTGAGACTCCTTTCTCACATAAAGACAGCAGGAATGGTGTGAATCCTAAGAGCAGGAGAGTTTTTGCTGTTCCTGCTATCCCCTGGCATGAGTTACTCAACGGGGAAAGGGGCATTGCCCTTTCTGATGAAAAGAGAAAAAGAAGAAGGCAGAAAATTCTGTTTTCCAGCATCTGAAATTAGGGCATGTGCCTCTCATGTCTCAGCAATCGTATTTAGAAACCCTGCATTTCTGCCCTACCTGTGTCATAGGGAAAAATTACTGATCCCCCCTCCTTGAAAGTCACTCTGGTTAGTGAATACATTTACAAATTCTTTTACTTTTGCCATATGTAAAATATCTATGAGAAATGTACACACCACACCTACTATTTGATAAACAGTTCTTATATCCTGATAATGTATTCAATTTTTTTTAAGGATGAGAATATACTGAGGGGTTTTTATTCTAGAATTTAAAAAAAAACCCATACATATATAAAACTTTATAAGACAGGTGCACAGGCTGGGGGAGTGCACAGGCTGGATTCTACTTGGGGTCCCAGCAGAATCACACAGAGACAAATGTTTGTTTGTAGGTGAAGGAGCTCTGATAGTCTGAGGGGACCTTCAAAAGGACACAGCATGACCAAGAAAATCATGTTCTCCTGGGGACTCTCCACCAGGCACATGGCAAGGTGATGTTCCACACTAATATCCTCTCCATCTCCTCCTTGTATGGGATAATGAGATATGAAATTTGCCCCAGCAGTAGGTTGCACCTGCACTGTGCCCATCAGGATGCATCTACTAAGAATAAGCTTACTTCTATTTCTGGAAATTGGGGAATGGAGACATATCATTCCCCAAGTGGCAGGCATCATTCCATAATCACTCCTGGCTTCAAACACATAGAAAAATCTGAAAGCCATGTCAAAAAGATCAAAACAAAGATTTGACACATCAATATGAAGTAGCAATGAACTTATTTTTAATTTTCAGTCATTGGGTGCTAAATATTATCTAGAGCTTTCCCATTATGGAAAATCTGACACACGTAGCTCTTCTTGCACTCTTATGCTACTGCTTGGGGAGTGGGATATGCAACTCCAGTAGAATCAAAGCTTTCATCGAAGAGAGAATTGTCTTTTTGTAGCTATTGCCTGTATCTCTCCAATTAAACTCCATAATTTACTACCCAAAGACTGATTCCACAACTAAGGCTAAGTGCAGACAACAGCGGTCTTCTCACTGACTGTGAAAAGAGGAAGCAGTGAGATGTTATGGCTCTTCTAAAAATAAGAGTAAGAGAAGAAATTAGGAGGTCACTTGCATGCTTTTCATTTTTATTTGAAAGGTCACTTGTGGTGTCCCTCATGAATGATGTAAAGTTTAAAATAAACTGATATCTGAATTACTGTCAGCTTGCCAGAGCTGGAATCTGATGAGCCTGCAACTCATTCAGTCGCTGGCTGAGAGCATCTTCTTTTTATGTTGCTTTTTTTTTTTTCATTTGAGGATTCTGGCTCTCAGAAATGCTCGCTCACAGTCATTTGTGTGTTATTATTAGCAAACTGTTAGACTGGCCCCTTGGCACACATTTTGTAGGACCAAAATAATTTTATTTTATTGCTTCAACATTTTACTGGTACAAAAGAGGTGAAGTGACCATAAGTCAAAATCACAGCAGACCTTGAATACCTTCAACACTATTAACTTGGTCATTGTTATTAAAATACTGAACAAGCTCTTGAAGACAGTATTTTTTACCAGCTATCACATTAGTTGTTTTCTATTAGGCTGAAGTCATCAGTGGAAGAGAAAGAGCAGGAACAAAGTTGCTGAGTATTAAGTGACAGTCCTTACTGTAATGTAAGACACAGAGCTGACAACAGAAAAGAATATGCTCTATCAATCAGCTTAGAATTTTATGCAAGCATTGCTATATGCTCACCACTTGTTTCTACAGATGGTGGTATAACTGTTCCTATCACTACCATCAAACAAGAACGGGAAACAATCTGGCTGAAAAACAAGCACGCAAAAATCTTAACAAATCTGTGGGAAGCTCCTTTGGCGAAACAGATCACATGGCTCATTAGCTATTTCACAAGCACCACTATGAAAGTGATATGCCAACACTAGCAGCAATACCAATGCCCAGATTTTACACTAACATGACCCCTAATAGATCAGGATACTAACTAATTATATATGTAGTATTGTATGAATTTATCCTGTTACCTAACATCCACTTTTCCTATGTAGTGCACCATCATCCTGACTAAATCCCAGTCTGCCTAATTTCCTCTTGCAAGCTTCATTCAGTTAATACACCCCTTACATTTCAGCATAAAAGCAGACTCTGAAGAGTCTGCTTTTAAGACATTTTCATGATCTTTTAGAGCCTTCCAGATAAGATATTAGACAAAAAGAGTAATGTTTTCAGACAGCATAACCTTGGTGGGTGTTTTGTTTGAAACCCTGTATCATGAAATTGCTCCCAGCATGGCACTACTGTCCATTAAAAAAATCTGCAACATTTGTGTGCACCCACAGTTAAGTGCAATTCCTATAATGAGTGCTTTATTCATTTACCCCGGTGTCTATGAAGCTCAGATTATTGTTCAATTTTAAACAAACTGCATACTGTGAACATTTGTAAGAGAGCAACCCATTAAATTCAACATTTATACAACAGCTTTAATTTATTTGCTATATTATGATTCTTCCATTTTAAGAAATACAGATTTAGTTATGTATATATTGTTTTCCGTAATTTTTTATAACACATTAAGTATTTAGTTTTTCCATCCACACCATTTAGAAAGGTACTTACAAGTATAAATCTAAGCACACTCATTGACAATTGATTCAAATACAAGTACAATACAAATACAAATACAGTCTCTGTAATCAGGTTTTTACATCTTTACATGTATGTTTTGTACTAAGTTTTTAAAAACTGATGTATATAATATGCAGCATAAGCTAAGTATTAGTGCACATAATGACCAGTCAAAGAAAAATGCTGGGCCAAAAAAAAAAATATATATTTCCAAGTATATTGCCCATTTATGCATACTGCTAATAATCTGTTCAAATTGAAGACTATTTTAAATTTACATGATAGATCATGTTTATGTATATTGATGTAAAATGCACAGCCTGAACTTCGGGGCAAAAAATGCCCCACTGAATTCAGAATTTAGGTGTAAAGTAGTGCAGAAGAGCAACTGCTGAGCAGATGCCAGTTAAAATATACACTTTCTATACCTTAAACACTGTGTTATTTTCCATACAATGCCCCAGAGCAATATGAAAAATAGGCAAATGCTTATTTAGGAATTTATTTTTAAGTCAAGATTTGAATGCATGTTTTGAATGCAGTGTCATCAAATGGGCCAGTCTGTAACCTTCTTCTGATTTAAATAAAGCAGAAAATTAATCAAGAAATTATCACTTTCCCTTATCTTAAGTAATTCTCTCATACAGAAAGAAAAAACAAACCAGGGGTAGTTATGTCTATTTTTCATTTCCCCAAACTTTCAGTATTCTTCTATGACCTTTCACTTTCCATTGCAAAATAAAAAGCACTGCAGAACACAATACCTAACCAAAAAAAAGGTATGCTTAGTGATGGATTGAAATAATACAGTGGATAACAGCCAGAAGACAATGTTAAATTCTACCTGTTCTGACCATATGCCATGAAGATATAAAAAATGTACTAGATAAGGGTTATTTTCCACAGAAATGTTTATTGTGGGAGATGTTTATCAAATGAAGTAAGCCATTTCTTGACTGAAGAACAAGAAAAGTAATTGTTTTTTAATCTTGTTTTAAGTCATGAGTAGTGTCTTGAAGGATTCCCTGAAGATGATACTGCTCAAAGGTTGAAACAGAAAACATCCCACTATGTCCCCCAGTTGAGATCTCTACTTTTCATCAATATAGTTTACCTACTCCCCTATCTCTCTGTAAACTCAGAGCGATGAATCCTAAATCAGGTTTCCAGCACCTGTCTCCTTCCCCTTTTAGACACACAAGATGCTTGAACTTATTTATTTTATTTTTTTAGTCCATGACAGTCATGGCTATCAGGCAGTGACTGTCACAGACAGTTAAATTATGATACAGTTCTAGCTACACTATTTTTCTAGTTCCTATGCAAACTCAGCGGCAAGAAATACAGAAGACAAGGAACAAAAAAGCACAAAGGGCATAGAGAAAGAAAATCCTTTCCTTTCCTCTTCATTTAAAGTGAGATGTGCAGACTAATCCTTTTCATTTTCAATTTGCAGCCTACACAGTGAGCCAAGACCTGACAGGGGAGATTGGTGCTATTTGTTTTCCTGACTGCAGAAAGTTATACACAGGCCACAAGAAGCAACCAGTCACAATTTCCTCTACAGAGTTTAGCAGAGAAAAAAACACAAAATAAATAAACAAACAAGGATTTAAAACCAGAGTTGTCCTAAGCAATTATACATTTAAGAAAAAAAAAGTTAAAAAAAAATTGCAAGCTACTTAGAAAAATAGACTAGGGAAATTAAAAACAATAAAGGGGTGAATTTGTTAACTGCTTGATGCCAGATCATCCAGGGAACGTATTCGATGAGGATCTCAATAAAAGAAGTGATTTCTAGGCAATGAAGTCATTAAAGTAGTAGCAAATAACAGGCAGAAAATATTCCAGCATGGGCTGTACAAATCTTCTGGAGACACAGAGATAACTGAAGCTGTAAACTCACATTCTCATCGAAGCAATCTCTATCCACACCAGCTACACAGCCACATCAGTCAGCAATACAGTCACACTGCCTGCCATCTGCTCGCAGTGTATCACAAGCAACAGCACATTTCCACCGACACACTGTGTGAGCACAGTCCCACAGCACTGGAGCCAACACAAGGTACGGCTGCCACAGCCCCCAGCTATCTTGGCTGCACAGTCCTTGGCCATTTCATCAGCACTGGCACTCAAGTGATCACATCAGTTCAAGGAGCTTCTGTAGACGACAGCAGAAGCGACTGATTTTCCATGAGACTGGCTGCCTGAGTTGCCTTGCTGCACTGTCACATCAACAGCAGCATTGGCTCAAGGGTGGCACCACACTCCTGCGGCTGGCATTAAGAGGGTGGGGTTGTTACAGATCTACATTGGCTCAAATTGCCATGAAACTCAATGTGCAGCAGCTAGCCTCACATCAGATTGTACCTACGCCCATGTTGCTTGCCCAGACTACAGCCACAAATACCCATAAACCAGCACAGCCTTCAGGGTTAGGAATTTCTTGCCCATTAGTTACCTGTCAACACTGTCCCCATCTTAGTGCTGCCTCAAATACCAGTATGGTCAGACATGTGATCCTTACAGAAATAAAAGATGGGTTCTGCTAAATTTATCATCAGTTTCATCACTTTTCCTTAAATGTCTTCAGTTTAACAAAATCATTTCTTAGTTGGGGAAGGCAGAATTGAAAACATTCTTGTGATAGCCCTTGTTCCAGGTAAAATGTCCTCTTTATGGGAGCATTTTACATTTACCATTACACTATGGTAAAACAGCTGAATAGTCTTCATGACGCTAAATTATTTTTCAGAATAAGTGCTTCAACAGAAGTCTGTATTGAAAGAAGTCTCTTAATGTGGCTTTGCTTGTTCATTCCTCAACATGACAGCTTTACATTTGATTTATTGAAACAGTAGTGGCTCTCTCTTGATCTTAATAGAATGAGACAGACTAAGGAAATGGCCTATTGCTCATGTGCTTCCAGGTGTTCCAATAACTATCCATCCCGCAGTGCTACAAGCTTAAGAATATGGGGGCTGTCCATCTAGACCAGCGGCAACACACCCAGAATCAGATGTTTCAAAGAATAGTGCAAACGGCAGGAACAAAGAAATCTTTTCTAGTGAAGATTTCTAGTTATCTTTAGAACACAGAGACAGCCTTGAGCCTTCAGGTACAGAATTATCTACATGTAAGTTAAGACAAAAATGAATATTTTTGTATCTCTATATATTTACATCTAAGTTCTCAGTCTCAGAATTTATTCCAGAACCATTTCATTCCTTTCAGTAAGTCCATGTACAGTATGTTCCTCAGTTAAGTAATATCTTGTGTATGGAAACATTTACTGTCATATTTTTTCCCATTCCTCACCTTTCCATTTTACTGATTTGCTCTTGTACTAAAGCAGAGACAGGTCCTACCTCTCTAGAATTCCCATTTTCACATGGGAGTTCTTCAGCAAAGCTCTGCTAATACTTACAAGTGCCTCTGCTTCCACTTAAGTGTCTTTTGACAAGACATGAAGAGTGCCACCCCAAGGAAGAATTCCTTTGCTTCAAATTGCTGAGGAGGTTAGATAATAAGACATAAATACTGGTCTGAAGGTGCAAAGAAATACATTTGTAACATGGAAAAATTGAAATTACTGACCTCCCACGTATTTAAAACATGCCAGTTTTCACTATTTTTATCCTTTTTTGACCGAAATCATAGAGAATTATGCTATGGCATTCGTTTCCATGATGGCATAAGCTTTGATGTTCTGAGTTCTATACAGCTCTGAACAGTAGAAGCAATTAAAATCAAAGTTTACAAAATTGCCACAAGTAGAAAGTTAAAAGGAAAAGTCAAAAAGGCATTACCAGGAAGTCAGCAGATGCATCTTTTAACTTACCAAACAAGCGCTGATGGAAGAGAAATTTCCCAGCTATCAATCCTGTGAGAATGGCAAGGAGCCACAGAAACACCTTCAGGAATCTCCAGCCTCCTCCTTCAGGGTATTTATTTGTTACAAAGGAGAAACAATTACCAACAACAATAACATTGGCTTCTGTCTGGCTGTGAGATACTGGGTCCTCAGCAAATATTAAGAAGTTAAAGAAGATCACTAAGTAAGCCACAACTAAGCGAGACCACGGGTGCTGGAAGTAGTAGCGGAAGTCTTTATCCATTCTCAGATACTGATGAACTGGTTTTTGCCTGTATGTAAAGAAACAAATGCACAGTGTTATATATACCCCAAATTCTCAGAGCTTAGGAGAGACTCACATATTACAAAAATCAAATCATTGCAACCTTGTCATCAGTAATTTTTAACACTTTAGACTTGACTAGAAATCAAAGTTTCAATCGAAAGATATTGTTAGATCCAGGTAAAGAAAAACTGAAATTTCTCCCTATTCCAATGTAAAAACAACAAACAAACATATATACATTGTGGCACAGGATTTTCAGACTCAAATACACTATTGCTTTTATGCCTCCTCCATAATGGGGCATGAAAATAATGAATATAAAAACATGCCAGGCTACCTAAAACCCAGACTGCCTTGCCATCCACACAAAAAATACAGCACATATTTCACAAATGTTCATGCTAAGCCTAAATGGAATCTTTCTCCATGTAGGAGAAGGATGAAACCAGCCCAGGAGTTCAAAGGTCTTCTATTGGAAACTTAAAAGCATATCATCCAGAAACATCAGAAACTTATGCTCACATGAAAGAATAACATGTTGGAAAAGTTTCTAGAATTAATTCGCAAGTCAGGCAAGCCTGTATAAATATTTTCAGTGACTTCAGGGAGTATACTTAAGCATATTTTCAAAACCATATAACAAGGCACCCTGAAAACAGACTGTTCTGTATGAATACAAAAATTGTATTTTGAAACCTGTTTACTTATTAAGTACTGCTATAGAAAAACGCAACTGAGTACAATCAACATTTTAGTTGTTCACCATTTGCTTTCTTTTATTTACAACCAATTAGTTGTTTCATCCTCTTGAACCACTTTGTTTGCACAAAGATACAAGGCCTTTGTGTTGTAGAACACCAAAATTATTTAAGTGACACAGTGTGTAGGAAGAAAAAAAATGTGTCTGGTAATACTGCTTGTTTATTACAGCATGATCCTCGAAGGATACAAATTTTTGCAAATGTCATATGCCCTGCAGCAAAACACCAAAATAAACAAACAAAAACCACCCCAAAAAATACCTAAAACCCCGATCAATTATTCATCCCTTCCTGGACTTCAAACTTAGGACTTGCAAACTTAGAAATGGCACGAATTTCAATGTGTCCCTTTAGTTAGTCCCAAAATTATTTAATTCCATAACCCAATTTTTATTAGTAAAACTGCAAGGAATCCTGTACCTATTAAATGAAAAGGATAAAAGAACCTCTTGACAGATTCAGACAATGCATTCAGTAAATAACAGAAAGGAATAATGTCCCATTGTCCATAAATGACATATGAAAAATAAAAAAATACCACATTACAGAGTTAAAAAGTTGGTACAAGGAAGTGTCGGTCCTCGAAAACTTTATGAAAAAAAGTGATTTAAAGTAAGGGTCGCTGTCTAAGAAAACACCAATCTGGTGAGATTAAACTGCTTTTAGAGCCATAAGGATGCCTAAAGCTATTTCTTGTTCCGCTTTCGTTCTGTTACCATTAAGAAAAATTTTGTTATTTCCTTATGTGTATGAACCATCTTTAAGCCCGAATGGGGCTGGAGATAAACAACCACATGTCCTGGTATTTTTGACAGCTGCCGGATACCCGAGAGTTATCAAACACCCAGCTGAAGACGCGGCTTCCTGGGAAGCGTTTTACAGCACCAGAAGCCAATATTAGCAATAGCAGCAGTGACTTTGAATTAAATTGCTAACAAAAATCCTGCTCCTACCTACCTCAACGCCAAAAACGCGGGCGCCAAGAGCGCCGCGGACCACACGTCCGGCGCAACCTGTTAAATGGACCCATTTCCCCCAGCCCCCGGCGCAGACCCGGGCACCCGCGGCTGCCTCACGCGGCGCGGCGGCTGCGGCCGCTCCTCCCCGCTGGGCTCAGGGCCGCGGNCGGCGGCGGCTGCGCTCCTCCTCTCCTCTCCTTTCCGCTCCGCTCCGCTCCCGGGCGCGGGAGAGCGGCACCGGCAGTGCCGCAGCCGCGGCGGCAGCGGGCGGCGCCGCTGCGGCAGGGTCCCGACGCCCCCGGCGCCCGTGCTAGTCCGTGCCCGCCCCTCCGCCGGAGCCTGGCGGCAAGGACCCGAAACGTGCGCGGTGTGCCGCGGGTGCCTTTATTCATCCTGGAAAAGGGTGGCCGGAGAGCCACGGGGGCTTATCCAGCCGGCGAGGTGAACGAAACCCGAGCAGCACTTAATTCCCATCGGTCAGACTCCAATATTATGCAAATTTACAAACACGGGAAGCAGGAGGTCAAATCTGGTTATTTATTATTCCAAAGCAAAAGCACAGGGCTGGCAATAACAGCCAGATCACTCAGGACGAGCTATGAAAATATGAGCTCCTTATATTTGGGAGGGGAAGAAGGTTTACATCCAATTTACTTACTTGGGAAGGGGCTGTGCTGAGACTCCGGGCTGCACACAGTCTGTAGGGTCACTGTGTCGGGCAAAATGACTCTGTGCAGCCTCCCAGAGTTGTTGACATTGCACTTCAGCCGAATTGTCAACCAAAGCCTTTTAGTGTGGGATGTAGTCCCTAGTGTCAGTGTGCTGGTATTGCTGACATCCCAGGAAAACGTTTACAGGATGCTCTTAGCATTGCATTATGACTGGGTTTTAATGCAGTGTATACTAGTTCTGGTCATTGCTGAAGACAGATAAAACCAACTTGAAGTTGCTAGACACAGCCTCAACATATTGCTGGGAAAAGTCAGGTAACTCCATTGGAGCAGGTGTCTGACATTTAGCGCCAGACATCTGGCTGCTTCAGGCCAAGGTAGACAGGAATGTGGCTGAGATCCACTGAGGAAAGTGGAAGGGTCTTTAGAAGAGTCATGTTGCAGAAGACCAGCACAACCAGAACAAGCAGCAGAAGACTTGTGAACCCCTTCTGTATTTCTGGCAATACAGTTTTATGTATTTTTATAAATAAATGTAACTGTTATTGAAGATGCCTAACATAATCACCACATTATCTTTCTCAGTGGAATAGTCTGAGACCATCAATTGTATGTAGAAAAATGCAGTATTCAGTATTTCACACTAACACACTAACACACCCCAAGCTATCTTTACAGTAAAAAGAAAATTCAGATATTCACAGATGAAAAATCATCATGTGCAATATGAGAGTACAGAAAAAACGGTGAAAAGCACTAAAGCACTGCCTGTTCATGCAACAGTTCTGTGTGTACTGCCACTCTTGCAGAACTGTCTCCTTATGTTCGGCTAATGAGAATCCACAGAGGGAGGCAGCGCGCACTACAGA
Organism: Rhabdornis inornatus; assembly: GCA_013397075.1. Taxonomy (NCBI): domain Eukaryota; kingdom Metazoa; phylum Chordata; class Aves; order Passeriformes; family Rhabdornithidae; genus Rhabdornis; species Rhabdornis inornatus. The sequence goes on along the minus strand of VWZS01003954.1, from coordinate 675,347 downwards.
AATCACACTCTTCATGCACCTACACACCAAAAAATGTTATCTTCAGCTCAGATTGAAACCCATGCTACACTACAAAGCATCCATGAACATTTTTTTTCAGACAGTAAATCAGTGAGCAAGTTTTTGAAGTCACTAAGTTAATCAAATGAAAATCATACACTTTTCTACTTTTCCATTAAAGTAACCAAAAGTGTAAGTGCTCCATATATCACTCCCAAATTTCATGTTGTATTTGCTGTCTTAAGAGGAAGCTAATATATTTTTTAAAAGTGTAGTGTTTCACTTATATGTAGAAAAAAGATGGATGGCTCCTATTTCTTATTTTTAAGCAAACAATCAAGATTTCCTTGATTACCTGAATAGCAACAATTAACAAATAATCTCAGTAGACAAGACTAATCAGGCCTGCTCACTGAATGCCAGGGGCTGCCTGCAACAGAAGAATATAAACAAACTCTTACCTACAAAACTGTCAGCAAATGAAAAAGCCGGAAGTGAAACCAGTAAGTCGGACTTAAAAAGCAGGCTGAATCAGGACAATGAGTCATCTTGAAATGTTAGTTTTGATACTTGTGAATGAAACTAATCTATCAGCACTCCTGCTACAAAGTAGCACTTGTGTAAAGGCAATTGTTTTACACCCAGTTTCCAGCAGAGTTGTGAGTATTGACCTAACTGTCTATTGATACTACTAATTGATATTTACAGTACCAATTTTTGTAATGTCATTTTACACTCAGATACGAGGAATCAGCCTTCAGCATTTAGTCTGTAACTGGAATGTTCTCTTTTTGTCATAAATTATATGAAACTTCTCATATTTCAGTTTGTCCTCATTGCCTCTTGTCCCTCCCTGGACATCACGAGGGTTCTGTCTTTGTCTTTACTCCTATTAAACAATCACAGTTTTCTCATCCTGTCCTCCTTCTCCTTTCATCTGTGGATGGACAAATGCCTCTTCCCTGGCTTGCTTCTCATTAAAAGTACTTCATTCCCTCAAACCTCAAAACCCCATTACTCAGATAGTGCTCTTAATGTATTTTTCTTCCATCCTGCTGTTGTGGGTTTACCACATCCAGCAGGAAAGCACCCACACAGCTGCTAGCTCACTTCCCCCTGCCTCCTTCCCTAGCAGGACAAGGGAAGGAATAGGAGAAAAAGAAAGAAAACCAGTAGGTCAACTTAAAGACAGTTTAATAAGTAAAGAAAAAAAAAAAGTGAGAATTATGAAATGCAATAAGTAAGGATTAAAAAAAAATGTGCTAAGGCAACCACTCACCAAAGCCCACAAGCAGACCAGCAGTCTCTGATAAACAGCTTTGAATACATTCCCTATCAAACTCTTTTCCTCTATCCAGTTTTATTGGTGGGCCTGACGTTATAGATTATATGGAGTCAGCTGTCCCAGCTCTGTCCTCTCCCAAATTCACACCTTCTTGCTGGTATGAGAATGTGGGCAGAATGGGAGAGACAGCCCTGATCCTACACAAGCATTGCTGAGCAATAGCCTAAACATTGGCGTGTTTTCAACACTGTTTTAGTCACAAACACAAAACACAGCACAATTTCACTGCTATGAAGATAGTCAACATAATTCAGGGCCAGATCTAGTACACCCGTAAAAACGTCCTTAGAACAAAAGACTCCCCACTTTGGAATTTCAAACTCATGATTATGATGACCTGTCTCAACTATACCACTTCAGACTTACTCCTTATCTGCAACTCCAACTAATTTCTTACCATCTTCTAAAAGAAGAGAAAGCAGCAAAATAAAACATGAAACAAATGAGGCAGAAAAAAAACCAAAAAAACCTGGAAACATTTAGTGTGTAACTGAAGAACTAAATAGTTCTAGAACTTAGAAGAAAGAAAAGGCAAATAATACATCCTGTGGAAATGAAGAATGCTAAGTTAGTCAGAGACAATGATATTCAAATACTAATACTGCTTTACAACTAGATGTGAAAAAATAGAACTGCGTAAAAGAATGTGGAACAGCAGAAATGTTTCTACTGCATATTTGGAAAACATAAACAGAACCAGCGTTTCCACACTACGTAACATGAAATAATTTCCATTAAATCAATAATATGAAAGGATAGTAAACTGCACAAAATAAAATGAAACATTTATTTTTAAATGGCAGGTTGAAGAGTTATTAGAAAAACAAATGAAAGACATGATAGACAGCAATGCTAATAATTAAGTTTGCTTCCTAACTGCTGAAATGCTAAGGAAAATTCACAGAACTAGAAGAAAGTTAATGTTGTAATGAATGAAAGGGAGAAAAACAACCATATATGCATGCACATGTGCGCACACATGTTAAGGCAAAAAAAAAAGCAAAAAAAGTATTTGGATACAGATTTTAAGAAATATAAGTGATGCCCCAGCAAAAAATGTTAGTGGAATCTTGGGATACGGGTGATTAATATGTACTTTTTGATCTTTGCCAACCAGGTTTTAGATTACTAAGAGGAAGTTAGGGATGGTTTCGCTGCTGTTGATACGTTAAATCACAAAAACAAAATTTCGAGCAGAATTTAATATATACACATATCTACCTTTACCATACCAGTGGAACCTGGAACGAAAAAGCAGTAGGAGAACCAGAACTTTACATGACCTTTTACTTACTGTAAAAGCAGAACTTCAGTCCTAGCGTAGCTGGTGTGGGGGTCTTTGTTAGACCCCAAAACTGCCTGCTCGAGCCAGAGTCAGTTATCCCGCAAGGGACAGCTTCCCCTGGAGTCCCAGGCAGTTCTCGGCTACAAGGTACAAGCGCAAGCCTTGCCAGGATTCAGGCTTTCAGCTCTTCTGTGAAATCAGGCCTGCATGTACCTCTGAGCCAGTAGATAAAAAACTGAGAGATGCTGTCGAGGAGATTCCATAGAATCTTTATTTCTTCTACAAAGGGGGTCCTGTCCAGCAAATCCAATGGCTGGGGTTCTAAGGGGACTTTTATAGGTTTTAAGGGTTTTGTATTTGAACCAATAAACTAAAGAATTCTATAACTAACCAATCTACAAAAGACTTTAGGAAAAAGGAACCAATTATCTAAGGGGGAAATGGACCACTAGAATTACAGAAAGATAGCATAGGGGTCTACAGAGGGGTGAGATGCTTCTTGGTATTAGTCACTCTAAGTAAACAATTTCTTATCTAAGGTATTGCTTGGGAGTTTGTCTTTTCTTCAGAGATGGTCTCTGCTCCCTCCACATCCTAGAGTCCAATGATACAGGGCTTACCAAAATTGAAGCAGAAGCTGTACTGACAATTTTGAAGATGAAAGTCCAATGACAAACCTTACACTTGAATTAAGTACTTACTTCTGTTTATCCAGACCAAATTTATTCCAAGTAAGCATGATTCTTCTTCAGATAATTCACACTGAATATCAGACAGGTAATATACACCTAGCCTAGATGAAATCACTAAAGGAGAACTGAATGAAGTTAATTTACATCACTCATTAGATACCTTTTAAGTACATCTGCTGGCCATCAGCAAATATAACAACTACATGTGACGTCACTAGAAAAAGAAAGGAATAATCAGCTTGCAGCTACTCTGATAGTTCCATGTTCAGACTTGGAGAAAACACAAATTAAGGAAAAGAGGAATCTGAGTTCAGCCTTACACAGATTCTGTTTAACCACACTCTCCAAGTTGGTTGCAATGGTAAAGGAAGACTTCAGAAAAATAGAACTAAGGTGGAGGACAAAAGGTCAGAAAAATCATAAGTGGCAACCTAAGGTCTATCAGAAAAAAAATGTTCTCTAATATTTCTGAACCCTTCATGCATAGACCGTTTGGTGAATAAGGACTTTGCTGGACAGTAGCACTCAAAGAGCTCTGGTCAATGGCTCCATATCCAAGCAGAGACCAGTGATGAGGGACCCCTCAGGGGTCAGTAGTGGGACAGGTGGTGTTTAACATCTTTTTGGTGACATGGGATTGAATGCACCTCAGCAAGTTTGCCAAGGATGCCAACCTGTGTGTTGTGGTTGACCTGATGACATCCAAGAGGGACTTATCAGGCTGAAGAGGTGGGTCTGCGCAAACCTCATGAAGTTCAACAAGTGCAAGGTCTTGCACCTGGAATCCCAGACAAAGGTACAGGCTGGGCAGAGAATGCATTGAGAAACACAAGTGTTGGTGGACAAGAAGCTCAGCATGACCTGGCTACTTGCACTCGCAGCCCAGAAGGCCAAATGTGTCCTAGGCTACATAAAAAGTAGCATGGGCAGCAGGGCGAGTGAGGGAATTCCCCTCCTTTACTCCACTATCATGAGACATCATCTGGACTATCGTGTCTTACTCTGGGGTGCCCAACATGAGAAGGACATGGACCTGCTACAGAGAGTCCAGAGAAAGGCCAGAAAGATGATCAGAGGGCTGGAAAACCTCTTCTGTGAAGACAGGTTGAGGGGGTTGGGGCTGTTCAGCATGGAGGTTTATTCAATACTAAAGAAACATTTGATTAAAAATAATGAGGGGAAATTTCTTAACCTCATGAAGAAACACAAGACAAAAAAGGCCCTGTTTCCAGCATACTGTGCCTCATGATGCTCCTCTAAAGTGCAATGAACAACTCCACTATGTACAACTACAGTACAACAATGCACTGCCTCTGTAAAAAAAAAAAATCAGAAGGCTTTGCTGTGTTGTCACATTAATTCACTGCATCTTGGTCCAGTTTCTGTTAAAAGAAAAGTACGTGTAGCATGACATAAAAAATTTGCACGTTGAGAGAAATACTTTTTGCGTCTTGGCAGAAGTATTCTTTTAAATTCAAGCATGGTACTATAACTCAAACAATTAAATTACTTTATTTTCAAATCTCTGCATACCTGAAATTGGTGTATGTTATCTATTACAATAAAAAGAACTCTGATCATGCGCTGCCATGTACAACTGACCAAAATGGGGGACTAGAAATGCAGCCAGGGCAGGGAATGTTATGAGGCACTGGCTGCTTCATTGGATGTCTCAATAGAGGCTGTGGCAAACCAGACACTGCACTAATATAAATGAAGAGCAAATCTGATGCTGCCAAAGCAGACCCTTTCAGGTGTCCTGCTGAAAGCATGGCTGGTCCAAGCACTGGATCGAATAGAGGAATACAAGTAACCTATGTGTGGTTGCGGTCCTAGAGAGAGGGAAAAAGAGCAACAACACACACAGACCTTTTTAGGGAAAAAAAGACAATTTTATTGAGCGGAGAGCTTGTATTTAAAGCATGTTACGAGAGACTAGAACAGGACAGTAGCTCATTGGCTAATTGGGATAAACATCCAGGAGACCAGGCCTCAGGATGTATCCCATGGGAAAAACAACAGGTGTTAATCTTTATTATGACTTCCACTCTGTTTTTCACCAGATTCTAAGTTGTTTTTGACCATTTATCACCTTGGGAAATTTCCTTTCTGTCTGCAGCTAACATCAGCTTATCAGCCTGGGAAGCAAGAAGGATTCAGGCATGAGAGAAAAGATTCTCGAGCTGTAATTTTGCAGCTCTCTAGGTGTCTCTGTCCACACCTATGCTTGCTAACAACTTATAGATGACTGCCCATATGGTAGCACTTGGTGAATCAGAACTATAATCTCACTGAAAATGATGGTGTATCAATGATAAATATGAGAAAGCTAATCATAGTCTGAAGAAAATTAATAAGTGAATGATATATACACTGCTATGTCTGGAGAGTTTAGGTTTTCTCGTCTGATTTTTAGTTTTGAAGAAGTGATGAGAAGACCAGGTTTTGTGACCTTTCTTTAAAGTGTTTTCTTGTCCTTTATAGGGATATGCAGTATCTATTATGCAAATAGGCTTTTTTCAATGTCCAAAGAACAGCCTGTGGTAAATGCCTGTTATTTTTATCTCACACTAATGCACTGTGAAAAAGCATAGTTACGCAAACAAAATTTCAATTATAAATGTAACAATTTATTTAGCAGCTGGAAATCTATTGAAAATGGACACACACTTTGAATAATTCCCTGAGAGAACAAGTAAGAACATAGAGTGCAGTCAAAATATCCTTTGTTTTTTCATCAAATTTTCTTCTATTTCTAAGAGCACTGAGTGCACTGTAGAATCTTTTGGAACTAAAGTGAAGTACTGGAGTGTTTCAGCTTATGCTGAGACATAGCATACATCTGAGGCATCTGTGCGCCTGTGAGCTTCTCATTCTGCTAGGAATTAAGTGCAAGGAGCTGAGCACTAACAAAGCAGTCTTAAGTGCTAGAAGGGAAAAAATGCAACGACTTCGGGTTTCACTGCAATTGTCTCTCCTACCCTTCTTCCACATTTCTGTCTATTTAAATGGTAAGCACTGCATGGTAAGGACCTGTTAGAGTTTTATTCTCTAACATCTCAGGAATGATCTGCCACATCTGAGAAATGCTTTCCACAAACAATTAGTAGTATAATCCCTAACCGGTCTCATGGAATCCGTTTGGGATAAAACTTCCCATGTTTTCTTGCTACTATTTTTATATAGCAATACATGGGTAGAAACTGGGTGCCCCTTCTACATGACTCAGATGAAAAGCCTGTCCAACTGAATTCTTCTCCTGCAATAAGAAGCATACAAGGAGCCAGCCCCTGGAAGGAACCTGACACTTACTGGATAAGGAATTGGTTGTATAGTTGCATCCAGACAGTAGTGGTCAACGCCTCAATGCCAGGATGGAGATCAGTGATAGGTGGTGTCCCTCAAGGGTCTGTATTAGGATCCATACTCCTTACTTCTGAGTCAGTGATCTAGACAGTGGGATCAAGTGCACCCTCAACAAGTTTGCAGACAACACGCTAAGTGGTGCAGTTGACTTGCCTGAGGGATCGGATACCATCCACAGGGACCTGAACAACAAGGAGTGAGTCCATGTGAAACTCATGCGGTCCAATAAGGTGAAGTGAAAAGTCCTGCACCTGGGTTGGGGCAATCTCTGGAGTCAATAAAGGCTGGGGAATTACTGGATTGAGTCCTGCTGAGAAGAACATGGGGGTACTAGTAGATTAAAATAAAGTGGTAACGAGCCACCAATGTCTGCTTGCAGCCCAGAAAACAAACTGTACTCTGGGCTACATAAAAAGAAGTGTGGCCAACAGGTTGATGGAGGTGATTTTACCCCTCTACTCAGCTCTGGTTAGATTCCACCTGAAGCACTGCATCTGTCTCTGGAGTCCTCTGCGCAGTAGAGACATGGAACTGTTAAAGAGAGTCCAGAGTAGGGCCATAAAAGTAATCAGAGGGATAGAATACCTTTCTTATGGGAAAGGCTGAGAGAGTTGGGGTTGTGGAGAAGAGTTCTCCTTGCAGTTTTTCAATACTGAAAGGGTGTTTATAAGAAAGATGAGAACAGTCTTTTTAGGCCTGAAGTGAAAGGAAAAGCGATAATGGTTTTAAACTAAAAGAGAGTAGATTCACACTAGGTATAAGGAAGACGTTTTCTGCAGTGAGGGTAGTAAAACACTGGAAAAGGTTATCCAGAGAGGCAGTAGATGCCTCACCCCTGGTCACATTCAAGGTCAGGTTGGACGGGGCTCTGAGCAACCTGATGTAGTTGAAGATGTCTCTGCTCATTGCAGGAGGCTGGACTAGATGACCTTAAGGGTCCCTGCCAACCCAAAATATTATGATTCTATGATCTGTTACATCATAGCCATACATACCATGGAGAAACAGGCAAGAATCTGGGAGCTCAGAAAGGCTAGGCAAAATGTCAAAGATAATATAAGATAAATGACTAAAACTTTGAAATATTGATACTCCTAGGGTACAAAGTAAAAGCTCTCAGCAAGGCCCAGAGACTCTGCAACAGTGATTAAGAAAGTAAGTGACTTGGGACTTTGTCTTCAGCATCAAGTGTAAACAATGTCTTGGCCAGAGCTGAATTTGTTTCCTCTGGAAGTAGTTTGTACTAACTGTATCTTGTCAAGAGAGGAACTGCCATCCTTACAGTAATGGAAAACAAGATAAACAATTGCGCAAATCAGCACGGTGCTGATGTTTGAGCTGATACTATTTCACCATGACTCAATGCACTCATCTAAAGTAGATATTAAAGTGGAAATGGGCATGAAAGGAATGTTACCCAGCATCTCTCTTTTGAGTTCACCAGGAAAATTACTGGATCCATGCTAGTGCTGCACTGGTTTATCATCCTAGATCATCTGCCACTAAAAGCATTTCACATACTTTCTACCAGTAGATTCTGTTTGTACCAAAGTCAGTGAGAGAATTCTTAATTATTTTGTGTAGGCTTATTATATCCTCCATGTAACATTAGGAAAAACAGAAGCATAATCTCTAATTTTTGTAATAGGTATTTTCACCTAATCATTGTATATGCCTTGGTATTATTTTTAAATATTTGTAATACCAGGAACATTTGAGCACGGAAATCTTTGAGAAAACTACTAGTTTACAGAGTACCTGAGGCTACCTACTAGCTCATTAGATCATGCAAACTTCAAATACTGCTCTATGTTTAGACATGACTACTGGCCAGACAAACCATCCCTGCACGAGGTAATTAACAATCTTGGCAGATAAGATCTACTCTAAATCTAGACTGTATTGTGTTTGGTGGCTCTCTGCCAGGACTCACTAGCTTTCTAAAAGGGGTCCTTATCCAATCACCATGTGCTGGGCTGTCAGTATGATCATCTAAATGGAACTGAAACAGTCCCAAGCATATTTTCTTTGTCATCGAGAAAAAGCTAGCAAAACAAATGGAGTGGAAGGTAGAGTAGTCCTAACTGACATGAAAACATACAAGGAGAGGCTGCTGTGAGACATACCCAGTCTCTTCAAAAATAATGGATATTTGAAAATTTTTTATATCTTGAGTTACACGTCAAAGTTTTACATGAGTGCACATACGCACCTCATGTTTGCCTTGGAGTTTTTTTCCAATACAAGATCTCCATTTTTAATATAAGTGTTATTTAAGTGAAGTATCTGTTTGTTGGCAGGAAGAATGACTTCATTCCAGTTGAATGAAAATAGTAATATGGCTTCAGTTACTGCTTTGTTATATCTTTGATCGGAGCTACAGCAATGTAATATACACCTTGCTACAAGTAATTCGTGCATCTCTAGCCCCTAGCCCTCCCGGCCTACACTATGTCCATCTCGTATTATCTAGATTCCAGTCAAATTTAAAACCTCGGCATTTATGGTCAGGAATATGATGATCTGGGAAGAAGGCACAAATTCGCTAGCTCAGTCCTGATAGCTTAGAGTTTAAATTGTGACTTATAAATCTCTTCCAAAGGCCTTAGAGAGCTACCCTGGTCTTTAAAAAAGGGGGGTTTTTTTGCCTTTTTCTGACCCAAGAATCACTTTGAACATCATATAAGAAGATTCCTAAGAAGCTGGCATGTGCTTTACACATTAGGAAACTTCTTGAAACATGTCATCAGTAACTAACAAGCAAACATAGGTTTTAAGTAACAAAAACAAATTTTCCCATTGGAGAAAAAAAGTGGAATAGAGAAGAACAGAGATATCAGTCTTACTGTTTAATGCACTTCAGAAATGCATTCAAATAACCCCATGGAGACAGAACAGAAAATCAGAAGAGTGGCAAAAAGGATGACTGGATCACAAGTCATTTTGCACAGTGATTTTGTAGTGGTATTTACACGTTAGTTAATCACTACTACTAGGGAAAGTATATGAAAGAACTAACAACATTTGAGAATTTTCATAATTATAAACCACTGAGAGCAGGAAACAATTTGATCATGATACTGTCCATTATGCTGTCCATAGAGAATGCAGATGTGTCATGTCTGGTGACTGTCTACAGATTTACCAGATCAGCATAAGGACTAGAAATGGACACATATATAGCAAAAAAAA